>CM055908.1:30190834-30793334 GCA_029582155.1 Panopea generosa | reverse complement strand
TCAATTCCGTACTGCGCCAGTCGTGTTTTGACAGCTCTTTGTAAACAAATAATGCTAACAGTAGATTACATGTGGAGGCTTTCTGCATAATTAATGTCGGCCTAACATACATGCGGAGGTTTTCTGCATAACTAATGTCTGCCTAACAAATTATTAGTCAACAAGCAGTGCCAAAAATGAGGGCCAGCCCGAAAAAAAATTATATTGTGGGTGAGGGGGTGGGGAGTAAAAATGGAGTCACTTGTCCAAATGGCATGTTGGAAGCCAACACAAAAGTAAAACAAAAAACATAAGTTTATTATCATATTTTATTTATCCTTAAATTAACTTCTCTCGGTACATTGCCCTGTAAACACCCACATCATCACTCAAGACATTTTCATTGGTTACAATTGAGGATTTTATATGGTGAACATTTGCATACAGGGCTAGAATTTAACTTTTTGTACAAGATATCTCAACGCGCAAAATATCAACTTTACTTGCAATTTTGATCAACCATTTTTTATAGAAATTTTATAAACATGAATATCTGGGTATTTTTTTTGCTGACAATTTGCTGAGTCATGGTAAATTGGATTGTGTATCAAAATATGTAGATAAAATATTGCCACATGATTAAAATTGGCAAACCAGTCTACCGAGTATGTGCACTGTGTAAAAAAAAGGAGGTTGAAACTGAAAGTTGAAGAAATGAAAACCGCTGTCATTTCAATTTCATTTTTTGCACTCACAGATATTTGCAAACGTATGGAAAAAACACTAGCATTTTTCATTTTCCACTGGCATTTTGCGAGTTTGCAAGTGTTAAATTCGAGCCCTGGCATATACCTCTGTGGCTAATATTTCTGTACCAACACCATCCTGTCTTACCAACGCTTGTCTCAATATATCGACTAGATGTGTTTGGAAAAGTAAAGTAAAAGTAAATATTTAAATAAAAATAAAAGAAGCATGCTAGGAGTTGAGCCCAGTGTCCACAAGCCTTAACTGAAGGACAGCCGCCAACAAGATTATTTTGTTATCAACAAACCATACCTTAATAGCATGCTTTTTAAATTTTTATTTTGTATACATGTGATTTAAATATATAAAGTGTGACATATTGCACATCTCTTAGAAGCATTTTAAAGTTTTTTTGTTCTGTGATTCCTGAAAGCAGATCAAACATCTGTCCATCCATGACTATTTAAACAGGCAAGTAGGTGTTACTGGGTATCAAACAAAAGGTTGTGGTTTATGCTTTCCAGAAAATGTGTCAGAAGAAAAGGCCACACCTAATGTGAAAATTAGGCTGTGAAAATGGTGACTGGAAAAACTGAAACAGACATGTCTGAAAACCGAAATACACCTATTTCTATATTTTTATGTATCAGATATGAATTCAGAATTATTTTTATTTACTGTTGTTTTATTTATCTATGAAACCTAAAAAAAGGTGTTTGTTTCAGGTAACTCAACCCTTCCTAGCATAATGGTGCTGACCCTAATTTTTTTTGGTAATTTTTATCCGTCCTCCATTTTGTTTTTTAGACGAGACAATGGTAATATTATTGTTCACTACGGTAGAAAAAGACAACTCGAAAATACACTTGAATATACCCCGCAGAATAAGAATATTAACATATATATCCCAATTATTTCTAGATTTATATTGATATAACATTTGATCAATCGTTATAAATGTTTAAACAAATAAAAACTAATGTAAATTTGGTAAAAATAAGTGTTTTTCAGTTTTCACATTGACACAAGGTAAAAAAAAAATCAAATCGTACATTTCTAAATGTTTTGGTTTTTATTCTAAAACAATTTCAAACTCTTATCTGATACATAAAATAACAGAAACTTAATCATTAATGCCTTAAATAGTTAAATCTAGATGTATATTAGTTATAAGGTCTGTTTTTCCTGTCACAACCCATTTAATAACTTGATCTATCCGTCATAATTTTAGTGAAACAACTTAAGTTGGTAATTTATTGTAGAACGGGTCGAGAAGTCTTGCACAATTTAATTATTTAAACTCTTTTAAATAATGTAACAACTTTAAAAAATAAACAATGTAAATAAGGCCTAAATTAAATAATAGTGTGGTTCCGGTTTCCCAACCGTCACTATTATTTCCCACCGACCCTAAACATTTATTCCCTTAAAAAATAAAAAGAAAAAAATCAGCCGTATCTGTCGTTCCACAATTTTTGTCCCGGTGGCCATGGTTCGGCTGTATTGTAGGCCTTTAGGTTTTATACCCGAACAACGGAAGTGATCATAGTAAAAATAGCAGTAATATGGCGGCCTACAGCAAGAGCTGCCTTGCCATCATGTATGAGTGATAAGTGTGTCCACATGCAGACATAACATATACTCGCAGAAAACGGATAGTATTGACAACGCAAAATAAATAATTTACATTAAATAAATAATTTACATACCTACCTACCCTATTTTGTATTTCCATGTAATAGGAACAACACTATTAATTAATTTATGCCTAAGTACTGTATACACTCTGTCAATTCCTGTCATTAGACAGGTTTACGGTATGCTGCAAATGTGTTTTTAGCGTAGAAGAATGACATTTTTTTAAAGTTTTTTAAACATCTTCTCATTATTTTTCCAGTAGGTTAATGATCATATTGATTGTTTTAGTAAACGGCAGTAATTTTTTTTATAACCCTGGTCAGTAATCAAATTACTGTAGCTCGACTCTCCATGAAATGGTTTCTGGAACCAATGTTTTTCATTCTGTTAGTATTTTGAATTCTTTTCAACATGGTGTTACCATATCAGCTTGCTGCGCTTGCAATTATGTATGAATTTGTTTGGTGTTAATACATTAATTTTATAACGACGTTTTTTGAGACCCTTTAGCATCATCTTTGCTTTTTAAGGCATACCAAAGTACGTTGTTTAATGATTTGATATTTTTTAAGTTGATCGTCTACTTCGTGCATAGTCCATCCGCTTTTTCATGGCTGGATCTTCTGCAGTGATTTCAGTGCGAAATCCAAAACATTCATATTTTTATTAAATCATCTATACAATTAACAAAACACTTACCAGTTCTTAAAAATATTGTTTATTTAAAATGTCCATAACGTAAAAATATCCACAGAATGACACATTAAACATTTATAAAAAGAACTTAGTTTTTACACACATACTTTCAAATCGTGTTTGACAGTTATCATGTTGAGAATAGATCACCAGTGTCACTTGTTTACTAAACCATCAGCTTGCATAATTGGATTAATTAACGGTAGTCACATCGGAAGGTAAGGCATGTCGAAACCCTGAATGTGTATGACTCTAGCCCCTGTGTTCGGTATGGCAGACTTTTAGTCATTTAAAAAGGGGAGACTACTCTGAAACCTTTGTTTCGAAGGAGTTTGCAGGAAATTGAGTAAAAATGATACAGACAATAGTTGGCAATAGAATGGATGGGACCTCAGAATCAAATAAAATTGAATAAGTCGAAACCAGCGATAGTCCATGAAACTATCGTGATAGTTATTTAATACTGACTATGGATAGAGTAATATCAACCTGTAACTATCGCAAGGCATCAATAGTTTGATCTCTCGTTACACTCCTATATAACATCAACAAAGAAGAAATTCATAATCAGTATTGTGTTTGATAATTATTTCACAACCAATAAGGTTTCTTTTGACTGATAACACTTAAAAAAAAATTATAAGTTACAAGTTATAACTTGGATTAGTGGAAACACAGGTTTGTTTTTTTTTGCCTTAGAAATAAATAGTGTTTTTAATCTTAAGATTTTGGAAAAATTGTAATCCTCATGTCTAACAGAAATAATAAATTGTTGAATACCAAAGTAACCTTAGCCTAGGTTTTATATTTTTTAAAATGATTTACTTCAGGGAGCAAAATTAAGCGAAGATGTGAAAGTTGATGCCCAAAAATGACTAATTGTCAGTTTAAAGATTTCAAAAAAGGCAAAACACTGGTCATATTTAATGGACATGAATGTTTTATAATATTTACCTTTTAATCATGTACAAACTAAGACTTGTAAAAAAAAAAAAGAAGAGAAATTGGACTATATTTCACAAAATTTCATGCTGATTTAATTTGTCATATTACAGATCTTGGACAAAGGTGGGAGTTGAGTCTGAAGGCAAGATGCAGATTTTGTTGTTATGCAGCAAACCACAGAAACTGTATGGAAAATAAAATATGGAACAAGTTGTTAAGAAGTACCAACAACTTCATGTGCAGTAGGTAAATATGCAGAATTTGTTGTTATACTGCAAACCACAGAAACTGTATGGAAAATAAAATATGGAGCGAGTATAACCAACTTTATGTGCAGTTGGCAAGATATAGATTTTGTCATTATGTTGTAAACCACAGAAACCGTATGGAAAATAAAATATGGAGCGAGTATAACCAACAACTTTATGTGCAGTTGGCAAGATATAGATTTTGTCATTATGTTGCAAACCACAGAAACCGTATGGAAAATGAAATATGGAGCAAGTTGTTGAGAAGTACCAACAACTTCATGTGTAGTAGGCAAAGATGCAGATTTTCCTCCGTAAAACAGGTACTGGTTTTTATATAAAAAATAAAATCATTGACTAAACAGTATCAATATCCAATGTGTCATGTGTCCACGTTTGCACCTGCTTTTATATAAATGCAAGAAATACGTGGATTCCGTCTGATATTCGATGCATTTTATAAAACACGAAGAGCTATTGTCATGACCCTGGCATCGTTGTCGTTGTGCATTGGTTAAAACTAGCTTCTTCTCTTTTCAGAGCAATAGCCACATTGATACTTCCAGGAATGGTGACAACTGGTTATGTCATGCGCTTAGTTTGCCCAAACAGTTGACCTGAACAGTTTACATGAACTCTTCTATTCACTGGTATCTTTGGTAAGTAGTATCTTCTGACATTTGACACATCATGCCTTGGTAATGTCTGTGGTTTTGTTTGTCATGTTAACAAATCTTTGCCAGACTTACTCAGGGTTCAACATTAACTTTTTTTTCCGCTAGACCACCGGGCTAGTAATTCAGTAAAAGTACTAGATCTGACCAAACTTCAATAAGCCCAGACCATTATCGTAACTATGACTCCGGACATAGTACTGAAAGTTGGTCACAATCAGAGCTTTCTCATAAGTTTTCTTTGTTTCAGTTCTGCCTTTTGTATTTTTGTTGTTATCATCCCGTTTTTTCCACCGGTGAAGCCAAAATTGAATAGAGACATGTTGAAAGGTGTTGTTCATCGTTAATATCAATAAATCAAAAATTGATCTTCTAATGTCGTAAAATATAGAAGGGAAATAACTGAAGCTGATTGTACCCGGAAGAGTTACGCCACTTAATATATTGCATCATTAGAACAGGTTTGAGTTATGCCTCTTAGTTTGGGCCGCTTAGTAATTCTATGTTATGTGTTTTCGCATTCGCCGTTATGCTACAAATTATCGATAATCAATGATATTACATGCTCGTCAGCAGGTGCATTTTAATTGATTCAATGATAACTTTATCAGCTCAGGTTTTGATGCTTTTTAACTGATTTCTTAATTTTAATTTAACACGACCAGTCGGGCTACCTACACTCCAGTAGAACATGACTGGACCAAGTATTTACTAGACTTTGTCAGTCAGACATGGGTTAATGTTGAACCCTGCTTACTATGTCCGAGTGTCATTGTGAAGAAAGCTCAAAACTTGTAATAACCACTTTCAACTCCGCTTGCTGAAAGGGCCATTACTGGGTGTTTTTTTTTGGGAGGCATTGCACCGAGCTTGAGATTAAACCTGCTTCTTCTGTCATGACTGGCCAACAATCTGTCCACTACACTACAGCCACGCTTAAACAAACAGTTTGAATAACTAAAAATCAAAATATTTAGATACTGTTATGCTTTACATGTATACCAACTAATATTAAAATAAATACAAATTTTGTTCATACTGATACAGTTTCGTGAGATAAGAAATCTTCAGGGGTCGTAATCACCAACCATTCATGAAAATATTCTTAGGCTTGAGCTGAAAACCAAATTTAACCCTTAGATGTCTAGTTTGCAGATAGAATAATTGTGATAGTGTACGAGGTTGATTATATATTAGGTGTTCCTGCATGCTTGCAAATTTTTGCCTTTAAAAAATGGTGTCAAAGTGTTTGTTTCAATATTCATTCTCGAGTTCAAGTTGTAAGAATATTCTTAAGAATGGTTGATGAATACCACTCCATGTCTCACTGTGCTGCTGGCTGAACTCCATGCAGAGATATTGCTCTTCTCTTTAAAATTGTAGGTTGTTAATCCTACATTTCTATGAACACTTTGGTACATCACTGTCAGGGCGATGTTTTGAAGGTATGAGTCACGTTTGGTGATACGTCTAATTTGTCCTGTGTAAACATTTACAACCTTTTAGAGAGTAGTTGACCGTTGTAGAACAGTTCATACTGTCAGTTTAGTCTTCAAGAGTTAATAGGGAGCTTCACATTAGTTGAAAGGTATCCGCATTATCATTGAGTAAATAATATAGTAAAGGACTGTGTTTTTTTTTCTATTTTAAGTTGTTGCAGGTCCTGGTCTAGAGGATTTATACACAGAGACATGATTTGGCAGTGATGTTACCACTGAAAGGATATGTATATACTTGTTGGGGTTCATGCACCACATAACAGACAAAAGATACAGGCACCACATGGCAGACAATAGGTACAGGCACCACATTATAATAGACAATAGGTACAGCATAACATATCAAACATTTCTTTGAACAAATCTTCTTTGGAACAACTTGACGGGTTTTCACCAAATTTGGTATGAAACATTGATACATGAACCTTATTTTTATTAAGCATGTCATTTTTTATTTGAAATTTCAAAAATTTTCTTTTCAACATCTGTCCAGCCAAATTTGTATTTATTTGGTAAAAATGATTCTTTTGAATAGGTGTTTCAAGTTTGTTCAAATGGAGGATCCAGGATGTATTGAGACCCAGCACAGGACTTAGATTTTTAGCTCTACTGGTCAAAGCCCAGTAGGGCTTATGCCGTGGTAAATTGTCTGTCGCCATCTGTCCGTTTGCTGTCCTTCCATTAACCTTTTTCTTGTAGACATGATAGCACCTTCATTTTTCATTGAATCTTAACCAAACTTGCACAGCAGTTGTGTTACCACAAGATCATGGACAAGTTCTTGAACCAGATTGATTCAACCACAAAAACTCCTGCCATGGGGCTTATTAAGAAACGCACTCTGGAGAAAACACTGGTTACAAATGAAAAGGTTTTGGAATTTTTTTAATATTGATGATTTTATAGGTCTTCTAAATGAGGGTCACATTTTTATACATTAACATTTATTGTTATGTATGTTGAAGAACACTGGGTCATGTAATTTTCCCAATATCTTTTAAAATAAAGATAATTTTTCCAAACTCAAGGGCTTCAAACTCATTCCCAAAAGTGCAAGCAAGAGCCCTTCTGGGGTGTGATTTTACAGCTGACAGCTGTCTTCATGAATAAAAGATTACAATAAAAAATAAAAAGCCTTATCAGATCATGCCTGATAGTTTGGGACCCTTAAAGTATTATTGTAGGGTCTTTAACCCACAAATGAAAAATCCTAGGGAAAACCCTGGTCTGTCCCAGAACCTGATATCTCCCGAATCAGGTCTACCAGCCCCAATTGAATACAAAGTCAATAAGATGGCTGGATGTATGACTATTATTAAGTGCAGAAATGACGAGCATAAGGTGTTTTTTTACAATTTTATTTGGTTGTTTTTATCTAAATTTACATTCATAAACATTAAAAGCACATAGATAACATACAAAACATGTTAAAAATACATGATGTACAACTGACACAACATAACATCAAGTTAAAAAAGAAAAATTCCATATCTACCTACCCTATTTTTTGGGGCCATGAAATTGGAAACAATTTTTTTTTTAGGCCTTATGTAACCACAAGATCATGGTCAAGTTCATGAACCAGCGTGATTCAACCACAAATAGGGATTATAAACGGATTTTTAGCAAAACTTTACTTATCTCTGAAAGTTCAAGGCCTAGACTTTAGTTATTTTGCATGTAGCATTACATGGTGATCTCCTAAAATAGTTGTTGAAGAGGAACTTACAAGAAACATTGTCTCTGAAATGTTTTATTTTTCCTTTTGTTGCAAGTAGAGCGATTCATGCCTTCTTGGGCCTCTTGTTAAAATAGGAATAATATAAAAAGTATTTATAAAGATTTTTACGGAACTGAACGACAAGTCATGAATAGTTATTCATATTCAAGGTTGACCAGATGACGGTTGTTTGTTTCACAATCAATGTAAATCAACTTTCTTAAATTGGTTGCCATGCAATGCAAATTGTGGTGAAATCCTAAGGACAGGAATAAAATGCATTCATCATTTCCATGATGCGATTGCCATTGTAATTGTCTTCACAATGAGTTATTTTTATTTCTATATTAGGCTTTGGTGTGAGACATATTTCTGCCAGCTTGGAGCTGCTTATATAGAAAGGACAAGAAGAGACCTGCTGTATCACTTGTTTAAAGAAATGTTGTTCTGATGAAACACAGTTGAAGTAAAGTATTGAATTGTCAGGTATGTTTATTTTAATGCCCCCCTAAAATATTTGGGGTGGCATATAGTTATCGCAGAGTCCGGTATTTTATGTCCGGCCTGTAACTTTGTCAGTCATAGATGAATTTTGTAAATACTTGCTACAAATGATCAACAAAACAAGACCCACATCTGTACCTCAAAGGTCAAGGTCACACTTTGAGTTTGCTCGGCAACACTTTGAGTCTATGTGAGATTTCTTGTTCAGCCTGTAACTTTGTCATGCATACATGGATTTTATAAATACCTGCTACAAATGATCAACATAACATGATGATGTTTCGCATGTTCCGCCCAGACTCCCATTTCAAAGATTAAGGTCACAATTTAACTTTGTTTGACAACACTTTGTCTGCTTGAGATTTCCTGTCCGGTCTGTAACTTTATCACCTATGGATAACTTTCAAAAACACGTTGCTCATTTCATCAGCATGACATGATGACGTATCGTGCATAAGACCCACACCTGTACAGCAAAGGTCAAGGTCACACTTTGAGTTTGTTCGACAACACTTTGAATCTGTGTGAGCTTTTGTGTCCAGTCTGTAACTTTGTCATGCATATGTGAATTTTTATAAATACTTGCTACAAAAATTGAAATGACGATGTGTCAAGCGTAACACCCATCCCCCATTTCAAAGTCAAGGTCACAATTTAACTTTTGACAATACTTTCAGTCTTTTTGAGATTTCGTGTCCAGTCTGTTTCTTTGTCACCTATGGATAAATTTCAAAAACACTTGGCTCAGTTAATCAACATGACATAATTAAGTGTCGCGTGCAAGAACTAGAACCTTTCCTCAAAGGTCAAGGTCACACTTTCAATTTGTTTGATATTGTGTGTCTGGTTTGTAACTTTGTCTTTAACTTGGCTCAATTGATCAAGATGACATGACATTGTATTACATGTAAGACCTAGACTCAAACCTCAAAGGTCAAAGTCACACTTTGAGTTTGTTTGACAACACTTTGAGTCCATTTGAGGTTTCACGTCCATCCTGTAACTTTATCACACATGGATGGATTTCAAAAACACTTGGGGCAATTTATCAATTGATCAACATGACATGATGACATGTCACGTTAAGACCCAGAACCTTACCTCAATGTCACACTTTCAGTTTGTTTGATATTTTATGTCTGGTCTGTAACTTTGTCTTACATGTAGGGATTTTAAAGTAGCTTGACACAAGCGATCAGCATGTCATGATGATGTGTCACTTGCATTTACCTGTAGAAATACCCAGATCATTACATCAGATGTCAAGGTTATGGTTATACAAAGGTCACGGTCACGCTTTAATGTAAAAATCATGAAATTGCATGTCTAGTCTGAAACATCAGTCCATTAATTACTCTTGATATTCATGGATACATCGCTTCTTATTATAACATATATTGTTATTTTCACAGACCATTTTGAGGGCATGTGACACTTACCAGTGACATTTCTTGTTTTTTTTATACCAGACATAGATTAAGTCATTTACAGGGTACAGCAATTTCATCATATAGCCCCTCCATGTGCTATTCTACCCTCGTACAGAGATGTGATGTATATTATGTGGTATAATGTTTTAAAAGCGATCGTTAAAATTGATTATACTAATTGATTTTTAGTTTGATTGCAAAGTAAGCTCAGCATTTATATAAACTAACCTCGAGTCCACTTCCTGGGTAAAACCATCAACTGCACTACCACCCCACAAATAATTATCTGGCCACAGTTTCCGTGATGATTGATATACAACATTGCCTCTCACTGTCATTTGTCTCTCGAGTGGGAAAGTTACTTGCCGAGATGGCAGTGCTCAAATACTGGTTAACCTTCCATGATCCCAGGAGAGAGCGTTTAGGTTTAATGATCATGTGCTAACCTACAATAACGATGCTAAATATTCAATCAATCATTTCAAATAATTCTTGAGATATTTTATTTTGGAAAGGGGATTTTTAAATAGAAAATAATTCAATACCATAACTTTCTAATTTTCCTTGGAAATGCAATATATACCTGTAAAATAATAATTCATCTATTTCATATTGAGGTATACTGACATACTGCAATACAGAATCACTATTATGATGGACTCCTGACAAACCAATATGCTCGGTGAATTCTGTAAACTGTTGAAAATAATATGTCAATGGAAATTTTGGAGCTGAATGATGTCAGTTATTTCAGATAATTTTATAGAGTTTCTGAGTTCAAAACGAGGCTATAGCATAGTGCCTGTTGGTCTCCTGTTTAAAATATTTTACTGATTTGACATGAGGCAAATTTGGTAACCAGCACCCAGGTGCGTAAGACTGTCACATAAATTTTTACACATTTTGCTGATTCATTACCAACAAGAACAATCATGTCTGAGATCAGCAAAGAACACGAAAATATAAAAAACGTGAAGAGTAAACTTTGGATTGGACACATTTGGGTCTGGCTCAGAAGAAAATGAACAAAGAAATATTAGCAAATGTAGATGCATGTAGATTTTGCCAGAGAACTAAAATGTGGAGGTGGCTAGACAAATTACAAAGGCATCGTCCGCAAATCTCTGTCAACAATACTCGGTGCGCATAAAAATTTGATTTGAGATTTGTCAGTGTTAGTTCTATTCAATTATTGATAATTTTATGTTTTGTTAAAGGTTTATGGTTGTATACCTCAAAGTTAAAACAGAAGGAATCTGATAAAACTATTTTCAAATAGAGTCTATCTATAGATGGATTTTTTTTATCTTTCAAAGCAACTAGATAGATAGACTGAATAGACTCATTTGAATGGTTTTGGGTGTGATTTGTTGTTGCTGACATGATGGTTAATACTTATGTTTTATTGACAAAAGTTAGAAAAAGATTCATATATAGCTTTACATGTATGTCATCAAGGCTAATCAGGTGACCGTTAAGGCCCATGGGCCTCATTTTTGTATATGTCAGATAGTCCATACTTTATAGATCTGCAGCACTGTATTTTATTGGAGATAAACCTGTAAAAATACTATTTTTTTGTTTGGCTTTTTTTTTCCAAAATAATCTGTACAGATGGTGGTTTCTTGTTTCAGATTTAAAGGAACAGTCTGGAATAACACATATACCAACCAGAAACAACACTCACTTCTTACAAGACAACTATCAGAAGTAACCCATATGCAGAGCAGATACAACACTGTTTCAAGTTCTATGCCAGTTATTCTGGAATTCTCCGAGAGATGAATTTATGTGACATCATGGATTGCCATTCTGCCTGCAGATGGATGTGACAGTTAAGTCTAGTGTGAAATAACATATAGAAGAGGAACTACTAGCAGCTTCATAAGTATTAACACGGACAGTTGGTGTCTTAACAAGACACTTTTAATGTGGCAAAAAGGTCAAGTGGAGTACTCTGACATTATTCTGTATAGTTGTTATACAATACAAGTGTCTACAGAGACCTTATACAACATTGGGATTAAATTTTGACCCCCGCCCCCCCCACAAAAAAAAAAAAAAAATAGGAATAAACAATCTAAACAATCACTTGTAAAGGTTAATGGTGTTGTCTGAAATTTGCTAAACTCTTTGTTAGGTATGTACATTTAAATTGAAATAATTGTAGTATTATTGTAATTGTAGTATTCAATCTTTTAAGACTTGTACCATTTATAGAAAAAAACAAAAAAACAAAAGAGAAATAAAAAAAATAATAAAAAAGAGAGAAAAGAGAAATAATAAAAATGAAAAAAAGAGAAAAGAGAAAAAAATGAGAGAAAAAATATACAAAAAAAATGTTATAGTAGATTTTTATTACATTATAGTATTTTATGTCATAAGCATTATATTGTCTATGAGAGCAGATCAAGATTGTCATTGTGATGTGAAAACAAGTTCTTCACATACCTGTTAATAAACTCACCAACTGTGATAATTACTGAACTATTGCACAATTTAATGTACAAGATGTTCAGAAGTATTTACTCTGACAGTTGTTTATTTATTTTTTATCCTTTTTGATTTTGTGACTTGCTCTCAAAGATTATGTATGTTTTGTATATATTGTAGCTTGAAGTAGATTTGTATTGATTGATTATTTTTTCTATTTCATTATTAAATTTTTTAGTGGTGAATAAAACAAAAGATTGTGTAAAATGTTAATTTTCTAACACGAATTTCATTTGAAATTGGTGTTGCCAAAATAGCAAAAATATTTTTGTTTCACTGTCTACTGCCGACATTAAAATTTAGTATGTGTAATGATGACAATTATTATGTGAATTTAAAGATTTTTTAAAAATTCGTGATATTATAAAAGTTTATGTTGATGTATTGTCCAGTATCTAAGGAGGTATTACAGATTTGCTTTTAGGTGTGAAGTTTCTAGACAGACTTTAAAAGGTACTTTTAATGGGTTTTATAGCCTCAGCTAGTGCTGTTTTAAGGTCACCAGAAGTTGTTGGTTTAAGTCCAGCTTGGTCCAAACAATTGATGTGATATCTCTCCTCAGAGGTTGTGGGTTCAGCTTGGGTCTAGCTTGGTCCAAAAAAAATATGTGAAACTTCCTGTCAAGACAAGGGGTTAATAACTTAAGAATCATTTGAACTTGTAGATAATGAGTAAGCAATCTGGGCCCTTCTCAGCTATTAGGAAATTATCTCTCAAATTTTAGATATGGATAAAACCACTTAATTTCAGTTCATGACACTTATAGATATATCATAAATGCTTAAACTGATAATAAAAAGATAGCGTAGGGCTTATTTAACAACTTTTTATTGTTTTCAGTAAAGACACCACAAAGTGACGCCCATTATCTTGACAAATCTAATTTTCATTTTAAACAGTTTTTTCCTGCCAAAATCACTATTAAGTAACTGTTAAGTAATTCATTTATCCGGTTTTCATACACTGGAAACAACTACCATTAAGAAAAAGTTCCTTTTTTTTTTCTGTAGTACAGTTAAAAATAGTGACGCCTATTACTTTTATTCCTGGCTGCAATTCTTTTTTTCCTTTAAGCAGATCCTCTTTCCCATAGAAAATCTTGTTATGGACAAGTCAATCAGATTTCTTCAAATGTCTTTCATATTATATTTTAGAGTTAAAGTGACATTTAATAATTATATAGACACTTTTATGTACGGACATTACTGTTGACATTTTGACAACCAAAAAAAAGTGACGCCTATTACTCCAATATCATTTGTAATAAATAATATTATTTGAATACCCCTGAAGTGGTGTATCAAGTGGTAAAGAAATTAACTTTACCTGTGACTCCATATGCATTTAAGTGGACTATTCTCAAATTTTACTCATCTAATTAAACACACAATTAAGGTGAACATTTTTTATTGATTTTTATTGAAACATGTACATACATCCAATCTGAATGATTTGCACTTGGGTAAAACACAATAAAGGACACAAACGCTATAATCAATTCAAATAGTTATTATAAGTTGATAATAATTAAAGATATAGCTGCAAGATATAAATGGAACCTTAAGATGGCATTATTTTTTGTTTTTAACATCTGTTTGTCATAAACATTTGAATATTTTAAACCCTTGTATATACGCATGATACTATCACACGCGACACTACGTCACAAATCACTTTATCATAGTCAATATTGTGTTTGTTAAGTTCAGTTATTAAAAGCGTAAATTTATTTTTAATTCTATATGGTTGATTCGTTGCTAACATGCAATAAATTAGCTTGTGGGTTCCAGTTCATTAATACGCCAAGGGGAACAAAGGGGATGTTCTTAAAAACTTTCAAACTGCAGACGGTTATTTGAATTTTTAACTGCATCCCCTACAGTTCACCATACTATGTTTCTCTCTGAAATGAAGTGATCATATATTACCAACCGAGGCGTTCCAAAATTAGTAACTCCTCGTTTTCTGTTCAATGTATTTATCGAAAAGAGACGAACATTAATTTGTAAACAAAACCCGTTCATAATTATGTACTAGCTAATAATATGCTTTATATTTATTTTTCCATTTGCAAAGTCTCAGTAATCAAATAAACATGTATTCTATTATTGTGAAGATTAAAACTGACTTGCATTAAAACTAAAAACAACCGTTTAGGAAGTTTTATGAGTCTTTAAATAATTATGGACACTACAAAAAGAAAATGATAATAAGATCTTGAGCCAATCTGTAACAAGGCTGGTTGATCAAGACGGTGCACAATATCAAAATTGGAGACAAAAAGAAGTTTTTGTTCCAACATCCAGCCTGCCCTTGACTGTAAAACTGGACCCATATCCCATGGGTGTCAGCTAGTTCATCATTAGGTGGTGAGACAAACTGAAAAATATATAACAAATTGTTTAGAAATTATAAATTTATAAATTATTTACAATAAATTTAACTCTTTTTACAATAGAGTATCAGTACAGAACTTATTAATGTTTTTGTAAAGAAATTTTGTTTTATTTACCATCATGGTGAGTATCATTTCAATACATTCAGACACAAAACAACCTAGCAACATGGATTTTTTACATGGTTGATGCAGTAGTACTACTTAAATGAACCAGTAAGTAAGTTCTATTGAAAGCTTGCTTTGATGAAATACATTGGTGTATAGATACTGACCTCAGGTCAGCTTGATGATCAGTTAACTGTGATAGTACAGTAGTGGGTGGGTCATCAGTCACAGCTGGAGACATGTTCATCAAGATTGAATCTTCATTCGCTGGTCTATTAGACGGGTCAGTCGAGAGTGGGTCAATCTCTGTGAGACTAGACAGGTTAGTTGAGAGTTTGGTGTGATGAACGGACGCAAAGTTAACAAATTATGCTTTTCCGTTCTTTGGTGCCAAGCAATCTTCTTTCTCAGCCTTTCTTTTTCTTTGAAAACAGGATCATTCTTCCTTTGTTCTGGATACCTGATGACATCAAATGCATGTTTTAAATATAAGACATACCTCTATTGTTATATATATCAGAAATTATATGTGTAAGTTGTTAATATGTGAAAGCTTGATTCTTATAAAACAACTAAAAAGTCTCCAAGCAAAAGCTATAATTTCATTTTATAAAGAACTCTATGTTTAATAGTATAGATCTTTATCTTGAGAAAAATTCAGACTTTTGTGACCAATGTTGACCCAGATCAGACTAGGTTTCTGCATAGCCTGATCCTCTATGCTGTTTACAAATATTGATTTAAAACTTTAATTAATAAAATCATTCACTGATGAAATAGCAAACAATATTGACTACACTGTACGAAAGTTAAGGTTAATCTGGTTGTACGCAAGTCATAAATGTCTGACCGCGTCCTTTTTTCTCGCAAGACTGCTCATATAATTATATAGTAGTGTGTACTAAATTAATTGATTTAATTATTTTACCTTTTTGGTCTTTCAGCAGGAGTTTATGTCAAGTTATTACTATTACTGCTAATAGGTTTTGGTTCCTTTGCTGTAGGTGCACAGAGATCATGGATATTCTGCAAAATAAATGTACCATTTAGCTTTTGTTGTACCTTTTACCGAATAACTGGCATATAAAAAATGGTACTTCAAAGTCCAACATAGAAATTACATGCAATTTTCATATATTTTTCATACTTATTGTGATAGAAGAAAAAACAGTGTAGGGCATGTGATGATTTCTTATTACTTTGATTAAAACTGGTCCTTCACCTATTTCAAAAGCCTTCTGCACTGGAGGTGGGGGTGGCAGCATTCTCCACAAGTTTGGGGTAGGGAGATATGTGTAAGCAGTATAGGGTTTAACATTTTTGACAAAACTCTTTTGTTTATATTCAAATTATTCTGTAACAGTATTGGATGTGTTGGACATAATGAACTATTTTTAAACCATGTCAAACATAATTTCCATCACGAAAACAGTACAAACATTGTTATTATTTATGCTAAGCCAATTGTAAATTGTAAAACTCTATTAACAATTAATATTCCAAGAAAAAACAATCACTTGAAAGATGACACTGATGCTTGCTTTAAAATTCTAATCACAAATTACATTTCTGTATTTGGAAAATTACTTTTGACAAGACAGTCTGGTCAAAATAACTGCCAAACTACTATTTGATAGTTAAGTGTTGACAGTTGGAAGTTAGTCTCTTGCTCCAAAAATTATGAATAAAGTTTATATTTTCTTAATGTTTTTAAAGGCTACATAAAATTTTAACTGAAAAATACAAATAAAACGCCTCATGCATGTGATGGAAATTATGATTGACATATATTTGATGACGGACATTATTCTTGACAAAATACTAACAGATTTAGTCTATCACGCATACATCGTCAAAGCATAATTTCCGAATAAAAAATCAAAATATTTTCTCTTATATATTCTGCACACACTTTAAATGTAAGAGGCCAACAGCTACAGCCAAGTCATCATCATTAAAAGTCTTATTCAATCGAGTCAGCATCAAAAATGAAATAAATATGAATAAAGCATGAACGGCAATTACTTCTCAGATAAATGTCTGTCAATAAAAATGTCCGTACAAACAAGTTCTGTCAAACTGTAATTGCCGATCTCGACTTTTCTAAAATACTCCTGAAAGTAAGGAGAATACTCTCGTGTGTCCGTGTGTCATCTCTCTAATCCATGTACACTGCTATCGTTACTTCGAATTATACACAAGTATTGTGTTGGGATGATAAAACAATGATTCAATTTTTCTGTGACGCCCATTACTTGGCTGAGCGGTTGACAGACATCAAACTTACCTCCATATTTTTGTTTTATGTAAAATCTGCACTGGTATCGATGACGTAGTACACATAAAACGGTCTCAGGCAAATTTTAACTCCCGATAAAAAAGTCCCCTAGATCGTTTTAGTGGATTCGTGACTCGGCATACGCCAATTACGGAATTGACGGACATTTCGATTCCCGAATAAAATTTGAATTTTACAGCTTTGTCATTGTTATATACAAAGTGTGTTATTTTAAAACCTACGATGGAAATATGTTTTCCAAACATGTGGATGTTCTTTGATCATCACAACATGATTAATATATTTTTTTTAATGCCGACAACTCTTCTTGTTTTGACGGATGCCGTAATAGGCGTATGCATCAATTTCTAACAAGTTTTTTTTATCAATTGTAACATATTCATTTACTAGTTATAGTGAATAGTTACAAGTATTATTTCATTTAAATATTAGCAAATGACTTACTGTTGTCATATAGATTAAAAGGGGAAAATTTGGCCATGATTGAAGTCCCCTCATTTTCCAGCCAAAATGGATGACGGATATTCCTTGACATTTCAAGTTTCAAATACAAATTTGATCCATTTTCTGAGAATTGAGTCAAGATATTGTTTTTTCTATCTGAGGAATTAACAAACAACAAATTTAAAACATAGTTTTTTATTTATCTTATTTCTAATAGAAAATACAATTTAAAAAGTGACGGCCATTACTATTTCCAAATAGCTGAGAAGGGCCCATCTACATAATGTGATATGAAACCAGGTTTGGAGGGAGGTCAGGAACACCTGTTGGTCTCTAAATCCACCAGTGTTGCATAAAAACTCATTTCACTTTTTTTTAACCTGGTTTTCAGGCAGGGTGGATGGGCTAGCATGTGTTTACATGTTTATTTTGACTCGATAACATCTGATAGCTTTATTTTCATTAGACTGCCCTGTTTAATTTATTCAATTTATTACTTCTGTGAACTACCACCTATATGTTGTTTTAACCAAAAAGAAATTTCATCTTCTTTCAGAAATATAATCTTGTGACTAACCAAATATAGAAATACTTCTTATGATAAGAACAGCCTCCCAATTGTCAGAAGGTTGTTTTTGTGAGGCTGGTCAGTGGATTGACCCTACCTGTAAGTTTATTATGTGTGCTCAGTGTTGTTAACAACAACTGTATTTGTGTCATTTTTGTTATGTGCATTTTTGGTAATGCTCTTCTTGTCTTGTATTCTATGTATTAATGCCTGAACTTTTGTTGAGTTACATTTTTAGAAGTACATGTCTTTGCATGACTTCTCATTGTTAAAAATAATAACTGTCTTCTTAATTACATATATTTTTTATTTTTGTATGTAAGTGCATTTTGGTAATAGTTGCTTTTTAGTTTGTGTACTTAGCTGATTTTAGGTTTATTTTGTTTAGTTTTAAATTTACCCTTGTTATTTTCATGTATTAATCTATCTGTTGAGAAGTGGATGTTATTTTATTCATTATAGATTGGATCTGAGGTGGTATTTCCAAATTATGTAATACTGATATATCTTTATCTTATAATCAAACTTTCCAAAATTGGTTTAAACTTTTTTATTTTACATTGATTGTGAAACAAGTTCTTACAGTTTATACAAATCTCTATGTTCTGGTTCTGGTTGTTACAAGTTGTTACAGTTTATCAACTCTATTCAGTTTTTTAGTCAATATGCTATGCAAAAATCTCTCTCTATGTCCTCCCAGGTATATGTGTAAATGTCTTGCTCAAAGGTGTAAAACAACTGTGTTTGATAGTATAAACCTCTGATCGCTACAGAAGATTAACATTGGCTTCTCAAATATATTTGTTTGGCTTGTGTTTATGTATTTTTTGTTCACATCAGTTGTTTTTTTGTTCTTTATCAAAGTTTGAAACCAACTTGTTTACTTCTTATAAATTTTTCTGTACTTGTATTGTTATGCAAACCAATACAACGCAAATTCTGTTATAACAAGTTTTTTCTTTGCTCCCATTTTTACGGAGGGGGAGGGAGGGGGAATGATAACCAAACAATATATCGCCGCCCTGCTTGGATTTGATCATCGCTCAACTTCTACTTGCTTTAGAACAAAACGTTACATTACCTTACAAAATGGTAGTTTAAAGGATAGTTTATTTGATTGATTCATGCCAGCATTAATTGTTAACAGTTTGTAATAATCAGAGTGATTCACTAAATGCTGACATGTCCAAACACAGAAGCCATTTCAAACTTTATCATAAGCTAGTTTTTACCTAGACACCGTTTTTTTACATATGGGTTACGCGGCAGGGGCTGTCAATTTTAGTTTTATCAAAACATGAATATGTTTTTCTTTTTCATTTTCTATAAATTTTATATATATCTTAAGTGTATCTCATAACTTGTTGTATAAAAATATGCGTTAAATTACTTTACAATGCAAACAATACCATTCTGACAGTGGAGTTAGACTTTTCAAGGTAAATTATCTCCTAACGCGCAGTTCATGTATATCACAGTTTCACATTGTGGACCCCGAAATCTGCATTATAATGGGACTCCAGTGTATATAAACATATGAGATTTTCTACATGACTGTAGGATAATTTTGTAGTTGATGTAGTAACATGTTATTCAGTGTTTGTCAAGTAAAATCAGTGTTTTACATGTATTTATAACAAATTTTCATCTATTTACAAATGTATAAATGTGCAGAATTCATTTTTTTAAAAGATGTTTTGTTGTAGTAATGAAATTGATATACCCCAGTATGTGTGCAAACCCTTGATTTCATTTCTATTCTGGACGAAGGGCATAAATCATGTACATGCACAGCAGTTTTCTAACCTCAAGATTTCGGACAAATTCTTGAACCAGCGTGATTTGACCACAAATGCCCCTGCTACAGGGCTTGTAAGCTTTATCAGCTTTAAAAAATATTTTCTCTGAAAGTTCGAAGTTGAAGACTTTAGATATATGACATGTAGCATTGCATGGTTGTTACAAAAAAACATTTTCTCTAAAATGTTCATCTGTCCATTTCTCAAGTACAAGTGCTAGGACATTCATACTTGGATAATAGTTACAACTAACACCCTGCATCACATTATATACTGCAGATGCTGAGTATGACCTACATTGCATGGTCCATTGACATTGTTTGATGCTGAGTGTGACCTACATTTCATGGTCCATTGACATTGTTTGATGCTGAGTGTGACCTACATTCATGGTCCATTGACATTGTTTGATGCTGAATTTTGCATTTACCTCCAACGTTAAGTTTTCATTTTTACACTATTTCTCAATAAGAACTAGTGCTAGGACACTCATACTTGGATCATAGTTACAACTTACACCATGCATTACATAATATAATGCAGATGCTGAGTACTTTTTTTTTTTTTTTAATTTTATATTTAAAAAAAAATTTATTCTTTTTTTATTTTTTCAATTTTTTTTTTTTTATTAAATATGTTTTACTTAGAAATACTGGTTAAAGTTTTGTGTGCAACTACCATGAAGTTCATATCTCAAAAGTCACAATGTATTTGATCGAAACTTCACAAAATACTTCCTACAATATTTCTTAGTCATTAAACCTACAACATTAACCAAGTTAGATAACTCTTGCATGAATATAATATTTTAATTTTTTTTCTCTCCCATGTGTGTATTAACGGTCAAAGCGGACAGGGCGAGACATATCATTCCGCAGAATTCTTGTTATACAAAATGTTTAAATTTGTTTAAATATGAGGTTTGAAAGACAAATACGTGGTGGTTAATATTTTCATATGATTATTTGTTCAGGTGTAAAGATTAGTTTGATGCGGCAGGGTCCTCCCTAGCAGAGTGGTCTAAGGGGCAATCTCAAGATCACTTACCTCTCACTGCTTAGGTGAGAAAGTTTGTCAGTTACTTACGGAATGACAGTGATTCTACTCAGTTTGACTCAGTCTGAGGTCTTCCTCCACCAGTAAAACTGGATATGCTATATATAACTTGAAAAGTGTTGAAAATGGCATTAAACCCCATTCAAAAAATAAAAAATGGTTTTGTGCATGGACATGACTGATATTTTATTCCCACATTGCTGTGTGTCTTTTTTTGATTGCCCAGTGTCTGTCTGCTGTCTAGCCCTGTGCCTGTCTGCCGTCTAGCCCTATGTCTGTCTGCCATCTATACTAAATGTGTGCACTGAAGCAGCTCTTCTATATAGTTATATAGCCATGCAATCTCAGTTCTGGAACTGTTCAAATTGAACAAATTATGTTACAGCCTTTGTATTGTCAAAATTGCACACTTACACCTGCACCTTACACTTATACCTGCATTTTATTTAATCTTAACAAAACGATAGATAATATATTATATTACCATCTCGAAACAATTCATATGTTGGTCAAAATGGATAATTATGTCAAAAGTTGTATTATTTGAACTTGTGTGAACCCAAATACTGGCAGTTGTCATTGGATCCTCCCTACCTAGGAATTACTCCATGAATTTAGAGTTTATAGTACTTGGGTTAACCTTCAAGGATCCCAGGAGTACTTGGAACTGTTATGAAATATAAACAGTAATGTTGTACTTGAGTACTGGTTAACCTTCAAGGATCCCAGGAGTACTTGAGCCTGTTATGAAATATAAACAGTAATGGTGCACTTGAGTACTGGTTAACCGTCAAGGATCCCAGAAGTGCTTGGAACTGTTATGAAATATAAACAGTAATGTTGTACTTGAGTACTGGTTAACCTTCAAGGATCCCAGGAGTACTTGGGCCTATTTTGAAATATAAACAGTAATAGTGTACTTGAGTACTGGTTAATCTTCAAGGATCCAAGGAGTACTTGAGCCTGTCATTAAATTTAAATAGTAGTGGTGTACTTGAGTACTGGTTAACCTTCAAGGATCCTGTGAGTACTTGGGCCTGTCATGAAATATAAACAGTAATGGCGCACTTGAGTACTGGTAAACCTTCAAGGATCCCAGGAGTACTTGGGCCTGTTATGAAATATAAACAGTAGTGGTGTACGTGAGTACTGGTTAACCTTCAAGGATCCCAGGATTACTTGGAACTGTTATGAAATATAAACAGTAATGGTGTACTTGAGTACTGGTTAACCTTCAAAGATCCCATGAGTACTTGGGCCTGTTATGAAATATAAACAGTTATGGTGTACTTGAGTACTGGTTAACCTTCAAGGATCCAAGGAGTACTTGGGCCTGTTATGAAATATAAACAGTAGTGGTGTACTTGAGTACTGGTTAACCTTCAAGGATCCCAGAAGTACTTGGACCTGTTATGATATATAAACAGTAGTGGTGTACTTGAGTACTGGTTAACCTTCAAGGATCCCAGAAGTACTTGGACCTGTTATGAAATATAAACAGTTATGGTGTACTTGAGTGCTGGTTAACCTTCAAAGATCCCATGAGTACTTGGGCCTGTTATGAAATATAAATAGTAGTGGTGTACTTGAGTACTGGTTAACCTTCAAAGATCCCAGGAGTATTTGGGCCTGTTATGAAATATAAATAGTAGTGGTGTACTTGAGTACTGGTTAACCTTCAAAGATCCCAGGAGTACTTGGGCCTGTTATGAAATATAAACAGTAATGGTGTACTTGAGTACTGGTTAATCTTCAAGGATCCCAGGAGTACTTGGGCCTGTTATGAAATATAAACAGTAATGGTGTACTTAAGTACTGCTTAATCTTCAAGGATCCCAGGAGTACTTGGGCCTGTTATGAAATATAAATAGTAGTGGTGTACTTGAGTACTGGTTAACCTTCAAAGATCCCAGGAGTATTTGGGCCTGTTATGAAATATAAATTGTAGTGGTGTACTTGAGTACTGGTTAACCTTCAAAGATCCCAGGAGTACTTGGGCCTGTTATGAAATATAAACAGTAGTGGTGTACTTGAGTACTGGTTAACCTTCAAAGATCCCAGGAGTACTTGGGCCTGTTATGAAATATAAATAGTAGTGGTGTACTTGAGTGCTGGTTAACCTTCAAAGATCCCATGAGTACTTGGGCCTGTTATGAAATATAAATAGTAGTGGTGTACTTGAGTACTGGTTAACCTTCAAAGATCCCAGGAGTATTTGAGCCTGTTATAAAATATAAACAGTAATGAAAACTACTAGTATATTGCTTAATGACAAAGTGTATTCTGGGTGAATTTTACAAGACCACTGTTCTAAATCTACAACAAATGCAGTACAGATATGCACTATTATGTTTATTTTCAACCTTGGCACAAAAAAAAAATAGCTACCTTCATACCCACATGAAAAACACTGAGTCAGAGCACGACACATATTTTTTTTTAAGGAGGGCCTTAGCATATTACATTTGGGTATAATTTACATGCTGCTTCACTAACAACATCTTAATAGGATAAATAAGGAAAAGGTCACGGTCACATTTACTTACTGATGGAACCATGTAGTGGTTTATACACAAATGTACATACATAGTAGAAAATTAAGTATCAAATGTAATACCTTAACAGTGGTCTAGTGGTAGACCGTCTGCCTTGCATGTGGAAGGTCATTGGTCTGATCCCCAGTTGGATTATATCAAAGATATAAAGCTTCCTTGTTTGTTGCTCAGCATCTAGAGGTTAATTCTAGATCTGGTTGTTCCGGTGTCCGTATATTGTGGCTGGTAGGGATGGGGTTAGAATACTGTCTCAAGTGGACACCGTCTCCATATGACTAGAAAATACGACCATACAACAACTTCTATATTAAATTAGTTATATCAAGGGTAAAGGTCAGCAGCCTGATCACAATTTTTATATAAAAAAAAGTCTTGAAAATTATAATAGGTCTTCAATTTTACATGGTAAGTTTTTACTGAATAAGCAGATACAGGTGTGGATGTTGTTGTCTTTTTCCCTTTTTATGGTCACATGGGTCAAAGTGTTTTAACTGTCCATCTGTCTGTCTACACGCAAATGGGTATTTAAGTGTTTAAGGTTAGTAATTTTTTTGGACAGTTGAAAAAGACTAAAATATACATTTGTCAGAATATCTGTCCATACATACATATGTACCTTGTGGCCTCAACTCCTAGTTTTCATCTGATTCTAACCAAACTTGCTATACATCATCACTTGAACAAGGGCATATCAACAGGGTTTTATGTCCACATTATTATTGAAAGAGTTATGTCCCCTATTCTGACTTGAAAAAATATTTCATATACAGACATACCTTGTGGCCTCAACTCCACCTACAGTTTTCATCTGATTTTAATCAAACTTGCTATACACCATCTCCTGACCAAAGACGTATTGTCAGTGGGGGGTACCCATGTTCTAATGAGACAAATTTCTAGTTTTTTTTCACCTTTTTTGTTTGTTCTTCTTTTTCCTTTTTTTTTTTTTTTTTGGTGGGGGGGGGGGAGAGGAAAGGGGGGTGGGGAGGGTGGGGAAGGGAAAGGGGGGTGGGCAAGGGTGGGGGAGTGGATGGATGGGGTGAGTGGGGTTGGGAGAGTGTGGAAGGGTGCGGGTAAGGTGATAGGTGCTTTGAACAACACATGCTTGAAAAATCCTGTTTGTACTTGATATATATATATAAGGCTTATATTGCAAAGTAAATGCAAACAATTACCACTCATATTTAAGTATTATTTTCACTGTAGCTTCAATCCACATCAAACATCAGCAGTTGTAATATCTTTTCAGTCCCTTACTGGTTTCACTAGATGGTTTACCCTCCGTCCGTTCGTCTGGCATATGTCCTTCTGGCCATCCGTCTTAATAGATTACTAAAAAAGTATCCAAGCTAGATATTGATAGAAGGCAATAAGGAAGTAATGCAGGTCATTTTATTTTTTCATTAAGGCAAAAACTGTGGTTGCTATGGCAACAAAATTGATATATTCCAGATAAAACTTGGATAATGTGGTAACACAAAAAGTCTCCAAGACACATTTGTATAACTTCAGTTGTGGTTACAGTGCAATAAGGAGATTATGCAGGCCTTTTTATTTTTTCAGTCTGACAAAAATTGTGGTTGCCATGGCATCAAAATTGGTAATCCGGTAAACCATTGGGGGAATTGTGTATTACTTCCAATACTCCAGTGTCTTGATAATTTATGAAAATACCAGTAAAAGAATGCACAGTCAAAATGCAAATTACTTGTTAAATGTTTTGGGTTAAATTAAGATTCTTGGCAAAAGTAACATTTATAACATCATACTTATTTAGCTTGTGCTTGGGTTATCTGATCACTTGTGTGGTGTTTTTGTCCATGATTTAAATTTTGTGTGCTCTGACATTTTTTTTTTTATTGTTTAACCTTATTTATTAATTGCCCTCTTTACCAAGTTCTTGAACAGACCAGATTGAATAACAAATGTTATGGCCGTTTGTATTTGTATGATTGGAGTTAAAACCACAGTGAAAAAGTACTTGAATCTGAGTGGTTACTGCTTTGCTTTAGCTTGTGTAGTTCTGATCATAATTGTTAGTATTTATATTCATTTATTAGCTCTACTGGCCAAAGGCCAGAAGTGCTTATGCGGTGGCACTTTGTCCGTCGTCTGCAATGAGTTTGAAACTGAAGTTCATGTAAATTTAGCAGATTAAACATTGTAGCCATCTAGAGCTGTTGCTATGTAACGGTATTCAATATCAATATGGAATTAAGCAATTGCATAGAGGAAATATTACTTTTTAGCTCTACTGGCCAATGGCCAGAAGTGCTTATGCGATGGCGCGTGGCCATCGTCTGTCGCCTGTTAGCAGCACTTTCTCTGAAACCACTAGGCCAATTAAACTGAAACTTCACATGGATGTTTCTATTGCATAGGAGACTGTACAGAAGATTTTTTTTTTCGATCTGAAATTCAAGATGGCCATCCTTACTAAAAATAGTCCAAAACTTAAAAAATCTTCTTCTCATGAACGGCCCAACAGATTTTCAAAATGTTTATGTAGTAATGATGACGAACTATAGTTTTGTTAGATTTGTTCAAATGGTGTCCCTATGGTTAAAAATGACCTTGCCCCAAGGGTTCATTTAGGGGACAAATGTCATTAAAATAATTTTTTTAGCTCGCTGGGACGAAGTCCAAGGAGAGCTATTGTCATGACCCCGGCGTTGTCTGTAGACACTCAGGTTCAACTTTTGCGTACAAGTTTCAGATATCTATGCAACCACTCATTGGATGTCAATGAAACTTTGCATGTGTATTCACCATCATCAATGGAACACACGGAGACAAGAACTATAACTCTGGAGTTTACATTTTGGCACAGTTATGGCCCTTTTTGGACTTAGACACCCAGGTTAAACTTTGCGTTTAGTTGCATACAAGTTTCACATATCTATGCAACCACTCATTGGATGTGAATGAAACTTCACATGTGTGTTCACAATCATCAACAGAACACACAGAGACAAGAACCATAACTCTGGATTGCATTTTAGCACAGTTATGGCCCTTTTTGGACTTAGACACCAAGGTTAAACTTTGCGTTTAGTTGCGTTTAAGTTTAAGATATCTATGCAACCACCCTTTGGATGTCAATGAACCTTCACATGTGTGTTCACTATCATCAATGGAACACACACAGACAAGAACCATAACTCTGTTGCATTTTGGCACAGTTATGGCCCTTTTTGGACTTAGACACCAAGGTTAAACTTTGCATTTACTTGCGTTTAAATTTAAGATATCTATGCAACCACTCATTGGATGTGAATGAAATTTCCCATGTGTGTTCACCATCATCAATGAAACACACAGAGACAAGAACCATAACTCTGAGTTGCATTTTTACGCAGTTGTGGCCCTTTTTAACCTAATTTTTCAGGTTAAAGTTTTTTATCACAGAAGATATCTATGCAACCATTCATTGGATATGAATGAAACTTTGCATGTGTGTTCACCATCATTATTGAAACACACAGAGACAAAAGCCATAACTCTGGGTTGTATTTTGGCACAGTTATGGCCCTGTTTCGACTTAATTTTTCAGTTTAAAGTTTTTTATCACGTAAGATATCTATGCAACCACTCATTGGATATGAATGAAACTTCGCATGTGTGTTCACCATCATCAGTGAAACACACAGAGACAAGAACCATAACTTTGGGTTGCATTTTTGCACACTTATGGCCCTTTTTGGACTTAGACACCCAAGTTAATCTTTGAGTTTAGTTGCGTTTAAGTTTAAGATATCTATGCAACCACTCATTGGATATGAATGAACCTTTTACATGTGTGTTCACCATCATCAATGGAACACACACAGACAAGAACCATAACTCTGGGTTGCATTTTGCCACACTTATGGCCCTTTTTGGACTTAGACACCCAGAGGCGAGTTTTGTTGTCTCTTGTTATTTTTTTTTTATAAATGGAAATGATTTTGCCTATATCTTCACAGAAGCATTGTTTGGTGAAGGAGGTTCAGATTTGTAAAAATGACTGGGTTCCACTGTCTTAAGGGGTCAGCAGGGGCCCCAAAAGGATAAAAATTGGGAATTACTAAAATCATGAAAATCGTTTTCTTAAGAACCGGTATGTCAGATTTGTTCATATTTGCATAAATTATCTCTATGTGTAGGGGTTTGATTGCAGATAAGAATTTAGGGGCTAAATTTTATAGGGGCCTTGTATGGGGACTTAGAATTTTTCATAGGGATACTATGGGAAAACAGAAAATTCTCTTTTTTATACCCCCGACAAACGAAGTTTTGAGGGGGTATATTGGAGTCACCCTGAGGTCGGTCTGTCGGTCGGTCTGTCCGTTGCAATTTTCCTTGTCCGGAGCATCACTTGAAAAGTACTAGATGGAATTTCATCAAACGTCATACAATGGTAGAATATAATGAGAGGAAGTGCAGTGTACAAGAAACATAACTCTATTCTTGCTAATTGCAGAGTTATTGCCCTTTGATATTTTTTCTTGTTCGGAGCATAACTTAAAAAGTACCAGATGGAATTTCATCAAGCTTCATACAATGGTAGAATATAATGAGAGAAAGTGCAGTGTACAGGAAACATAACTCTATTCTTGCTAATTACAGAGTTATTGCCCTTTGATATATTTCCCTTTGATATTTTTTCTTGTCCGGAGCATAACTTGAAAAGTACCAGATGGAATTTCATCAAGCTTCATACAATGGTAGAATATAATGAGAGGAAGTGCAGTGTACAGGAAACATAACTCTATTCTTGATAATTACAGAGTTATTGCCCTTTGATATATTTCCCTTGTACAGAGCATTACTTTTAAAGTACTGGATGGAATTTCATCAAACTTCATACAATGGTAGAATATAATGAGAGGAAGTGCAGTGTACAAGAAACATAACTCTATTCTTGCTAATTACAGAGTTATTGCCCTTTGATATATTTCCCTTGTCTGGTGCAGTACTTTTAAAGTACTTTTAAAGCCATCAGTGATAACAGTTTAATAAAGTTCATGAAAGAACCAAGTTGATGAATACATGGAGTTAGAGCAAAGCAGGTTCGATATTGTATTCCTAGTGCTCTTGTTTGTTTCTTATCCATAAAATTGTTGTCCCTCAACATAACTCGAAAAAGTATAACATTTATTGATTGCCATGAAAACTTGTACACTGCACAATAATTAAAAAGACCATTTTTAATTTTAACAAAACCATAAAAAAATTAACAATACAAAAAACTCAATCCATAACATTCTCTTTTATTAAGAATTTCTTTTTGTCTGGAGCATAACTTTAAACTATTGGATATAATTTAATAAAACTTCATACAATGGTTAACCATTTTCTGTCATGGCGGCGTTCGGGGGTATTCATCACCTTCAGTGATATATCTAGTTTCATCTATTCTGAAACCACAAAGCCAATTAAACTGAAACTTCACATGGATGTTTCTATTGCATAGGAGACTATACAGAAGATTTTTTTTTGTCGATCTGAAATTCAAGGTGGCCGCCGATACTAAAAAAAGTCCAAAACTTAAAAAATCTTCTTCTCATGAACGGCCCAACAGATTTTCAAAATGTTTATGTAGTAATGATGACGAACTATAGTTTTGTTAGATTTGTTCAACTGGTGTCCCTAGGGTTAAAAATGACCTCGCCCCGAGGGTTCATTTAGGGGACACATGTCATTATTATAATTTTTTTATTATTTTTTTTAAAATGGAAATGATTTTGCCTATATCTTCACAGAAGCATTGTTTGGTGAAGGAGGTTCAGATTTGTAAAAATGACTGGATTCCACTGTCTTAAGGGCTCAAGAGGGGCCCCAAAAGGGTAAAAATTGGGAATTACAAAAATCGTTTTCTTAAGAACCAGTATGCCAGATTTGTGCATATTTGTCATAAATTATCCCTATGTGTAGGGGTTTGATTGCAGATAAGAATTAAGGGAGACCCCAGCGTGGTCTAATGGTAGAGCGTCCACCTCACATGTGGAAGGTGGTGGGTTCAATCCCCGGCCGGGTTATACCAAAGACTTTAAAAAAGGTACTAGAAGCTTCTTTGCTTTACGCTCATTATTAAGAGGAGAGTTCTAGGTCTGGTCGGTCCGGTGTCAGTATAATGTGACTGGGTGGGGTATCATACCATATGTCTGCGGCATGATACTCCAGTGTGACAGCGCTTAGAATACTGTCTCAAGTAGACACTGTCGCGATATGACTGAAAAATTGTTGAAAGCAACGCTAAACACCATACAACAAGAGTTAAGGGGCTAAATTTACATAGGAATATTATAGGGAAAACTGAATTTTTTCATTTTGCATCCATGTGTACAAAAAAACTTCTTTTTAAAATTTGAATCATTTCTGCTCATAACAAATCACTAAGAGTGGTTGATTGAAGTTCTGACAAATTAAGGGGCTGGGTTGTATAAGGGTTCTGTACAGGGGACTATATTTTTTTTTACAGATAAATGGTATGGGAATTTAAAGTATTTCCTTTTCATAGCAATTAAGTTTTTGTTCAGTATGGGTGTGGTGGGGGTATTTATCAATAAAAAGTTCAGATGACCCCGCAAAGAGGGTAAATATTGTGAAATTTCAAAAAGTGCTATGGACACTATAAGTCAGTAGAGCGTCTTCAGGCCCTCTTGGGCCTCTTGTTTATATTGCGTGTATGTTTATGTCAGCCTTTAATGTTTTTTTATGCCTGCAACCCTTGTGACCTTTATCTATACATCACAGTTAAAATATATACAAAGACAAAGGTAACAAAGGTCACAGACATTGAAACAGGTAGGGCTGTCATGAATATGTGCAACATGAATAAATGAATATTAATACTGGCAATTGTGACCAGGGCTACACTGCATTAGATGCCTTGTATTTGAAGTACCAACAGGATATTTTAAAATGTATATGTTGATCAAAGTACCTGATGATAGGTAGGTAGACCTGTAGGTAGATTGGTTGACCTGTAGGTAGATTGGTAGACCTGTAGGTAGATAGGTAGACCTGTAGGTAGACCTGTACGTAGATTGGTAGACCTGTAAGTTGGTAGGTAGACCTGTATGTAGGTAGACCTGTAGGTAGATTGGTGGACCTGTAGTTAGATTGGTAGACCTGTAGGTTGGTAGGTGGACCTGTAGGTAGATTGGTAGACCTGTAGGTAGATAGGTAGGTAAGTAGGTAGACCTGTAGGTAGATAGGTAAAGCTGTATGTTGGTAGACTTGTAGGTAGGTAGGTAGACCTGTAGGTAGGTAGGTAGGCCTGTAGGTAGATATGAAGACCTGTAGGTAGATTGGTAGACCTGTAGGTAGGTTGGTAAGTATGGGTAGTTGGGCTGGCAGACTGAGGTAGGTAGTTGTGTAGGAAGATATAAAAATAAAACAAAAAAATATATTGTAAATGTCTCATCTGATGTCCATTTATTGTTTTCCATAGTTTTGATGGCCTTGATGGAACCAGATGATGAATGTGACACATGACATGAACAGGGACCAGGTCGCTACTTTTAAAGATTTACTGCTGAACCAAGATTCATCGGTATGTATGGGCAGTAAGTTTTCATCACTTGGCCAGTTTGTTTCTGGTTCAAATATGATCACCAAATTCCTTTCCACTGATTGAGAAAATATTCATATGTTGATTATATGCCCTCACCATTCACAAAATGTTGCCACTATCCATATGTTCATCTATCTTTCAGTTTGTCCTTTTGAAATTTCTAACTTAGTGGTGAAAATTTTAGGAGTTGTGGTTTATTTTCAGCTGCAATTTTGGTAAAATTGACTAATATAAATTGGTAGATGGGGAATCCATTTCTTAAAACACATTTCTGTTGCCAAAGTAAAAAAAGATTAATTGTATATATTTACAAAAATAAAAATCCAGTGTTTTATTTTTTTTCTACTGGCCAGAAGGGCTAATGCGTCGGCCACCTTCCCTATACATTATTGCAAATAACAAAAAGGACTGAGACACCATGTACAACGCATTTATGATTACTTTTTGTCCTTCGTACTAAACATCAGAGCATTGTTTTCACCAGTAAAAATAGACCCTCTATTAAGAAGTTTCCTGTGTTAAGCAGCCAGTTTGGCCATTTCCCATGGGCGGCTGCTTAATACAGGTTAGACTTAATGTTGATTAAATGTCTAGATTACTCCTAACTTCCCAACTACAGGAAGTGGCTGCTATTCTTGGTAGGAAGTACTTATTTGTAATCTAGTTGCCTGAAGCATATTGTAGCAATGTTCTGGTCCTATTGTCTATCACCACAGGGCCATCCTTAAACAAATATTTGTTTGCTGTGCTCTGACCCTGAATTTTTCATGTTGATGGGTAGGTAGCTAATATTTTTTTTGCCACATTTTAATTTTGCAATACCTAGTCATTTTAAAGAAAAATGGACAGAAATATTGGGAAAAAAAATAAACGCTTTAAAAGTCCATAAAAAAGTTTGGGTAGCTGCAATTTTGAGCGAGTAGGTAGGAGCACAGTAACAATCCTTTTTTAATGATCTTATAATGACTCAATCCAGACTTCCCTATATAACAGTTTGTGGCAATTCTTGCTAGAAAGTATCAGTTACAAGTAATGTTCAGTATACTCTCCCTGAATTCTTATCCATTAACTTTGGCAGAGTTATGGATGTTAAATTATGTTACTGTGTATTTTATAATAATAAAAAATTGAAGTCAGCTGATGTAATGCAGAATTTTAATGAAACTTAAAGCTTTGGTCAGTATCAGTGAAAGAACAGGAAATTCTTGTATTTTGTAAGAGTAATTAATGTCTTTTAAATTACTTTTTATGACATGATTAAATAATTGATAATAGAATTGGTTATATTACAGGTGTGGGTGGCAAGTTTTAAGCAACCAAAGATGACATCACAGTCACTGTTTCCAAGTCGGACAACTCTGAGTCTTTATTTGCAGTTTGGCTGTATCTCACCAAGGCTGTTTTATTGGAAGTTACAAAAGTTATATAGAAAGGTAACCTTTGTTAATATTATTTGGAAATCAAAGCACCGGAGTACTTGGGGAAGGACCTGTCACCATTTTAATAAAGACAGCTACACAAAGAACTGCCTTTCAATTCAGGTTTATCACATCACATAAAAATGAGTTTCCATAGAAGATAAAGAAAATCAGGCAAAATGCTTGGGGTTGCTTGGAATAAATAGGGTCGGTCAGGAAACTGTAACCACACATATATTTTGCTTTGGTCTGTAAAAAAAAGCAAAAAGATTTTCACAATTTTCTACCAGTGTTCGATCTAGACTGTGCCATTGTGTCATTAGCCCCTTTAAATACAAGGGACACACTTAAGTTAAAACAACTGCAGGGACTGCATGAATTGGTACAATACAAATGCCATGTTCCAGTTATTTCATATTTTGTCTGTAATCAGTCTCATTAAATCGGCTTCTATTTTGACTGGAATGTAAATAAAAATTTCTTGAGACATATATTTGTATACGGAAGTAAATATTTGTTGGAGACTGGTTGCCAATAAATTAAAAAAAATTTACAGATAAAATAGCACAAGCTGAGTTAAAATTACACATGTATACAAGATTATATCCGTATGCAAGCATTTGTATAACTGGTATTGTGATTTATAAAAAAAGCGTCAGCATACAAAACTATGCTTCTGCTATATTCTAAGTGCCAATTTATTGGGGAGAAATGAAAAGGATGTCAGTATCTTTTTAAAAAAAAAATCTGTTGTTAGATATTAAAATAACTAGGCAATGAAATGACAACTGCAGTGTTATCAGGGTGATGAGCTAGGTTTGCAAAAAAACAAACATTACAAACTGCTTAACAAACATTTAAGGTCTGTTTACTAATTCAGTACTTTAACAGTCCCATGAAGTGTAAACATGGAGTAAACAAGCCAATCAAATCCCGTTAATGCTTCTAGTACTAATTATAGAATGTCTATTAAAACCAGTCACATAGAGTGTGAACAAGCCAATCATATCCCGTTACCGCTTCCGGTACTAATTATAGAATGTCTACGCTAATCAGACAATGAACAGCTCATCAGTTATATTGTTTTTTCTGAATGACTCCCAAGTTTTCATGTGAAGTGGTCTGGATGCCTCCTCCCTTTACTGCAATCCTAGATTGAACAATGTAACCTGCTACTTCTTTGTCTGAATACATAATATACCCCAATATATACCCCCGAGGAGCAATGTATTTTGCATAAATGGGAGTGGGGTATTTTACAATTTTAAATTTTTAAATCACAATTTAAATCTTGTGAAGTTTTCATGAAGTTTGTTAAAAAAATCTGTTTAACTTATTACCAGTAATGACCCAATTGATGCATTTATTCAACTTCAAAATTAAACCAGACCAGCAGCCAGAGTGACAAGTCATTTTATTTTTCCATAGAAACGGTGGGTACACTTAACATATGATCAATGCTGTAATTGTCTGACACATATGACCAGTGCTATCAGTAAGTAACTTTGTCCAGTGCCCACACATTGGACAATTGTCCAATTCCTCCACAAACAAGAAATGTTAAAACTTTCATCTGCACCGTCATTGGAGACATGTGTAAGATATTAAGATTGTTTCATAATTGGTAAAAAAATTTATTAAGTACATTATCTTAAATTTAAATTACATCAAGTTTAACTTAAATGCAGATCCTCCATGGCATAGTGGACTATAAGAAGTTGTCTCGATATCACTTACTTTTCACCATTGAAGTTGTACAATATGTCAGAATGTTTACCAATTACTAGTGCAAAGATGCTTTAACTCATCTTCATTTTGTGGTCTTCCTCCAACAGTAAAAGTGGATGCCATGTATAACTTGTAATGGGTTGAAACTTAATAAAACAAATTCTATATCTATGATAAGTGCATTGTAAACATTATGTACCTCAGGTCAAGAAGTGAAATGATCCACCATTATCATCACATGGTCAGCTGTTTGGGCATAGCAGCAACAAATAATTCCAATTTTGACAGAATGGAGGGCAATCCAATATATGTTCAAATACTGTGAGACAAAAGCCTGGAAGCCCTAACCAAGTAGGCTGAGGTATGTATTCAGCCAGAGATGAACATGGTTGAGACTCTCTGGATTATTGATCATATTTCAAGAATTTTCTGACACCCAGTTTCACCAAAATGTTAAACAATATTTTTAAGCCTCCAATTCCAATACTGGTTCTAGTATGACTGCATAATATTATATTTTTTTAGGTCACCTGAGACTTTGTCTCAACGGACCTTTTGCGATTGCCTTTTGATTCATCCTTAGGTACCAAAGCTGCATACATTTCATTACGATTGAGCTTACAGTTTTTGAGAAGCTGAAAATGTCAACTGTTGACGGACAGACAGTCGACGCAAGACAGAAATTAATAAGGCTTGGATGGACAGCTTTTTGTCATTATTTGGATACACGATGTGCTATCTTGGGAGACGCAAAATTGCACTACTGTATATGTATTTCTCATCTGAAATAGAATCAAATCCAGAAATATCAGATTCTACGTCAGAGTCACTACTACTTTTAAGAGTAACACTGCCACTTGTATCCTCGAATGGAGCTTTTTCAAAGGAAACATTGCCTTGTACATTAAGTGAGGCTGCTAAATGTCTTATAAAGGCACATACATTCTCAACCTTAATGTGTCTGGTGACACAAGTTTTACCATACCATTCTCATTTCTGAATCAAGAAATACTAGCTAAAGCTCTAGTTTATAAAGAAGTTTAGCTTATGATAGTGAACAAAAAAGAATATAGCTGCAGTAGGTTTTAAAAGTGAGTTGGTTTAAATCGATAAGTTAAATGACAGAGAAATTATGTGTTTTACCATCTATAAGATTCTGTATAATAAGTCCCTAAAATAAAAATTTCTCTTTTATCTCATTCAATTTCTTCTTTATTATTAAAATAAATTATGCTTTAAATTATAAAATGGATACAGTTTTGCCTTGCCTCCCAGAGTCCATAGGCCTGAGTTGTGGCCAAGTCTAATATTCATTACACTTAGTGCTGGATGTTTCGCATTCTGAATGAAATATAATAGGACATACTAACTATTTTCAAACAGACATTACAGATTTATTTTCAGTAAAAAATTATTACCATAAAAGTCGGTCTGTTTTCTGTCTTTTATTTTTCTCTACTCATTTCACCAGTAATATTGGTAAAATATTAACTTGTTATAATTCATTATTATATTCATATTGGTAGTATAAGGTAAAAATAAATAATTCATAAATTTAATGTTATAATGGTTTCAGTTAAGACAATCTGATCCCTTACATTATGATAAATTTATGGGTTTCAAATTTATGATTGAAGAAAAAAATAGAAATTTAAGTTTGTAACATACATTTAAAACATCTTCACTCTACATTTTAATAATTTGGATATTAATCTTCAAATGCAACTATTTCGCACCAAGATGTAATTTGGATTTTCAGTGTGAAATGGTTGAGATTATGCACTGAGAATACACAAAGTATGAATTTGTTGCACTTTTTAACCTTATATGAATACTTTCCCTGAGCTGCCTTCGTCGTTTTTACAGGTGTTTGACAAGCTTTTGTTTGATGCTTATTGGTCTGTGAATGCGGACATGTGGTTGTGGCTGTCGTGTAGTTCATTCTTCCAACAATGTCTCTACTTTTACTGTCCTGTTGGCATTAGTAAGCAGGCAGATCCAATAGGTGATTCAATCAGGTATGTTGTGATTTTGTGATTTTATTAGGTATGTTGTGATTTTATTAGGTATGCAGTGATTTTATTAGGTGTGTTGTGATTTTATTAGGTATGTTGTGATTTTATTTGGTGTGTTGTGATTTTATTAGGTACAGACCATAATCTGTTCATGTACACCAAACGGACGCAAACGAAACGAATATCAAACTCGTTTTAAACGATATACAAACCGACTAAAAATGCGAACGAAATGATAAACTAAATGAAACGATAAACGAAACGATACACGGACGCAACAGGGCGAACGATCCACGAACGATACAAAACGATAATGCAATCTTTAAACACATCAAATAATAAAGATTCGGATATCCTCTAATATTGTCGTAGTTATATTGACAATGAAATACATAATTAAACGAATTGATTGCTCTCTTTGACATTTGAAATCTTTAAATTGCTATACCTGTAATTTTAATTTAATTTCTTTGTTATAAGTTTTAATCGCGAATTATCAGTGAAAAGCATTGCCTCGGGCAACGTTTCTTTACTTGTAAAAGTGTTATAAAACAATCAGATGATGCATGACCTGCTTACACAACTACCCCAATTAAGTGATTTAATTATATGAACACCGATTTATGTTGCTGTTCTGTTATATGATTGCCAATCAGGAAAAGTTTTCACGCAATTTTAGAAAATCTGTTTGTTACACCAAAACCTTTCCACTTAGGGCTTTTCCAGAATTGTATATAAAATAGTTCATATATATATAACAAACACACATAAAGGGTTGGTGTTTGTTTGTAACTGAGTGTCTTCAAAAATGTTTGTTTTCAATATAGGCATTTGTTAAAAAAGATTACTATTAAGCTGATAGAGTTATTAATAACTACACAATGTCCAATGACGTCACCAGTGAAACAAACATTTTATTCACTAAGTGTGTATCTTGGAAATTTTTGATGGAAGGATATCAGAGGAATTCCATTGGTGTAATGTACATAAAAATCCTTGAAAGCGTCAGACGGAAGTACATGTACCAGCGATTTTAGAAGCCATGCCACAAGACATAAAACTTTTACCCTTAAAGGCATCTTTTTTATGGAAACATCACCGCCTCCCCCATGCATTTAACGTAATGAAATAGAACGCGACGTTAAATGATGCAAGAAACTGTCAGAGTGACGACATTGCACATTGCCACAATGTCAAAAATGAATTGTGTCGGAGTTATAGACATAAAGTGTGTGCGTTCGCTGCATAAATTAAGGCATGTGTATTTGTAAATATATTTATCTTTGCAGATTATATAAATTATTTTGTTTAATGAATTGTTATAATTGTTTAACATGACAATCTATCGAAATTCATAACTGGAATTAAAATTGGAAAAATACCTGTAAATAATGCATTATTCCTGTAAATAAAATAAATACTTGCTGAGGCGTCTATACTCTGTTTCTTGCATAATAGCAGATTATACACCACTGCAGATATAAAAAACACAGACTGGTTCACATTTATTTACTATATACTTTTTTCGATTCCGTAATGTTAATGTTAGTGTAAACCAGTCTGGCAATGTTTGGCGAGTCTAATGATTACGTGACCGTAATGTGTTTATCTGATGTAATTGACATGCCCCGTACCATGTGTATTAAATTTCAATGATTGAGTTTTATGAAACATATTAATCTGCTGTCACGCTACAAATCATCAACTATATGGTTGACCATATCTAACATAGGGTGGCTTAGTTAGCAATATTTTAGAATGAGTTTAATCAATATTTCAGAAAGATTTTAATCAATACTATTTTAATTTATTTAATTAATATATTATCATATAAAACCTGGCAATTTCTTTAAATATCTAGTTCTTATTATTTATTCTACTGCGGTGTTACAATTGGACAACCAGAGATGATGCAATTGGTGAACATGTCATGTAAACATTAAATGGTAAAAGATACACGGTAAATGATACACGCTAAACAATTCGAACGAAAACGCAGGCTAAAATGCGTTCAGTATCGTTTTGAACTGCATTTTCGTATTCTAACGTTTATCATAAAAAAAATGCAAACCATTAACGAAACTAAAATGCATTTCAAACGCAAAACAAACGCGTTTGACACGCAAAACTAACGCAATTGAAATGCATTTTTGGTGTACTTGAACGGATTATGGTCTGTATGTTTTAATTTTGTCGGATATGTTGCTTTGTTATAAAGATGTACATCAAATGTTAATGTGCATGCAAATTTTAACTACATTACTGTACTATTAATTCCAGTTTTAATAGTAAACTGTGTAAAACAAAAAATCAATGAAAAACTTTTTTTAAAATGTTACTAGCTAAAGGTTGGATTGGTTTTGTTCAAGTATTGTATCTTTGGTGTCTGCACAATGGCAGAATCACTAGTAGCTTAATATAACTCTCGGGCTATCTATACTCCTGATGTAATTGTTGTGTCTTTGACCTGGAGAAGAATGTGTGATCAGTATCAGCCTCAATTTGATGACCTCTAAAAAAATAACGCTCAGTACTGGTTCTTCCCAGGAAACAGACTTAAGACTCATCCAGAATATTCCTGAGCCTTCTTTATAGTTGAGGCAAAATGGATTGGTATAAATTTATAGTCAATTCCATTAAAAGGCATAAAAGCAAGGCCGGCTCTGCCACGGCACTGTTACATTGATGTGCCGAACCTTATGAACTTGTAGCAACAGCATTTTCTCCAGTATTTTGTTTATCCTGTTGTTGAGGTTTCAATAACAATATCTTGGACAACTGTTTTGAAGGAAGAAATCCAAGTAGTGTGAATGAAGGTTTATTTGGTTACTTGACAAATAAACTTAGAGTAGGTTTCATATGTCATCTCTTTATCATGTCAGATATTAATACATGATGGTAGGATATATATCACAGACATTCTTCACAAAGTACAAACAGACCCGGTTGGCTCAGTCAGTAGCCTGTGACTAGCAATCCAGGAGATCGAATCCCTGCCGGTCACAATCTCTGTTATGATGTTATGATGCTCCGTTATTATGGGAGACCGCGGCGTGGTCTAGTGGTAGAGCGTCCGCCTCACATGCGGAAGGTCGTGGGTCCAATCCCCGGCAGGGTCATACCAAAGACTTTAAAAATGGTTCTAGAAGCTTGCTCGCTTGATGCTCAGCATTTAGAGGAGAGTTCTAGGTCTGGTCGGCCCAGTGTCAGTATAATGTGACTGTGTGGGGTATCATGATACTCCAGTGTAACAGCGCTTAGAATACTGACTCAAGTAGACACCATCGCCATATGACTGAAAAATTGTTGAAAGCGATGCTAAACACCATACAACAACAACAACAACCGTTATTATGCTATGGTTTAACTAAATAAAATATATCCACTATACTTTGTCACATACAAGCCAATTGTTGTGATCTGGAGGTCAAGATTATAACTGGATAATTGTGCGATTTGTTTTCAGGCATTACTTACCTGTATTGAAAGGTTAAATGCCTCAATATAACTATAAACCCTGGAATACGCCAGAGAGTGTCCAGAAAGCAACCAAGTGCATTGTGGGAAAAGACTCCAGAACCTGGTGAACCATGCAGACACGAGCAACATTTGTATAGATAGGATGAAACAAGTCCACCAAATACTTATCCTACATAGATCAAAATGTAATAATTTTTTTTTATATCACAATATATGAAGAATCATGTATGAAAATGTTTGGATATTAAAGTGTTTTTCAATAGTTAATAACCGGTTATTTTTTCTGGGCCTGGCCAGTGCAGTCAGTAATGTAATTCAAGTTGGTATGAATCCCAACCCAGCTGCAGTCTCTATGAACTTTATTCTACAGCAATGAGTTTCCTACCTATTAATATGTGGGTAAGTAGTCGGTGACTTGTAGAGATGAGGTGTGACTAGTGCTTGTTAACTGCCTTAAGAGTCCAAAGAACAATGATTAAGTGTGTTGACCACTGTTAACTGAAATCCTACAAAAAAAACACCAAAAAAAAACAACAAACAAATAGTTATTTGAAAGAAAATTGATATATAGAATGCTGTGGTCAAGACAGTCCCTAAAATGGTTTGTATTGTGAAATTTACAAAAATACTATGGCCATTATAGCTAGTACAGCATCATCAGGCTCTCTTAGACTTCTTGCTTTTGTTTAGAAATAGAAATAAAAAAGAATCAACTACATTGTATGTGTGTAACATATTTATTTATTTTCATAGGCACATCTGTGAGTCCACTTTAGTGCCATTACCATGGGTTGCAGATAAGTAAGTAAACAAGTAAGATATATATTATTCTCACTGTCCAGAGGAGGTAGATGTTCTTTAGGATAAGGGAACACTGCATTAACTCGTTTGTCAATTATTTAACACAAAAATGTGTCAAAAATCGTTGACTGTAAATATACAGAAAGTGCCAACTGATTGATTTAAAGGGAGCGTATATTGTTTGTCATGAAGTGTGAAAACTATAATCAGATGTCCATAATGTTTAAGACGGCGTATGTTTACTGTCAAGGTATTGTAACACAATTTAAATTATTTAAAACATAATTATATATCGATATTGAGTTATTAACACATAATTATCACGATTGAAAATATAAGAAAATGCGAACTGATTAATTTAAAGGCAGTGCGTATAGTTTGTCATGAAGTGTGAAAACACAATCAAATGACCTATAATTAAGATGGCCTATGTTTACTGTCAAAGTATTGTAATTCCATTATTTTAACAAACTGCCTTTAACACCTTTCCAATCTTTTAACAGTATCGGTTTATTATCTCCCAGAATACAATATTAAATGATCATCCAATGTCTGTTATACTTACTATTAAGAACAATATTCTGTATTTAACAAAAACAAATTTCCCTATTATTTTCCACAGAGAAGCTGGTATAAAGGCCGCAATCAGTAATACATTACCAAATACTCGACAAGTGGCTGTCTAAGTGGAAGGTCGTGTTTACCGGAGCTCCAGCCTTCAAAGTGGGTCAACACGTATAAGATGATTATTTAAAAATCTTTGGATTTGATAATAATGAACGTTCATTATACAGCAACAGATGTCTCAGCTTTAGATGATTGGTAGAGACATCGATTTTAAAATTTCATTGATTTTATGCTTTTAACGAGACCCTAGACAGGATTGTTTTGATGTCAACAAGAGATCAATAACCAGCGGTACAACATACAACATGATGGCAACACTCACATAGGGACTTCAGCTCTACAACGGGAATTCAGCTGACTTGGAACCATAATCAACAGCCTTCAAGACTAACATTACTTCAACAACTAGACAACTTCAACAACTAGACAACGACTACTCCAAACCTTCATCTTCATCAATCAACTGTGACCAGAAGCGACCTATCTAAGTAAACGTCTTATCCAGCCAGTGGTGCAGCACCAGGAGAAGTAGGGACTCTGCCATTGCTGTGGACTGGTTACTTAATCAGACTATCCTGCTCGCCAAAATGACACAGATCAAAGTGCGAGGGTAAAGGAAAACTTAGGACGACATCACCAAATATGCCTATTGTTCATTGCTGGTTGCATTTAAACGAGATGTTTGGCTCTGGTTGAACAAAATGAGAGCATCACAAGATGATATTTTGGTTTATTCGACTCATGTTGACAAACTTCTTTGTTTGGTATCAGAATTTACAGAAAAACTTGAAGAATTTGACCAAATTTGGTCAATCGAATTAAAAAAATTCCCAAATGATCAGGGTCACCGGCCAAAATGTTAAAAATTATAAAAGAACAAATAGAGACAATGAAGAAAACAATAAGTGAACATCATCCGGCAAATGATGTTAAAAGATATTACCCAACGCTTAATGGCAGATGTCATAGTAATTGGAAAGAATCAAAAATAAAATATGTTCCATCCATGGACGCATCTATGGTAGGAGGTGTTAAAGATTCGACACGCATAGTTACATTAGACAAGGGCCAATCTTGCAGTTATGACTGGACAGGGGAGTGTTATCATATAAAAGCATTTGAATTAGCATATAATATAAGTAATAAAAAGAAACACATAAAAAAAATATCTTTACTAAGAAAAAATAGTAAGCCACGTGTCGCTAAAAAAACAGGTAAAAAACCTAAAAAAAGTGATTTCGAAGTAATACCTGCTCCAGATCCAGTTAAAGCTTCAACACCTGCAAGCAAAGAATGTACCCCTGTCAGTTCCCACTCAAACAAAAAAAGAAAATCCATAGATAATTATGAAGGCGTTGGGAAAAAAATCCAATTTGGCAATAAAAATGAACTTTCTTGTATTACTGAAGAATCAATATCCCTATCCTGTGCATTAAATACAATACATTGTGAGTTATCCCCCTGTCGTTTAGACAAATCAGTATCCCCATCCTGTGCATTAGATACAATACATTGTGAGTTATCCCCCTGTTGTTTAGACGACTCAATATCCCCATCCTGTGCATTAGATATAGTTCATTGTGAGTTATCTCCCTGTCATTTAGACGATTCAATCGATGACATTCAAAGACAAAGATTTAATAGAAAATCGCTCGGGTTGGCCCAATCTATACTTCATGATCAACATCCCTCTATCCACGGCCTCCAGTCTACTTTTAATATCCCCCATTTTGTTGATAAAGAAAATAGGTGGAATTTATCGAAATGTATGAAATCAATGACAGCCCCCAGTGCTCAAATTCATTTAATGGATGCAATCACTGGGTGACTTCATTCAAAAGTAATAGTTCTCAAACTATTTTTATGTTGGACAGTTTAAAATCAAACAAGACTTTAAATTTGTCAATTTCCTTACAACTCTCAAATTTACGGCAATGAAAAATTAACATCCATCAAAGTGTCCATTCCTGATGTGCAGCGACAAAATAACTTCAGGTTGTGGCATTTTGAGCAATTGCATTTCTTACTGAAACTTTATTCACTAATTTTGAATTTGATATAAGTCGGTGTCGTTTTGATATTCCTCTTATGAAGACCCATTTACTAAATTGTTAAAACAATGGTTATTTGGATATTTTCCCAAAAGTTAAAAAAATGCCGCAAGTCGAGTCCAAAATTCAAAAATAAAAATACATTACATTTGTAGACTACCAGAGTTTATTGATGATATGATATTGTGTGGTAATAAAATGTGTTCAATAAAATGGTTCCGTAAAGCATGCGTAAATAATCCAGAGAGCTCTTTGAGGAAATGTGGAAGCTGTAAATAATTGAAGATGAGTTAGAAATAAAATGTGATCATAATCTGTGATTAGAAGAAATACTTAATGAGTTTTATATTGTATTGTTCTTTTATGACTATGTAATAAATGTTGATCATGCATAAATTGCTGATGGTCTCGTACACCCGTTAGTATTAATTAAATACCAAGTGCGCTAAATTATGTTTCACACCTTTTTCTCGCTTACCTTGACATGGAACACGTTTACCACTATTAGCCGACGGTCAATTTGTGGTAAAATAAATGCTCAAGTTCAGCGCAATGATTTTTGATACATTTTTGTGCTAAAATAATTGCTCAAGTTCTTCGCTTCGTAACTTCTTTATTTTTTATCCAATTTTAATTTTATTTATATCACAGAAAACTACAGAGCTTCAGCATTACAACCTTGTAAAGCAAATTAAAATCAAATAATAAATAAAGATTTTAAGGTGTACCGCCAGGTTTTTCCGTCAGCAAAATTTATTGAGAAATATTACATTTTAAGTATGTATTTTGTAAGAGTGTATCTTCCGTAATACTTAATTGATTTTTACTAACTTTAGCTTTTCTAAAACAACATTATGTTACTTACATAGACATATAAAAAAATTGAATTTCCAATAATAAATAAAAAAGTTAAAGGGTACCGCCAGGTTTTTCAAGCGAAAAATATGGCGTAAATTTAGTCGCAATGATGTGTTCATTTTAACTGTCAGTATCTCTTTCATTTGATAATGGATTTTATTTATCTTTTCAGTTTCAGAAACTAGATATTCTAAACTTTTTAATGGTATAAACATTTTTAAAATCAGTTAATGAATAAAGAAGTTAGTGTGTACCGCATGCTACTTCTTCTAAAAATCCTAAATTTAACACTTACCGCCAGGTCTTACACCTGTCCTAAATTCTGTAATCTTAAAGTTGCATAAATAAACTCACAACTTTTACGAAGATCCAGTGAAGAGTGCATAGTCCAATTTTATGATTCAAGAGTCGTTGCTCTTGAAAACGAGTAAAACAAATCATTGAAAAAATCTATTGAAGGTATAATATCGGCGGGTGTGGGGGAATATAATTGAATGAAATTTTATTGAAATGGATACAAAATTTAGTAAAATAATCCAACATGAATGATTTGATCTCATAAATCGGCCAGATTATGACAAAAGCAATATTTTAATAAAAGTGAAATTGGAAGTTGAATTCCAATTCTAAAAATACATAATGGGCAAATACTGTTTGACATTTAATTTGCATTCGGACTTCGATGAGACGAATTCTGCAATGTATGTTTTGCAATCCGAAACAGGAAATCTATTTCAGTCTTAACTGGGCACAGAGGTCACCTTGGTGGTGGGTTGGGGTGGGGGGTGGTGGGGATTCCTTTTCAATATTACATTTTGATGTGCATATATATATATTCATATGAAAATATATAAATATATGATAGTGCATGATTTATTGGGGGGAGAGGGGTGGGGTGAACAATTTTCATAGGTATTGTTGGTTAAAAAAATCTAAATTTATTAAAATGGCTAGGTTCTTTTGTCTTGAGGGGTCAGGGAGGGTGTTTCAAATGGACTCAACCATTTAGAAATGTCAAAAAAATTCCCCAAAACTGACCATGGACATTAACATTTACAATTTTTATTGGAATTTAAGACTTAGGCATAGTTCCTAGCGTCCCATTCTTCATAATATAACCCAGTGGCAGCCTTCTGTGTATGGAGGTGTCTACTGAATTGGATGAGATAACATCCTGGGGGAGGTCATTCCAACTATTGAGATGCGAATTAATTTAACTTGTTGGACACGGTTAACCTTTAACAAAACCATGCTGTCCATTATTTATCAGATTGTCGTTACTTAGATGAATGAGTAACTGATCCTTGACCTGAAAATAGGTGTATATGTGGGTACATATGGTGGTACATATGTGCCCTGTAAGGCTCAAACTCTACATTGTAGCCTAAAATTTTGGAGTCCGAACTCTACATTCAAACCAATTACAGGGGTCAAAACTACATTCAGACAAATTATATTGGGGTCAAAACTCTACATTTTATCTAAATCTAAATAAAACGTAGTCAACACAATGGCGAAAGCTCTTGGATTTTATTAAGAATAAAAGCCAAGAGATTCCTAGGCAGGAGGGGATTGAACAAGTGATCAAAACTCTACATTATGTGTCCAGAACGGACAGTCAAAGCTCTACTTTGCAATATGCAAAAGAAATGGAGGTCAAAACTACATATGTCAACCCTCCCCACACACACAAACACACACCCTGGGACTTGGGTGGGGGGGGTGGCTCTTGGATTGTTTGATTGACTTGTAGGATAATTTGCTCGAGTTCTGACCCTTAAATTGTAAAATTTTGTCTATATAACCATGTGTTGCATATTGCATAATGAACTTATAGAATTTTAATTATAGAAATATGCCCCCGTCTGATATGCATTTTAAATCCTGTATTTATTGGATCAAAGTACATGTATAAGAGAAGTTTTGTAACCATATCTGAGAAAAAGTGTTAATCAAATTAGTTCATAATGTTTTAAGGTCTGACTATTGCATTTTCAAAATATGGCTAATTTGGCCTTTTTATGCACTACCACCTTGTGTATTGTCCAAACGATGGTGTATTATGATATGATATTGGATAAAAAAAATAACAGGTTTGCCAGGTCTGATTGATCCAGGAGTTGTGAGTTTGAATCTGCACGGCCACAGTCTCTGTGATATATAACATGTCTAGTTATTTTTTATCTCCCTCCGCAAGTGAAAAGTTATCAATTACTTGGTGTGCTCGAGTACTGGTTAATCTTCCAGTTCCAGGAAAGAGTGGTTAGGTTAATTGATAGTAAGTTCTTCATGGCATAAAACTTGTATTTATGATGAAGCAAACTTAAAAGAAAAAAATAACAGAAGTGGGGTGAAAATATCATAGCTATTATATTTTCACCTCTCTCAGACTATTTGTTTTAGGCATAGTACCACCATTGGAAAAAAGAAGTGTCATTTGTATTTTAACCCCCCCTCCCTCCCCCTCCACACACACACACACACACAACACACACACACACACACACACCTTCATCTCATCTATCTCAACTTTAAGTTTTTATTTTAATTTTTATTGATTAATTCATTGATTCAGTTGGGGTGGAGGGGGGTGTAAATATTATAGCAAAATTCTATAATATTTTCACTCTCGGGTGAATTTTTAGGCAGTTGAAAACGTAATATGACAGCGGGCCCAATTAGTTCAGTTGAAGATGCGTCTGACTTTCAATCCAGGGGTTGTGAGTTTGAATCCCCGCCCAGCAACAGTCTCCATGATGATTGATTATTCAACATTGTGTCTCATTATCATTCGTTTCTCACCATTGATTCAAGTGGGAAAGTTGTCAGTTACTTGCAGAGATGGGTGTGCTTAAGTATTGGTTAACCTTTCAGGATCCCAGGAAACAGTGATTAGGTTAACTGATCGTCTGTTAACCATCAGTGGCATAAAAATGACACAAAATATTCAATCAATCGTTTCCTTAATTATATCCTTGCTATAGAATGTTATTAATATTTATAACTACAGGTTGTTAAACATGGGCACTCCTGTGACATGGTATTGGTATGAAGCAGTCCGTTTTGGTATATAATATTTTTACACAGTAAACTTCAAGTAAGTAACAAACATGTCTATAACTTATGTTCAAAGGGAACAGTGTCCTTTAGGATAAGGGGGCACTGTATTAACCTCTCTGTCTTTTGTTCCTTACTCTTTCTTATCTAATGTTTCTTTATATACTTGCTCTATTGCGGTTGAAGCTGACACATCTAGCCTTTCAGTAAAATCTGACATCAATTTCAAATTAAATAGATTTTTTACCTTGACTATTGAAAGAATAAGGAGAGCTATTGTACTCTTCCGGGTGTCACACCTTAGTTAACAAATTTGGATAAATCTTTCTTGAATAGAATAACTTAAAAGTTTATATCTCGGCAGCCACTGCATGCATTGTATTGAAACTTCATACAAGGTTTTGCAGTTTTAAAACCTAATCATGAGATGACTTGTTTACTTGGATTAGTCACAGATCTCAATTTTGGGACAAATGATTCGATTAGTCGAGGAAGCAGTCTTGCTCTTGGTTTCTATTTAATCTCTTGGCATACACTTGAAATTTAATCGCTCGTCATACACTTTGACAAGAGCCTTGTTGCTGAGATGCCCATTGCAGATGTTGATAATATTTTAACCTCGTCTGAGGAGATCCCTAAAAAGTTCTGGTCGCATTAATAGTATTAGGAATGGACATAATAACATGTACCATGGAAGAAATGGTATTCTGATGACTGATCCCACTAACATGTGTAAGGTGTAAGATTCTATAACATCTCTTTGTAAGTGATATAATGAAGCACGGACAAACGATATACTTGTTGACTCGCAGCATGGTTTCAGAAGCAAATGTTCTTGTGAAACCCAGTTGGTTCAATTCATTCATGACATAACACTAAATCTGGACAGAGGTTACAATAAGAAATAGCACTACATCTGGACAGAGGTTACAATAAGAAGCACAAACAGACAGACATTATCAAAGTACCCCACAAGCATCTACTATACAAACTAAACCACTACAGTGTACGAGGGACAAACAACTGTTGGATTACCTCATGGTTATCAGACTGGACACAAGAAATAGTACTTGACGGAATGCACACTGACCAAGCTCCAGTAATATCTGGGGTTAACCAAGACTCCTGCCTATGTCCAGTTCTCTACTTATTGTTCATAAACGACCTACCCAACAGTATATCATTCAATGTTAGGCTTTTTGCAGACGACTACATAAATATATTTTCTCTACAGGACTGCATTAAACCAGACTAATTTACAGAAACTTGGTACATGGTAGAAACTGGCTCATGAATTTTGATGTATCCAAATGTTACTCGGAGAGAAAATCAACCCGAAAAAGCAAATTAATTACCACTAACAACAAACATGAAATTGAAATGGTGCAAAGACAATGGACATGATTGTATGAGATGGCATAACACGTCGTATCAAGGACATGCTTGACAATTTGTATAACACGTCGTATTAAGGACATGCTTGACGATTTGCATAACACGTATTAAGGACATGCTTGACGATTTGCATAACACGTCGTATTAAGGACATGCTTGATGATTTGCATAACACGTCGTATTAAGGACATGCTTGACGATTTGCATAACACGTCGTATTGAGGACATGCTTGACGATTTGCATAACATGTATTAAGGACATGCTTGACGATTTGCATAACACGTCGTATTAAGGACATGCTTGACGATTTACACTTTCTTACAGAATGCATATTAAACTGGTTGACAATGACAGAGACTGGTGTCGTATATTTTCACCTGCCTAAAAATTCACCCGCGGGTTAAAATATAATATTATATTTTCAACCCCCCACCCCAAATTTTATTTTTTCAAAATTGGTCACCTACATTCTGTTACATACCTATATTGAATACAGTTATGTAGCAACAGCACTAGAAAATATGTATGTAATGGTTTCCCGGAGCAGTCGGCGTCCATGCAAAACTTTTAACTGACCAAATCGCATCTTGTCAAAGTATCCATCGGACTGTTGGATACACTTCATGCATGTCTTCTCACCTATTTATCATACACATTTCTATACAATGTATCACTCTTCCTTGAACTGTACAATAATGCAAAGAGTTTGAAACTGAAGTTCATGTAGATTTAGCCGGTTAAACATTGTAGCCATTACATTCATATTTTCTAGAACTGTTGCTATGTAATGGTATTCCATATCAATATGGAATTTGGCAGTTGCATAGAGGAAATATTACTTTTTTTCTTCTTTTTTTTTGGCAATATAATTTTTGTTCATGTGCTATATTATATGTTGAAAATATCAAGGAAGTCCACATATATTTTAATACACCTTGTATATACAGTTTCAGACTGCGTATATGCTACCACTCTCTTGTTGATCAGAATTCATAGGTGACCATAACGAAGAGAAAGAAAAAGACAACTGTGAAATCAGTTGTCCCAAGTGATCAAATTTTCTATCTGAACAGAAAAAAAACATAAATGATTCTTTTTCTTGCATACCAAACACATTGGTAGTTAGTGTAGTTTACATGTAATTCATATTTTATTTACCACGATTGTAATAAGTTGTTGTTGTATACAGATGGTAGCATGAGAACTTTATAGTGAAATAAAAATACATCTGGCCCCAGGAAAGATGCATATATCCTTTAGTATCGAGTATGCAAGAAATGCAAATACAGACTGTTACATAATAAATATTCTCACATTTAAGTCCTTGATAAAATAAGTGCACTAAATTTCAAAACATTCACTGTTGTCATTTTAAAGTTACATTACCCAATTACAGCCAAACCTGTCTTCAGCATTCAGTCAAGGGAAGGAACAAAAATAGCAAATGGCTGCTTAAAACAAGTGACTGTTTAATAAAGATGACCACATATTTTTGATATTAAAACATTCATTGCTGTCGCTCCCAAAGCTTTTTTTTTAAGTGCTAAATTTCAAAATATTCACTGTTTTCATTTAAAAGTTACATTACTCAATTACATTCTGTTGTATTATTTTTTCAGAATGAGTTGATACAGACCAGATACCATCAGAGAGGTTTTGACTTCCAGAAAAAATCTACTAATATGTGTACTCCTGACAACTTGGATCATGTTTAAACTAAAATATTGTATAAGAAATTAACACCTCGGTTACATTTTGTGTCGAATGAATAAAGCTTTAGGCCAGTATTAAATATGAAATGTATTTACTGCAAAATGATTGTTATATTTCTTTATAAAAATGTCCTTAATTACTAGGGACTTAAATGAATTCCATCTAATTTATGACAGATGTTAGTTCTGGAAGTTTTTATATCCTCTAATATCCTCATTGACAACCACAATGTCACATGAGACAGCTATAAAATAATGCGGGCAGTTTTGTATAAGGGATAGGCTTTTGGCTGCTCATGACAGGTCACAGGTTTGATCCAGACTCACCCCTGTGATCCTCAAAAATGAAACTCAGTACTGGCTCTATTGAAAATATAACTCGAGAGTAATTCCCAAAACTCTGAAATGGGTTACAATCAAGCTGATATAAATTACTAGTAATACAAATGAAAGAACTAAAAGTGGAAAATGACTTTAATTAACATCCTCACAGAAAAGTAAAGTCTGTGTCCATTGAATTTATTCATATTTTGTATAAATGTTTCACTTTTGAAGGGATTTCAAGTTTGTTCAATTGAAGTGGCTTAAGGGATGGTAACAGGACTTTATTTTTTACATGAAAATGCTATGGGAAGACGGGAATAAATTCTTTTTTGTTTCTCATATTTCAAACATCTTGAGATCTGGATTATCGTTTAGTCATAACAACTGAGACGAACTGTTGATGGAGATTTAATATCTATAAATGGTCAGCAGTGGTTCAAAAATCTTTATCTGGAGAACTGATGAGTAAAATTTGCTCATGCTAAAGGTTTCATATTAATTTAAATAAAGGAACTAGGGTCCATTAAGGAGACAATAATTTTAACATATGAGCACTCATGAGGGGAAAACAGTAAACTTTCTTTTTCAAGTCTTATTTTAGAAGTTATTTTAACCATTTTCAAACTGCTGTGTAAGGAAATAGTGGAAGGAAGACTCCAAGTTCACTCTACTTAACAAAAAACAACAAATTAACATACAGATTAAAGATACATCAGCAAATGAATAATTATGTAGAATGAACATAGACCCTTGATACCTTGATATTCAAATTGTCGCTTTCTACGACATGCATGAACCACAGTGATCCTATCTTTGCTGTCACTCATATGGCTCCCTGGAACCACACAGATTTAACCACAGTAGTGAACATGACAAAAATGATAAAATGAACAGAACACCCATTATAAGGATTTCTACCCCTCTGCAAAGATCGACAGTGATTCCATTCTTAGCTGGAGCCACGTGCTGTAAAGTTGGTAAAACTTGAATTTGTTCATACTTAAACAATACTTACATAAAGGGTGTGTCACCAACTGTAAACCCTTTATTGGGGCAGCAACATTATACCTGTAAACCCTTTATTAGGGCAGCAACATTATACCTGTAAACCCTTTATTGGGGCAGCAACATTAAACCTGTAAACCCTTGAGGGCAGCAACATTTTGCATGTAAACCCTTTATTGGGGCAGCAACATTATACCTGTAAACCCTTTAGGGCAGCAACATTATACCTGTAAACCCTTTATAGGGGCAGCAACATTATACATGTAAATGCTTTATTGGGGCAGCAACATTATACCTGTAAACCCTTCAGGGCAGCAACATTATACCTGTAAACCCTTTATTGGGGCAGCAACATTATACTTGTAAACCCTTTATTAGGGCAGCAACATTATACCTGTAAACCTTTTATTAAGGCAGCAACATTATACCTGTAAACCCTTTATAGGGGCAGCAACATTATACCTGTAAACCCTTTATTAGGGCAGCAACATTATACCTGTAAACCCTTCATTATGGCAGCAACATTATACATGTAAACCCTTTATAGGGACAGCAACATTATACCTGTAAACCCTTTATTGGGGCAGCAACATTATACTTGTTAACCCTTTATTGGGACAGCAACATTATACCTGTAAACCCTTTAGGGCAGTAACATTATACCTGTAAACTCTTTATTGGGGCAGCAACACTATACCTGTAAACCCTTTAGGGCAGCAACATTATACCTGTAAACCCTTTATTGGGGCAGCAACATTATACCTGTAAACCCTTTATAGGGGCAGCAACATTATACCTGTAAACCCTTTATTGTGGCAGCAACATTGTACCTGTAAACCCTTTATTGGGGCAGCAACATTATACCTGTAAACCCTTTATTAGGGCAGCAACATTATACCTGTAAACCCTTTATTGGGGCAGCAACATTATATCTGTAAACCAACATTATACCTGTAAACTCTTATTGTTTTATTGGGGCAGCAACATTATACCTGTAAACTCTTTATTGGGGCAGCAACATTATACCTGTAAACCCTTTATTGGGACAGCAACATTATACCTGTAAACCCTTTATTAGGGCAGCAACATTATACCTGTAAACCCTTTATTGGGGCAGCAACATTATACCTGTAAACCAACATTATACCTGTAAACTCTTATTGTTTTATTGGGGCAGCAACATTATACCTGTAAACTCTTTATTGGTGCAGCAACATTATACCTGTAAACCCTTTATTGGGGCAGCAACATTATACCTGTAAACCCTTTATTAGGGCAGCAACATTATACCTGTAAACCCTTTATTGGGGCAGCAACATTATACCTGTAAACCAACATTATACCTGTAAACTCTTATTGTTTTATTGGGGCAGCAACATTATACCTGTAAACTCTTTATTGGTGCAGCAACATTATACCTGTAAACCCTTTATTGGGGCAGCAACATTATACCTGTAAACCCTTTATTAGGGCAGCAACATTATACCTGTAAACCCTTTATTGGGACAGCAACATTATACCTGAAAACCAACATTATACCTGTAAACTCTTTTTGTTTTATTGGGGCAGCAACATTATACCTGTAAACTCTTTATTGGTGCAGCAACATTATACCTGTAAACTCTTTATTGGTGCAGCAACATTATACCTGTAAACCCTTTATTGGGGCAGCAACATTATACCTGTAAACCCTTTATTGGGACAGCAACATTATACCTGTAAACCCTTTATTGGGGCAACATTATACCTGTAAACCCTTTGTTGGGACAGCAACATTATACCTGTAAACCCTTTATTGGGGCAGCAACAGTATACCTGTAAACTCTTTATTGGGGCAGCAACATTATACCTGTAAACCCTTTATTGGGGCAGCAACATTATACCTGTAAACCAACATTATACCTGTAAACTCTTATTGTTTTATTGGGGCAGCAACATTATACCTGTAAACTCTTTATTGGTGCAGCAACATTATACCTGTAAACTCTTTATTGGTGCAGCAACATTATACCTGTAAACCCTTTATTAGGGCAGCAACATTATACCTGTAAACTCTTTATTGGGGCAGCAACATTATACCAGTAAACTTTTTATTGGAGTAGCAACATTATACCTGTAAACCCTTTATTGGGGCAGCAACATTATACCTGTAAACTCTTTATTGGGGCAGCAACATTATACCTGTAAACCTTTTATTGGGGCAGCAACATTATACCTGTAAACCCTTTATTAGGGCAGCAATATTATACCTGTAAACCCTTTATTGGGGCAGCAACATTATACCTGTAAACCAACATTATACCTGTAAACTCTTATTGTTTTATTGGGGCAGCAACATTATACCTGTAAACTCTTTATTGGTGCAGCAACATTATACCTGTAAACCCTTTATTGGTGCAGCAACATTATACCTGTAAACCCTTTATTGGGGCAGCAACATTATACCTGTAAACCCTTTATTGGGGCAACATTATACCTGTAAACCCTTTATTGGGGCAGCAACATTATACCTGTAAACCCTTTATTGGGACAGCAACATTATACCTGTAAACCCTTTATTGGGGCAGCAACATTATACCTGTAAACCCTTTATTGGGGCAGCAACATTATACCTGTAAACCTGTTATTGGGGCAACAACATCATACTTGTCAGCTTAAGAGAATTATGTGTTTTACCAAAATCTACTAAATAGAACAAAATTTACAAGTGATGTATTTAAGATCTGGTGTATTGTTCAGTTGAGGCTGGGTCATTGAAAAGTTTTCCTTATTTTAATATTCATTGTTTTTATTTGAATGACATTATTGATTAATTTTGAAAGCACAGTCATGTTTAAACTGTGAATTTAGAAAAAACAATATTTTAGATTTGGTTTCATGATTTCGAAAGTCTATTTTCACATTGACCAGAAATACAATCTGGTATTCTACATGGCTCCTACTTTTCTCATAATATTTTGGTAGTGCAGAGGTTGACCAACAATAACATGTTAGTTTCACTTCTTTCATGTGTGTTCTCTATGAATGGCAAGCATACATTTACTGTGTGTAAACATTCTTCCCAGAACAGTAATGATCAAAGGGACACAACCCAAACTGATCAACCGCATCTGATCAACCTGCAGTTATCTTTCTTTGTATACGACTTGCTTTAAAGATTCAATATAGAATAATGCTAATCCACGTTATTGCTAGTTTTTGTCATATTTTTTCTATGGATAGAGTTTTATGAAACTTTCTATTAGTTAAGTTTAATGTATGTTCATGCAATATCAGAAATAAAAAACACATGTTACCGTACATATTTTTTGGTATTACCTTCTCATACACGTACCCGTCCCCGACATTTTTGCTAACAAATGCAGATTTAACAAGCAAAGCAAAAACAATATTTAGAATTGTTTACATCTAATATTTAATTAAAACTAATACACAGATGCATGCATATAGTAATTATTGTCATGGAAATAGTAATTATAAGCTTGAATTTAACTGTTTAGGGTTTTTGAAAACAACCATTTCGGCAGTGTTAATTGTTTTTCAATTTTGCAATAAAGATATAGCGTTTTTGGTTCGATGATTTTTCACGGAGTTATGGCCCTTTCATTCTGTCTGTGACTAAATTCTTCTCCGCTCTACTTCTCTACAACTTCTAGTTGGAATTTTTTTAAACTTGCTGAGATGCATCACTAATAAATGGATATGCGCATATTGTCTTTGTGTTCCGGTTCGGTGACTTTTCACGGAGTAATGGCCCTTTCATTGAGTCTGTGACCAAATTATTGTCTGCGCTATTTCTCTACAACTTCAGGTTATAATTTTATGAAACTTGCTATGTCTGTGTTCCGGTTCGATGACTTTTCACGGAGTTATGGCCCTTTCATTCTGTCTGTGACCAAATTATTGTCCGCGCTATTTCTCTACAACCTCAGGTTATAATTTTATGAAACTTGCTATGTCTGTGTTCCGGTTCGATGATTTTTCACGGAGTTATGGCCCTTTCATTCTGCCTCTGACCAAATACTTCTCCGTTCTATTTCTCTACAACTTCTAGATGGAATTTTATGAAACTTGCTAGGATGCATCACTACCAAGTGGAGATGCGCATATTGTCTTTGGGTTCCGGTTCGATGATTTTTCACGGAGTTATGACCCTTTCATTCTGTCTGTGACCAAACTCTTCTCCGCTCTATTTTTCTACAACTTCAGGTTGGAATTTTATGAAATTTGCTAGGATGCATCACTACCAAGTGGAGATGTGCACATGTCTTCATGACGCTTTTTCGCTAAAACCTCTGTTTTTAATTTTGTTTAACTAGCTAGGATATGCGCATATTGTCATTTTGTTCTGGTTCAATGATTTGCGAATGTGTTCTGTCAAGTGCAGAGCCACATATTTTTCCTGCTATGCAGTTTGGTATTTTTCAACCACGTAGCCGGTACAGAGGCAAACACTCACTTTGGTGAGCATCCATTGGTTCCACCGATATTTTTTTTTTTTTTTTTTTTTAATATTTTGATATAGTGTATGGATAAAATTTCCTTAAAACCTCATAAAATACTCTCTGATATCTATTCTAATGACAATATATATATGTTATCGCGTAATTTGAGGCAAAAAATAGCTCTCCAAAGTATGCCATCATTAAATAAACTGCAGTTGCAAAATTAACGCCTTTATACTAAATGAGCATTTTAGGATAAATATTAAGATATTTGTTATGTTTTATATTTAGGTTCAATTGTAATAAAAAATTATTTTATAACAGTTTGCATATTTCATATATTGAACATAATATGAGAGACCAATTTCAGGTGTATCCGTAATGAGCGTGTCGTCCGAAATAGGGTTAGTTGTAGTATAATAGTATGTGGTGACACTGGCTGATCTTGACAATGGTGCTTCCCTTTGTGCGAAGAACTGGAGCTCATGAACAACTATAGCAAATGAATAATCATGAACTAGATAAACACACCCGACTTGCAAATGTGCTGATCTGACAATTGTCTATGTATTTTAGAACCATTTGATATGGCTAAACAATTTCAATTATTCAATATTTTGTCCGTAATTTCACACGGAATTTTATTGTGATCCAGGCGTTTTCGAAATATTTCAGAATTCTTCCATCTTCCAACTTTCGTTATTGATAGTTAAAACAAACATCATTCGGAAAATCGCTCGGCCATTTTCGTCTTCGTGGGATATGTAAATCTAGTGAATATTAATTTTGATAAATATTTTTAGAAATTATATTTATTAATGCATAAATGCATGCCCTAAAGTTCACTTCAAAAATATGAGACGGATGTTATAAAAGGGGAACAGACATCACTGTTTTTTACTTTTACGTTACAACTGTTAAGGAGGAATATACATTTCAGGAGTAAAGTATATAATGAATCTAGAAGTACTCTGTAATAAAATTATGTATTTTTTTCTGCGGTAAATATAACATTTATATGTGACGTCGTGAAAATGGCCATGTTCGGTCTTTTGGACGTCCCGATTTATAGCAGCAAAATCGCGTATTTTTCAACCTCAGTTGAGTTTTATCTAATATACAAAATCGAAACATATATCACCACGTACACATTTCGGGCCTGTAACTTTGTCATACATAGATGGATTTTAATGATACTTGCTACAAATGATCAACATAACATGATGACGTGTCGCGAGTAAGACCCACACCCTTACCTCAAAGGTCAAGGTCACACCTTGAGTCTGTAAGATTTCATGTCCGACCTGCAACTTTGTCATGCATAGATGGATTTTTATAAATACTTGTTATAAATTATCAACATAACATGGCGACGTGTTGCACTTAATGCCCAAACTCCCACTTCAAAGGTCAAGGTCACAATTTAACTTTGACAACACTTTCAGTCATTTTGACATTTCTTGTCCAGTCTGTCATCTATGGATAAATTTTAAAAGCACTTGGATCAGTTGATCAACATGACATAAATAAGTGTCGCATGTAAGACCCAGAACCTTTCCTCAAAGATCAAGGTCACACTTTCAATTTGTTTGATAGTGTGTGTCTGGTCTGTGACTTTGCCTTTTACTTGGCTCAATTTATCAAGAGGACATGACGACGTGTCATAGTAAGACTTAGACCCATACCTCAAAGGTCAAGGTCACACTTTTAGTATGTATGACAACACTTTGAATCTGTTTGAGATTTCAAGTCTGTCCTTTAACTTTATCATACATGGATGGATTTCAAAAACACTTGGTTCAATTTATCAACAATTGATCTGTAACTTACATTTAGGGATTTTTAAATAGCTCGACACAAGTGATCAGCATGTCATGATGATGTTTCAGCAGCATTTAACTGTTGAAATACCCAGACCATTACATCAGATGTCAAAGTCAAGGTTGCACAAAGGTCACACTTTAATGTAAAAACATGAAATTGCACCTCTCGTCTGAAACATCAGTCCTTTACTCTTTACATTCATGGATACATCGCTACCTATTATAACATAATTATATTGTTATTTTTGAATGACCATTTGGGAGGTGGTGGGGGAAGGGGGGGGGGGGGGCATGTGACACTTACCAGTGACATTTCTTGTTTTTGTAATTTTTTATTTTCATTCTCCAATACATGAGATATTACAATATGCAAATACAATTGCAATTAACAACATGTATAGCATTTACATCTAATTTTAATTATATTATTTGAAAAGTGAATAACATTGGATTTTACCATATGGTGCTATTAAGTTAGTGTCAATTTTGGAGGCAGCTAATCAATGTTTTGAGTGTGTTTTTTTTTCGTGTTTAAGAAAGTTAACAGAAAAAAAGAAAATGAACAACAACAAAAAACAACAACATACAGTTAAGAATATTAAAATCTAAAAAGTATTATTGACCCTTTTTGTTTATAATTCGTCTTCTGATTATGATGCTGTTTACATTTAACAGTGGATTATCAAATCTAATGCAATAGGAAACCTTCATAATACACCAAAAAGCATAAAAATGAAAATTGTCTGTACAAAAGTGAATTCATTTTTGTAGTTGTAAATATTTATTCTATGTCAACTCTGGGTATTTTATGAAAGCAAAAATGTTTGAAAGAATCATGGCTTAGATCTTCTGTAAAAAAAATAAGAATATATATATATTTATCTTTAATTTACTGCCTATGAAATTAATAAAAAATCGATGTTGTAAAAAAACATGAAACGCAAAAAATAGAATGCACCATATAGGTTTTCACATACTTGTATACCACGTACACATTTGATGGATGTATGGATTTTCAAATGCAAAAAATACGACGAACGCCAAGTTCTGAAAATACTAGCGAAAAACGGAAACTATTTTCTCTCGATTTTTTATAGAGAGTGATGGATTACATCCTGAATAAACCCCGGGGTGATTTGTGCTAATTGAAGTACTGATTATACAGGTTAACACACATATTTGAGATCATCAGTAAAGATATATACCAATCCTTACTTAAAGACATGAAACATGAAGTAGAAGAATATACATCTACGTAACTCATGAAGCTGTATTGTTCTATCCTTGTCTACCAGCCCTGAAAAGTTTTTTTTTCTATTCATGTGTAATTGTTGAGCACAAACGTATGTTGCACCAGATGAGGATTTACCTACTTGGTAACCCTGTTATTTTGTTTTGACATACAATGCACAGAAAAAGAAAAAAAAATTAGATTTCTATAAAATAGATTGTTTTACGGTATTTCAGTATTTTTTTCTGTATTCTTTATTTTGGTTCAGGTAATATCACATATAAATACATGGTGAAACAACATGAGGCATAAAACATTTAAATCTTACATTTACAGATGGGTAATAGTACAGTATTGGTAAACAATATATTTGTTTGATTCTGAATCTTCGACTAAGGGAAGGGGATAACTTTTTCACGCATTATCGAAACTATATCACGGTTTTGTGTGGTAAAAAAAGTGCACATTTAGTATAAATAAAATGAAATAGAAGCAATATATGACAAAAAGAATAATTTTACACATATGTCAATAAACGCTTAAAACGCCCAAACAATAACGGTGAGTTAGCTTTGGCCGATACGCGGAAAAACATTCTTTGTATGGCGTGCCATGAACCATAATACTAGTATTATGTTGACGTAAAATCGAGTTTGTTTAATGTCTAATGTAGATGTTATTTCCATTCAATGGGAATTAATATCTGAATCACGGATTGCATGCTTATTTTTGTGTTGTCGGTTGTAAAAGTGTATCTTTAACTTGAGAGTCGGTACTGGTTCCTGTGCTGAAGGGTAACGCTATATATAGTGTACTAGCGAAAAGGTAGCCAGCGGGTTTAGTGCATGGAATTTTATATATTCCATTCAATGTATGAATCGGTCAGTACAGCTGTTTCTATCCAAGTTCTTTATTGTTGGTGTATTCGTACGGAATGGTTTGGATTTAATGATCGTGAGGCAAGTACTGTTTTATTAATTTGGTGCATAATATTTTTATTGTGCATATTTACTTGATTTATTTGAGTATTGTCCGTAAGGTTTTACTTGGCACGCGTTCGAGTCCCGAGTCGCGTATAATACGATTAAAATTATCAGGAAATACAAAATATGTTCACCGTTGTGGTCAAATATGACTCCATTGTTATGTTCAGATAGCAAATACGTCTGAAGATCATTAAGGAACAGTGAGAAGTGTACAGGTGACATAGTTTCGCCTTGTCTTACACCCTTTTCGCTTAAGAAGAATTGAGATCGCTGATCTTTTACGGATACACATAATTTAATATTCCTACATACATATGCTACATACATATACTACATACATATACTACATACATATACTACATACATATGCTACATACATATGATACATACATATACTACATACATATGCTACATACATATACTACATACATATACTACATACATATACTACATACATATACTACATACATATACTACATACATATGCTACATACATATACTACATACATATACTACATACATATACTACATACAACTTAACAGACTTGGCTGTTGACCCAAGATTTAATTTTTGTTCATTTTTTCTTTTTGTGCATGTAAGGTTTCTATCAAGAAATTAAGAACAAAAATTTGGTCTGTGATAGAGTACTTTACCTATCTGGTTTTCTGATAAAATATCATATTTTTTAGAATAAGATTTAATCTATTTTAAGCACTGACGGAAATAATTTACCTAGACAACTAAGTAGTTTAAGCACTGATGGGAATAATTTACCTAGACAACTAAGTATTTTTAAGCACTGACGTGAATAATTTACCTAGACAACTAAGTATTTTTAAGCACTGACGTGAATAATTTACCTAGACAACTAAGTATTTTTAAGCACTGACGTGAATGATTTACCTAGACAACTAAGTATTTTTAAGCACTGACGTGAATAATTTACCTAGACAACTAAGTATTTTTAAGTACTGACGTGAATAATTTACATAGACTGACGTAAATAATTAACCTAGACAACTAAGTATTTTTAAGCACTGACGTGAATTATTTACCTAGACAACTAAGTATTTTTAAGCACTGACGTGAATGATTTACCAAGACAACTAAGTATTTTTAAGCACTGACGTGAATAATTTACCTAGACAACTAAGTATTTTAAGCACTGACGTGAATAATTTAACTAGACAACCAAGTATTTTTAAGCACTGACGTGAGTAATTTACATAAACAACTAAGTATTTTTAAGCACTGACGTGAATAATTTACCTAGACAACTAAGTATTTTTAAGTACTGACGTGAATAATTTACATAGACTGACGTAAATAATTAACCTAGACAACTAAGTATTTTTAAGCACTGTCGTGAGTAATTTACATAGACAACTAAGTATTTTAAGCACTGACGTGAATTATTTACCTAGACAACTAAGTATTTTTAAGCACTGACGTGAATAATTTACCTAGACAACTAAGTATTTTAAAGCACTGACGTGAATTATTTACCTAGACAACTAAGTATTTTTAAGCACTAACGTGAATTATTTACCTAGACAACTAAGTATTTTTGCTGGGAGATCATTTTCCGATTTGAGTGGTGAATCTTTGTTTTTAAATATTAGTTATTATAATAAAAGTAATAGTGGTAGTAGTAGCAGCAACAGCAGCAGCAGGAGTAGTAGTAGTAATACGAGTAGAAGTTTTTACTGTTGTTGTAGAAGTATAACAAATCGTTAACAAGGGAGGTAATGCAACACTTACTGTTCGCTCTGCTGTGTAAGAGTTATTTTTCTTGCATTTAAACTTACTATGGAGGATATTGTCGACTGACTGAACAGGATGTGAGGTGCATATTATTATACAACTTATAAACTGCAGATATATGCAGGCATGTATTAGGCAAATCGAACTATGTTCTTATAGAAAACTATAATCACATGGTAGAAGATACATTAACATGAAAGTAGGGTAATGGACTTCGCCAAAATATGAGAAATGTTCATGAGTAACCGTTTATATTAACTATTTTAGTCTGAGTTTTGTTGTTTTACCTCGGTACCCATCAGAACAATATGCCGCCGGTCTAGAATAGCCTAACCACAACTGAATACATTTTTCTAACTTTTAGCTGTTCATAACTGTCTCTTAATGCATATTCGTCGTGCCCAGTTAGATTAGTCAGTAACTGTCGGTCTGACTGCCGATCGAGCGGATGTGAGTTTGAATCTCCGGTCGGTCGGCCAGCCGGTCACAGTCTCTTAGAGGATTGGGCTGAACTATATTCCAGGCCATGTTTCTCTCACCTCGGAATATATATTAGACAGTGATTGCTAACATGCAAAGATAAGGTGTGTCTGGTACCAATCAACCGATCAAAGGAACGATGACTAGGTGCGCTGACCACTGTAATATAACTGAAACACCGTAAAACCCAGTATAAAAAAAAATCTTTTATTACCATGATTTATACATCATTATAAACTATACAATACACATTTAGCATTGTTGTATATGATACATTCTGCATCATTTTTAGCTCGCCGAGACGAAGTCGTCGTCGTCGTCTTCGTCGTCGTCGTCGTCATCGTCGTCGTCGTCGTTGTCGTCTGTAGACACCCAGGTTAAACTTTTGCGTTTAAGTTTAAGATATCTATTCAGCCACTCATTGGATGTGAATGAAACTTTGCATGAACCTTAACTCTGGATTGCTTTTTGGCACAGTTATGGCCCTTTTATGACATAGACACCCAGGGGCGAGCTTTATTGTCTTCTGATAACTCTTGTTATAAAATCAAGATGATGCCCAAGTATGATCTTCTACCCGCTACCAAGTACATCTTATGCGTTTTCGTGTCATATAAATTTCGTTGAATGAATAATTGGTGGTTTTACGGCGTATCACAGTTTTTGTGAAATAAACAGGACACAAAATGTAAGATTCCAAACTCACTATCCAAGTACAAAAACAATACATTTACGAAGTCTCAGTACATGGTATCCGGTCTCAATATGCCACCTGTAAACAAATGCATGAGCTACAGTGATCCTACTGTGACCGTCACTTAGTTTTATAACACCTTGGAACCACACAGTGATTAATAATTGAACCACAATAATAGACATTACGAAAATAATGAAATAAATATGATTCCCATTCAGAATTCCTACCGTTCGGCAGAGACAGTAACCCTATTGTTACACAGAACCGCACCAAAGTTCGCTGAAGTATATGTGTGCAATCATTTCAATAAACAATCAACTTATTTGATTTTTCAGTAATCCAAAGATAGTTTTGGACGTAATACACATTCACATGTAACATGCTTGTCTGGTCCGTTGTGGTGGTTCTACATCGAGGACATAACATTTCCAACACCCATCTTAATAAAACATCAGCAAGGATTATTTCTTTTGGTAGTATCATAATCAAATCTTCTTGGTCAAAATGTAAATTGGTCTGTAGGTTTATTAGATAAAACTGTAGGACCCCTTTATGGACACGATGATCGGAATATATCGACAATTCCTAAACCTAATGCTCATGACAGAGCGGCAATTTCTCACAATGACGTTAATTCGAATTAATGGTTTTTAAATTGTATAAATCCGTACATTCACTACCATTCAATTTGATTTTGTAGCGATAAAAGCCCTGCATGAGATCTAAATTATCGATATAATCAAATGAATGAAGGTGGTTTAATTAAATAAGACAAAACAAAGGACAAATTGATGATACTTGGGTCTTTTTATTTTCTTTCATGAAGTTTGTGCAATGTTTATAATGGAATGTAAGCAAACCGTGTCGTTAAGACAACAACAATGCGTGGTAAAGCCTCGGACCTGGTCCAGTGATAGAGCCTCGGACCTGGCCCAGTGGTAGAGCCTCGGACTTGGTGCTGCGGTAGAGCTTCGGACCTGGCCCAGTGGTAGAGTCTCGGACCTGGCCCAGTGGTAGAGCCTCGGACCTGGTCCAGTGGTAGAGCCTCGGTCCTGGTCCAGTGGTAGAGCCTCGGACCTGGCCCAGTGGTAGAACCTCGGACCTGGTCCAGTGGTAGAGCCTCGGACCTGGCCCAATGGTAACGCCTCGGACCTTGCCCAGTGATAGAGCCTCTGACCTGGTCCAGTGGTAGAGCCTCGGACCTGGTTCAGTGGTAGAGCCTCGGACCTGGTCCAGTGGTAGAGCCTCGGACCTGGTCCAGTGATAGAGCCTCGAGCCTCGGACCTTGCCCAGTGGTAGAGCCTCTGACCTTGCCCAGTTGTAGAGCCTCGGACCTGACCCAGTGGTAGAACCTCGGACCTGGCCCAGTGGTAGAGCCTCGGACCTGGCCCAGTGGTAGAGCCTCGGACCTTGCCCAGTGGTAGAGCCTCGGACCTGGTCCAGTGGTAGAGCCTCGGACCTGGTTCAGTGGTAGAGCCTCGGACCTGGTCCAGTGGTAGAGCCTCGGACCTGGTCCAGTGATAGAGCCTCGAGCCTCGGACCCTGCCCAGTGGTAGAGCCTCTGACCTGGTCCAGTGGTACAGCCTCGGACCTGGTCCAATGGTAGAGCCTCGGTCCTGGTCCAGTGGTAGAGCCTCGGAACTGGCCCAGCGGTAGAACCTCGGACCTGGCCTAGTGGTAGAGCCTCGGACCTGGCCCAGTGGTAGAGCCTCGGACCTTGTCCAGTGGTAGAACCTCAGACCTGGTCAAGTGGTAAAGCCTCGGACCTGGTCCAGTGATAGAGCCTCGAGCCTCGGACCTTGCCCAGTGGTAGAGCCTCTGACCTGGTCCAGTGGTAGAACCTCGGTCCTGGTCCAGTGGTAGAGCCTCGGACCTGGTCCAGTGATAGAGCCTCGGACCTGGTCCAGTGGTAGAGCCTCGGACCTGGTCCAGTGATAGAGCCTCGGACCTGGTCCAGTGGTAGAGCCTTGGACCTGGTTCAGTGGTAGAGCCTCGGAGCTGGTCCAGTGGTAATGCCTCGGAACTGGTCCAATGATAGAGCCTCGGACCTGGTCCAGTGGTAGAGTCTCGGACCTGGTCCAGTGGTAGAGCCTCGGACCTGGCCTAGTGGTAATTCTCGGACTGGTCCAATGGTAGAGCCTCGGACCTGATCCAGTGGTAGAGCCTCGGACCTGGCCCAGTAGTAGAGCCTCGGACCTGGCCCAGTGGTAGAGCCTCGGACCTGGCCCAGTGGTAGAGCCTCGGACCTGGTCCAGTGGTCGAGCTTCGGACCTGGTCCAGTGGTAGAGCCTCGGACCTGGCCCAGTGGTAGAGCCTCGGACCTGGTCCAGTGGTAGAGCCTCGGACCTGGTCCAGTGGTAGAGCCTCGGACCCAGAATGGTTTGATAGACAGAGTGATGGCAGCTTATTAAAATGTGAATGTGTAAATTTCCAATGGTATAGATTATTGAATTATGGATGTTTACACGTTTGGTGTAATTCTATTCCTATCCTGAATTTTTTGATAACGGAGACTGCGACCCGAGTTTTAAACAAGACCAACACACACACACGGAAAACAAGCAGTTATTTTATGTGTGTTTTGTGAACATTTAAAACTATTGGGTTTTGTTATCGGGAACGAAATTTCGAACTAATGCCCTAGGCATCGGGCAACAGTTTGAAAGTCATACCCAATACCTCGGGACAATAGTTTTGACTGTTGTAAAACAAACCTGATATACATGTATACCGTTGGCCGGCTGCTCTGAGATGCTGTCCTAAACAAGTCCTCCGCCCCTGACGGTTTGTTTGTGGGTACAAGCGCTGATTCTTTATATACATGTACCATGTTATTTACCTGTAAATATACCATAGCTGCTTTAAAATGTTAATGTTAACAGATGCTTACTATAATGGGTGTAAGCACATTTCAAATATATATATATCAAGAAGAGAAAATTGGATTGTGTTTGGTTTGGTGTCTGTGTATATTATTACATGTACTGTATATTTGGTAAGAAAGGGATAACCAAACACATCCAGGATCTTCTACCAGGGGATGCCCAATGAGAGATGTTTTAATATCGTAATAATCTCAAAATGGTATCCAAATTCCATGGAGGGTCTCAGTACATATTTAAACACTTATACAGAAATGTGTTCCATTTTTAATATTGTACCGCAGCGGTGGTCTAGTGGTAGAGTTTCCACCTCGCATGCGACAGATCGTGGGTTCGATCCCCGGCCGGGTCATACTTAAGACTTGAGAAATGGTAGTAGAAGCTTCTGTGCTTGGCGCTCAGCGTTAAAAGGGTATTTCTAGGCATGTTCGGACAGGTGTCGGTATAATGTGACTGGATGGGGTATCATACCATGAGTCTGCGTAATGATACTACGATAATGGTTGCCGCTTAGAAAACAGTCTCAAATAGACACCGTCGGAATGTCGAAAGCAACGGTCTAAACCATACTACAATAAACTTTTAATATTTGAAAATCTCGACCACCGGACCCAGTCCAACCCTCTAAAAATGCGTGTGCAACAACATTAGGCACCTCAGCACCAATGTAAACGATATACAGTAGAACGTCAGACCGTTGGCGTAACGCTCTTACACCTTTGTATGACCTCATGGTTTTATAGTTATATGAGTGAATAAAGGGCATTTGAATTATTTTAATCAAATAAACAGAGTATAAATGCTTAAGTGACCGCGTGCACCAGCGGTCTTTTTGTGGTTTAATAACATTTTACGCACACTCAAGTTTCTACTTTCTAAGTTCTTTAACCTTCTGTTAGATGCTTTTGTAGGAAGGTGGATTAACAACCTTGATGAGTTGGCGGCAGTTTTGATGTTACCTGTAGACCTCTTCAAACTAACCGTTACCCGTTTAGGAATGTAAATTAAATTTTAGAAATCGTGTAGCATACAAAGTAACCACATTTTTTAAACTGATTTTCAAGAGAACATATGGATGGGTAGACTGGGTCGGAGATTTGGATACCAAAGCATGTTTCATTTAATCATATTTATTTTAATAATAAAGTAGTTTGTTCTTTGAGAAACAAAGATGTGTATTTGAAATAGAGGTAGCATACAATTTTTAAAACAAATCATAACTACATAATGGTACAGATGAAAGACCTTCGAACGCAGGTTAAACATATAGAATGGTGACGATTGCAATTATTCGATTAGTTGTACCCGTATTGTTCCAGTTCCTTCTGGTGTCAATCGAGATATTTAATCACGGTAAGTGACTTCAGAGGTTAGACTATCAGTTGATTCCAGAGAAGAATTGTTTTGTATTTTGCGAATATCATCGCGTAAAATGACAATTCCTGCCAAGAGTTCTGACTCCGACACCATAATATTATGAGGGCTGTTGTATTAGTCCGCGCCTTGGTGCCAAAGAAAGTTGTCAGGTTATTTACTTTAAAAGCTTTCGATGCGAAGAGAACATGTTCTGCGCGATGTAAGTGACAGGCGTTTGAATACCGCTGCGTTACACGTTTGACAGGCAGTATTTGCACAAAGAAACATTTATGGCTGTAACTCATCCGACATATTCTAAACACGAATACAAACTGGAAAATCAAACACAGAATACGGAAGATAGTAATACGTTTTAATATGTAGCCTGTTTAATATTACAGCGGCAAACTGTATCCCGTATCTTCTTGTTATTGATAGAGTAAATTACAACATACGTACACACGTACACATACACACGTACACGCGTATCACGAGTTTTTGGTTCATGCAAACATACGTCCACTTATGCACACCGGACAAGAGTACATACATACACACATACACGGTCATCACGAGCACACACAAACACTAACGCACACCAAACATTTATTTATACAAGTGACACAAGTTCTTACCTAGTGCTCGATTTGTTCCGGAGTAGAACGTGGCACCAGTTTCACTAAACATCTCAACTTGAGATTTTCCTCAACACAGTTTTTGAAAGACTTTCACTTTGTTTTCATTGATCATTTTGCAAGTAATCCGTAACCAATTACATGTAGTAAATATTTGTTCCGACTTCAGTTCTGTGTACACATTAAATATGCAATGAATTCAAGTCGTTATTTAGAGAAAATTGGCGTTATAAGTTGATACGTTTCGTGAAATCGGGCCCTGTGTTTTAAGAAGATGTCTAAACAGTCGCTTTAGGAAACAACTATGTGTTCCAGTGGGGGCCCGGATTGATGCTGCGATCCTGCTGGGTCCAACGCTCTATCACTAGATCTCGCTCTGCAGTCGTTTTATCGGTACATACATTATTTGAAGCGTCGCATACTAAAGTTCTTATTGGTATGTTTGCTACTTGAAGTTTCTTTACGGTACAGTAAAAAACATATAGATAAGGACATGCATTGTATCTTCCTTCAGTAATAAATATAAAACAAAGAACAATGCGGAATAATAATGTAAACCTGATTCTATAGTTCAACCCTGATGGTATAAATACGGTTTTGTTTTTAAACATCGATGTCGTGGGCTCGCGCCCATCGCGGTCAAAAACAGTTTATGTGAGATATGATTTTAAAGCGCCAGATATTTGTAGTTCGAGTCCCACTCGCTCCAAAACATTTATGTGAGAAAGTTTGCCAGTTACTCGCGTAAGGACGGTGGTTCTACTCAGTCTAAGGTCTTCCTCCACCAGTAAAACGGGATATGTCATATATAACCTGAAATGTGTTGAAAATGCCGTTAAACCTTATTAATAAAAAGTTATGTGTAGTAGGGACGGTGATTCTAATCGGCCTGATTCACGGATACGACGGTATCCTCCACCATTAATCTAGGTACCACACACTATATACAACGTAGTTAACCCCATACAGCGTCTAACTGATATGGATCAATATACATACAAATGATTCTTTTGGTAGCGCATCTGCCTATTAATCCAGAGGTTGTGAGTTCGAATCCCCACTCGGCCACGGTCTCCGTGATAATTGATATACGACATTATTGCGCCTCGTTGTTATTCGCCTTGCATCAGGTGGGAAAGTTATCAGTTATCTGCGGAGATGGGGTGTGCTCCGGTTAACCTTCAACGATCGCAGGACAGAGTGGCTGAGTTAACTGTTCGCTCTCGCTGGCATAAAACTGAAGCTCAACCAATACGTATGTACAATTCTGTTCACACAAGTGGATCTGAGGCATAACTACCTCCCGTGTTCCTTATTACTTGTTGGATCTATGACAAATTGATGGTCAATGTATATTTAGAACGATTGCGTAAAATGTCCCAACATTTGGAACACAATAACAACATAATAAAGCCATCGTGAGTTCCGCTTCGGGTTGTAAATCGGTATGTTAAGTTTACCGTCACGCATTTTCGCGGCGCTTCCTCCCGCATACCCCTCCTATTTATACACCGGTCCTTGAAATCCGTCACGGGGATAGACTGGACATGTTTATGGAGATGTGAAAACTATCATCAATTAAACAACAATAACAGCACATGTTGGTGACTGTATCTTGACCATTATCATTCGTTTCGTCTAATTATCTCAGCGATAAGGTTCATTATCGGGTTTGCTGCAGTTCCGTTTGCGAAGAAAACATATACATGGTCTTCAGGGGGGAAAGAATTTAGTTTGATATTTTTCCCCGTCTTTTGATATTTAATTGTGTCTCATAATGTTCAGGTTGGGAGAACCAGCATATACTTTCTCATACCATTTAATATTGACGCTACATAAACTTAGAGTCTGTGTTATATTTTTTCTTTAAATAGAGTTTATTGCCATTTTCAACTCATGGCAGGGTATACATATCTAGTTTTATTGATGGAGGAAGACCTCGGCTTTAACCCGTCGTCCTTCCGTACATTGTAACTGACAAATCGGTTTAGTTGCAAAACATATATATCAAGCTAACGTCTCCTGGTATTTCTACATAGTTTATAGTTACTAATCCAGTTCTTTGTTATTGATATAGTGCATTTTATTAGTGCGGTGGTATAGTTCTTCCAGTCTGTTAGTTATATAGTCACGACGATATCGGCATCCTTTGGTGAAATATGTGTCTTAGTTAAGACGACTTTATTACCATAGTATTGTACAATGTTGACGACACACGGTGTTTACCATTAATAAGCACTTTGATGCAAGTAATGTATATACATGTATATTTAAAGATCTCATGGAAAAATGCCATACTCAAATGAATTCATTTGTTAAAACGTGTATTTATCTTTATTATATCTGTATATCTACCTCTCGTTAATTGCTTGGCCGATAACGACAACCATGCAATGTATACTAACGGTATATTATAATATTAAATACGGGGTCGGAGCAGAGATCAAACGCTATGTATACGCAGGTTGAAAGTTCTTACAAAATTACTAAAGAATAAAAAATCAGTTTTTGGTAAAGTTGTCTTACAAAATAACAACTATTTTTAAACGAACTAAATGAATTTAGCGGCCACGATCGCCGTGCACGAAGCCAAAATTTCGTTAGACTGGTTATTATTTGTAGAAAATCGTAATCTTTTGCTTTCGATATGAAAACTTTTCTCCTGCATCCGTAATAATTGTTATGATATCAGACAATGAATTACCTGACGTCTAATATAACAAGCCTTTGATTTAGTATGTTTTTATTTAACTAGTAAACTCGTGTATGAAGTGGTGAACTAAGCGCATCATATCAACACTGTATGTAGAATTCGCTTATAGAGAAAAACGATTGGTCATCTTTATAAAAAAATGCCATTCGAATCTACTATACCGCCTTCGATTTTTATTACATTTGAAGTGGTCACTTGACACAAAGAGTGTATAGCATATAATTAACACATCCGTGAGATCTACCCTACAAAAACATTTATTCATTTTAACTTGCCGATCGTCCCCTTGTTAATATATCCAATACGCAGTATCTATCGTTTAATAATTGCCGGAAACTTAAGATCGTATATTCCCAGCACATTCAACAGCTAGGTGTTAATGAATTGACTTTGAAATTTGGGACACGTGCTGTGGTGATAAATTTGGGAGATAATAGATATCATTTGAAGACGTTATTTAATACATGCGCAGTTACTTTTAACAATTGTCCATAATCATAACAATGTTCTACAATAATTTATTAATTAGTAATTCAACTTAACATGATTAACAGAAAAGCTGTATTGCACAACGTCATCGTGTTTTTGATTAAAGATGGCGAACACTGAAAATATCTGCAAACAAGCATTTAGTTGTTTATCCATTATAATTAGCATACGTTTCATTATAATTATTATCATTATTATTATCATTATTATTATTATTATTATTATTATTATTATTATTATTATTATTATTATTATTATTATAAGTAGTAGTAGTAGTAGTAGTAGTAGCAGCAGCAGCAGCAGCAGCAGCAGCAGCAGCAGCAGCAGTAGTAGTAGTAGTAGTAGTAGTAGTATAGCAGTATCAGTAGCAGTAGCAGTAGAAGTATCAGTAGCAGTAGCAGTAGAAGTAGCAGTAGAAGTAGTATAGCAGTAGCAGTAGAAGTAGAAGTAGAAGTAGCAGTAGTAGCAGTAGCAGTAGTAAAAACAGTAGTAGCAGTAGCAGTAGTAGTAGTAATAGTAATAGTAGTGGTAGACGTAGTAATAGTAGTAGTAGTAGTAGTAGTAGTAGTAGTAGTAGTAGTAGTAGTAGTTGTTGTAGTAGTAGTAGTAGTAGTAGAAGTAGTAGTTGTTGTAGTAGTAGTAGTAGTAGTAGTAGTAGTAGTAGTAGTAGTAGTAGTAGTAGTAGTAGTATAGTCATTATCATAATCATTATTATAATTATTATTATTATTATCATTATGATCATTATCATGGTCATCATGATCAATATTATAATTATTACTTCTACGTTTATAACATATTATAAAGTTTAAGGGTTTTAAAACATATTTTTGCTTACATATTATAATTATGTGTAGTTTTGTACAACTCCTAGTACGTGTCATGTGCTACATGCTTGTGGGTGTATGATGTTTATAACGGAAAAAATATTAATTAATGTTGCTATTGTTTTGTATGTTCATAGAATGATATTTATTTTACATAGATACATGTAAATAACTTAAATTTGATACAGATGTTCAGCATCGTAGCATTCACCAATCGTTATAAATTAACGAGAAAAACTCTTATCTGTATGAATGCGTATCATGCTCATTATTAAACAGCGATGTCCATTGGTTAGTATTTTGCTCCGCCTCCTCCTAATCCCCAGGCGTCCAATCAGGCAATCCGACACGTCTCTTCATTTTATCAGATTATTTAACAGGAAAACATTAAATGGCGATTTATGCAACTAATTTATCATTGATTCTCCCATCACGGCATCAGTCCTACACTACCAAACGATTCGGATATTTAGCATCACTGTCGGAAAGAAAATTTATTTTACGACATCGGAACAACTCACGGGCTGAATACGACCAGGAACTGCTCTACTGAGATAAAGTGGAAGTTGATTTTGGGCATTTGGATAAATGGGCGTCGTAAACTTGTGATATCTTTCATTTTTCTGGCGTGAAACATTTGGAGGTGACATTTATTAAAACAGTGTTGACATTAGTCGATAATTTGAGAATTCTCTAGATTACAGCATCATGAACGTTTTCAGAGTCTGAGAGAATCGCGTCATTTCTTTGTGTGACAAGAAAATTAATTGCTTCATTCATGATAGTATATACGACGAATATGATATGTAACGCTGTTATTGTGGTCGTGTGATGTGTTACCAATAGGAGAAAGAAAAGCTGTGCAGTGAAGTGTTGTTGTTTTTTTTTTGTTTAATAACACCGCAAATAGTAGTCTAAGCAGCAGACTACATTATGTTAGACTACTGTGCCAGTAACAGTTCCTCGCCGCGGTACATGCAGACTCCAAGTCCTACAATGACGTCGTTGCAATATAACATGGCAGATATGATGAACTCCGCTAATATGGCCGCAACAATGGCCGCCGAATCTCAGAGACAATCAGCGTTCGTGCTAAGTAGCCCGCCGTTGGCGGCACTGCACAATATGACGGAAATGAAAACGCCACCTTCCGGGTCCAGTCCGCCAGGATTACAAAACCCTTACATAAACTATACACAGTCATCTTTAAAACAATTAGGGTTGGCAATGTCACAAGCGGCCACATCTCACAGAATAACGGACATTTTGAGTCGACCGCTTTTACAAAACTCTTTAGGGCTTTCTACACAGTTCAACACGGGAATGTATCTAAACTCACAAAGTGGCTTCAAACTGGCAGAACTTCCGGGAAAACCGCCCATCTACTGGCCAGGAGTGGTCGGTGGTCCAGCCTGGAGACCTACATGTAAGTATACACTTTCTATTGATGTGCGGGGTTCAAACATAGCATGATTGTCCAGTTAATTAGTTAGCTAAAGGCTTTCATCTTTACCCCGGTTTAACTTTATGATATCTGTGTAGCTCGGTTACTACAAAAACTATTTTAAGTACGGACCTGAGATAAGAGTGTGTATATGCTTCGTAAAAGTACGCTACACACACAATATTATGTAATTACACGAAAAAAACGAGTTTATTTAAAGGTGCGTTATTTTATGTTTATATTAATTATATTATATCGTACAGTTTATCACAAATACTATATACAACTAGATGTATTGATAACTTATTTGTTACATATATGCCACGGTTTCAATGGTGTTATTTTTTTCTGAAAATATATAAAAAAAATAATATTGTATGTACAAAATTTAGTGTCCATTTAAGATATAACATATTCTTTTATAGCAAATTAAAAAAAATTGAAATAACTCTTCGTAATCAATAAAAACATAATTAAAATTTGAATTCACGAGATCAATTAAAAAGCTTTCTCAACATTGTATGCAAAGATAAATATTTATACAAACTTGTGTTTAACCAATCTAGATCAGAAAACAAACACAAACATCAATGTTTTCAAATGATTTCGGCTGATAACCTGTGATTCCTTGTTTCACGTTTATCAATTTTTACGAGCGTCAAATAACTAATTTCTGATAAGAATAACACATTATTATACCAGAAGATCAGCATTTGAAGTTTATTAGCAGATGGCGATATAAAATAGAATAGAATATAAAACAAATTATATATATTTGTATAGAATTCCATGCACGATTTTACCAAAATGAAAAAAAAAACAAAAACAAAAAAACAACAAACAAATAAAATAAACAAATATCAGATACAATATAAATTATAGTGTTATCAATTTATGAAACAATCTTTACGATTGTTTTGTTTCTTTAATGCGAACATTTTTCTTACATCCGTACAAAGGTTTTAATTATCATGCAGTATACTCTACTAAGTAGTCTATATGCTATGAAGTAACAACAATATTTATATATTTAGACCAGTCTACGTAACACACGTGGTTGGTGCCGACTCACACCGAGACGTACTGTTCTTATATTTTCTTCTTCGTAGTGTTCGTCCTCTATATTTTACTGCGGCTAGTATTGTACTTAATAGAACAGTATAACTATTTTATACTATATAAACAGCATTTTTCAATGATCGCATCGTCGTCATGTGGTACACGTTAGAGATAAGATGTATTTATAGCTCGTATAAAATGTAATTACATTTACAATTCCAAATGCTGTACCAGGCTAAATGTGCCAAATGGGCAAAGGTGTATAAAATGCGGTAACAGAATAAACGTACCAAATATTGTACCAAGCAAAATGTACCAAATGGGCCAAATGTACCAAGTTTTGTAACAGGCTAAATATACCAAATGGGCTACATGTATCAATTGTTTTAACAGACTAAATATACCAAATTGGTTAAATGGATCATAATATTGTAACGGGCTAAATGTACCAAATATTGTAACAGGCTAAATATGCCAAATATTGTAACAGGCTAAATATACCAAATATTGTAAGAAGCTAAATGTACCAAATATTGTAACAGGCTAATTTACCAAATGTTGTAACAGGCTAAATATACAAAATATTGTAAGAGGCTAAATATGCCAAATATTGTAACAGGCTAAATATACCAAATATTGTAACAAGCTAAATATACCAAATATTGTAACAGGCTAAATATGCCAAATATTGTAACAAGCTAAATATACCAAATATTGTAACAGGCTAAATATACCAAATATTGTAACAGGCTAAATATGCCAAATATTGTAACAGGCTAAATATACCAAATATTGTAAGAAGCTAAATGTACCAAATATTGTAACAGGCTAATTTACCAAATATTGTAAGAGGCTAAATATACCAAATATTGTAACAGGCTAAATATACCAAATATTGTAACAGGCTAAATATACCAAATATTGTAACAGGCTAAATATACCAAATGGACTAAATGTATCAACTGTTGTTACAGGCTAAATGTACCAAATATTGTAACAGGCTAAATATACCAAATATTGTAAGAGGCTAAATAAACCAAATGGACTAAATATACAAAATTGTAACAGGTTTAATATACCAAATGGACTAAATATACCAAATATTGTAACAGGCTAAATATACCAAATATTGTAACAGGCTAAATATATTAAATGTTGTCACAGGCTAAATGTACCAAATATTGTAACAGGCTAAATAAACCAAATGGACTAAATATACCAAATATTGTAACAGGCTAAATAAACCGAATGGACTAATAATACCAAATATTGTAACAGGCTTAATATACAAATATTGTAACAGGCTAAATAAATTAAATGTTGGCCCAATTAGCATCGTCGTGTATGTACAAACTTCATTAAAAACTATTCAAAGGTATATAAGAGTAAAATTTTGTAAGTTATTTATATTTTATAAATTTGTTTAGTTATACACATGTGTGTATGTTTATTCGTCATGTGTTTGTAATGATGAAAACTGTTATAAAATCAATAAAGATGACATATATCATCAGTCTATACTAAATCGCACAGTAAAGATTTAAATATTTTCTATTTTGTTTACAGTACTGGTATAAGTGTTACATATGGGTGTTTACACGGATCTTTATCGGTCAACGCTAACACAAATAGAATGGCAAAAATATTCCACACATGGCATATTCATTTTTTAAGTTTATTTAACTTATTTAGCAAAAACATAATACGTGCAAACATTCTTTATTGTGGCTAAATGAATTAGTTTAGTTAGGGCATAAAGTCAAACCTTTTGACATTATATTTGGAATGGAAGATATTTTAGTCACCAACCATGGAGAGTAGGAAGTTTAGATATATAACTACATTATTTTCCTTTCAAAATCATGGCAGACAGGGAATTTAAAGTTATGTTGTTTTCTTAACAAACTGCGGGAAATCAAAAATAGAAAATTATGTTGTTTTATTTACAAATCATGGGAAATTGAAAATTGTTTTATTTTAACTATAAGCCATGGAAGAAAGACGATTTAAGTATGTAATTTTCATAAAAAGACATTTGTAATAGGAAAATATCTTTTAATTCTGTTGTTTTCTTTAAATGCCCATGGAAGTAACAAAATATAAAGGTTGTTTTTTTCTTTACAAACCATGGGAGTTGAACATTAAAATGTGTTGTTTTTCCTTATACTCCATGGGAGATACAAAATATAAGATTATGTTGTTACATTAACAAGCCATGGGAGATAGAAAATTATGAATTATTTTGTTAATGGGAAATAGAAAAAATACAATGATGTAGTTTTCATTATAAGCCATGTGAGATAGGATGCCTTTTATTTTATTGCTATTACCGGGACAATACATTAAGAAATATTATTTTTGTTTTCTATGAAAGCTAGGGGTTTTAATGATACATTTTTTTTTTAAATTATTGAATATGGGAAATTAAAAAAAAAGTATGGCTTCTTACTTAATAAATAAGCCATGTAAGATAGAGGAACATAAGAATAATAAGAAGAAATTTATTGATTTAAACTTACAGTTTCTCGTCATACAAAATATGTGAACACTACATAAATAATTTACGTGACAAAATATGTGTACACTACATAAATAATTTACGTGACAAAATATGTGAAATCAATTCACACATTTTAACAATAACAAAAGTTCAAAATATACATAGTTCTCAACCACATTTTTCGAGTAAAAAGATAATTCTATTATTTTCTTTATTAATTAATCATAATGTTTTCAACATAAAAGGAGGATGGACTCTTATTGGTTGTTTATTATGGAACGCCTTTTACTCAATATATATATTGGTTAGTTTAAAATCATGGTTTGTCAAAACGCTGTTAGTAATTATTATTATTATTATTATTATTATTATCATTATTATTATTATTATTATTATTATCATCATCATCATCATCATCATCATCATTATCATCATCGTCATCATCATCATCATCTTCATGGTCATGGTCATCGTCGTCGTCGTCGTCGTCGTCGTCATCATCATCATCATCATCATCATCATCATCATCATCATCATCATCATCACCATTATCGTTATCCTCATTATTATTATAATCTTATCAGTATTGACCCAAACATAGTAAATATCCATTTAAAACAACATTTTTTTTATTTTATTTCAATTTTATCTTTTCAAAATTGATTAACTAATGCGCTATCTTTAACACTATTGTACTAACCTTTATTTCAAAAGATTTCTGATACAAATTTCAATTGACCATTTCGCCATCATTTCAGTGTTCTTTCTAAATATTAGACGTTAGATGTTTTAGATGTTAAATAATTCTTGTTGTCATTTAAACGTTTACTGATTAAATGGTGAAAGCACGAATTAAATAAAAAAATATTTGTAATTTTTTAAAAAAAATAATAATATAATATATGCAATTGATTTTATATTTTAAACTATTTCAATTTCAATCACTTAGATTACAGTGATAAACAGTTGTCATTAATTAAGATTTGTGTTTTTGTCTACCTTGCGTTGCTTTCGCCCACACAGCAACAGCAAACACTATTTGCTCTTAGTTTACCCTTCATTTTTTTTATTTCTATCGCAAAGGTTAGATATAAAGTAAAATCAATGATATTTCGGTGGGATAAAACACAAAGATCTTCCCCAGATAGTCTGGAGAAAACAACACTTTTGCAACAAATAAAGTTACTAAATATGTTGATTTGTTTATCAAATGTTAGTAACACTCATCTTATCATTGTTTTATTATAATCACTGTTTTTCAATAATCTGATACAGCCTGGGAAAACAAAATAGGTTTTATTCTTTTGTTAAGTCTTATTATGGTTACAACATTAAACATACTTAAACATAATCAGTATATATCTATATATCTATACAAATATATACAGAACAATGCCATTCTAATTAGAATTACAAGAGACGTTTTGCTAAAACGCATTTCAACTTCTACATTGTAATCAAAATCATTACTTACATGTAATTTAATTAACGGATTTCATATACAATATAGGATGCAGGGATGGGGTATTATCATACCCCCCCCCCCCTTTCCTTCAATACATTCTGAAATGCAGACATATATTTAAACACTATAGTATGTTTCTTAGGATTCTTATTCTATAGAAAGTAAATGAATTCACGTGGTTATTACACTGGTATATAAATATGTATTTTTATTTGAAAACTTATTTCGCGAAAACCGATTCCATTTCAAACTCAAATGGGCTTGTGTGAAACAGGAACCCACGGTATACATTACGCGGGACTAATCACCGTACGCAACACTCTACGTAGAAACTGAGTATCCCGCCGACAGGTAAATGAGTATTATGACACGCCCTCATTACCGACGCTGTTGTGCTGACAGACTGCCCGACAGGTTCGGCAAAACTCACAAATAAAAGATGTATTGTAGGCAGAAATTTGCTAATTAGAAATCAGATTAATCTCACTGAACTTGATTCATTAAACATTTCTGTTAATTAGTATGTTTGTCAGTACGTCATTCCAGAAAAAGAAATGCCACTTCGTAATTAACGCGTACGTTGGATTCTAGAGATTAAGATGTTTTGGCCAGAATTTCAATAGAATACTTACTTTTTAGAGGAAACAAAACTCAGTATCTAGGTTCGTGTAGTGTAATTACCCAACACAAACACTTTCGGTTGTCACGAAAATTTGGATATAAATGCATATTACGTACATGAGTGTTTTTTTCTCTCATTCAAATGTAGTCTAAAAACCAGCTTAAGTCGAAAAGCCTCATCAAATACGCCATATCTAGCATTGGATATCCAAGTTTGATTTAATGGGAAAATAACGTGACGATTTGCCTCTAAATCGCAAATTGTACTTGTGGATATTACAATGTGATTAAAGGGTATTACTTGAACATCATGTCGATTCATTCAATGATATATTTTGCAGGTATACCGCGTGGCGCGTAGTAAATTGTTAAAGTCGGTATACACCAAGTGAAAGCTCCCTTCGTATTTTTATATATATTTGCTAATTATTAACATTATTTAAAAAAATATCGTGTATATGTTTTTATCTACCAATTATTTTATATGAAATATGAAAAATAGCGACCCAACTTACAGACGAAACGCAAGCACGCACGCACACAAGAATTAACGAATACAAAATAAAAATAATGTTACCGGAGATTTTATTCGATGTTAAACACATTAATTTATCAATTTGCTTAACACTTTTACTATTGCCTTAAAATGCGGACTTGATACATTGTTTAAAAGGACTGTCTCTTGTATTGGAAATATAATTGTCTCTCAATTTATCTAACCAACTGAGCTTTAGTTTATACTAATTTATTTTAGCTCGATTTGGAAGAAAGCTTTGAGCTTATGTGAACCACTCTTAGTTCCCTTCCTGACTAGAACCAGTACCGATTGTTGCATTTTTTAGAAACATAGGGTCTAGCTGGGGATCGAACCAACAACTTCTGGCGTGAGCGACCAACACACTATCCACTACACTAGTTCACACTATGTGTTTCGAACACATTTATTTATTTATTTATTTATTTTAAGTATTTGCCCTACATAAATTTTCTTCATATCTCAATCGTTGTCATCGTCTTGCGTTACATTTCGGAACACCTTCTTGATTATCGATGATGGGCGATAAATCAGCAAGCCGCACGGGGCACGAGAAATTGGCATGGGGTTAATTTAAGCAGCAATTAGCGGGTTATTAAGAGCTATCTGTCCCTAATCAAACCCTCATCTCAGGGCTCCGGTTACGAACTTACAGGTCGGAGATTCAAATCTTGTTTATACAGGACCTGTTAATGGGTCCACACGGTGATCATATACTGCTTATACACAGAACAGAACAGAACATTCTATTTTACTCATACAAAATACATCGTTATACTAAGGGCGTATAAGAAGTCCTTGGTTATATGAAAAATAATAAAGAAAAGTTAAACTAAACCACACAAATGGTCAAGGGTTAGAGCGTCCGCCTCGCATGATGAAGGTTGCGGGTTCTATCCACAGTCGGGCCATACCAAAAAACTTAAAAATGGTACTAAAAGCTTCCTCGCTTGGCGCTTAGCATTTAGAGGATAGTTCTAGGTCTGGTCGGCCCGGTGTCAGAATAAGGTGGCTGGGTGGTGTATCATACCATGTGTCTGTGAAATGGTACTCCAGTGTGGCAGTGGTTAGAATACTGTCTCAAGTAGACAACATCGCAACATGATTGAAACATTGATGAAAGCGACGTTAAACACCAAACAACAACAACAATAACAACAAATTAAACTCAAAACGTATCCATGTGACACGTATGACCCAGTTATATTTTTGCAAACTTTAACACAAGTCGAAAAGACGCCATAACATTTACCTCATTGTGTTTAAAAACATCCTTTCTTATGCAAGTACGTTGATGACTCGTGCGGATACCTTCGACCAGATTTTACACGGATTATTAATTTGCTTATAGATACAGTTAATCTTTAAAACTCCTTTTTTATTTGCAGCATCGAGTAACGTTATCATCGACAGAGATGGTAAAAAGAAACACACGAGACCCACGTTTTCTGGTCAACAAATTTTTGCCCTAGAGAAAACGTTTGAGCAGACGAAATATTTGGCGGGGCCAGAACGGGCGAGATTAGCTTACACGCTGGGCATGTCGGAAAGTCAAGTAAAGGTAAATTATTGCATTAATTTTAATGACTAACTAGCAACAACAACAACAAACACAACAACAACAACAACAACAAAAATAACAACAACAACACAATACTATTGTGGAGTGCTTGTTTCATCTATTTTTTTATTGTATGATTATAATTTTTAGAAGAAAAACGTAAATAATGTATCCGTTGAACTTTCTTTAGATGGTAAATAGAAAGACTTCATTTTTCAAATTCAGTTGACTACTTTGTGAAGTCACAAAACGAAATATGTGTAAAAACTGTCATATAAATTTCATCATAATTGTTTACGCTTATCAGTTATTTACAAACTATTCGAAACGTTTGCTGTTTTGAGGACATTAATTTCCATTGAATTTCCCCATTTTAAATCTGTTTTGTTGTGAAACATTTTTAACTTGACAGATCCACAAAATAAAACATTCGTATTTACCACTAGACATATATATTTAATAATGTATACACTATCTGCAACAGATAACTGCATTTATAATAGCCGAAAAATCGTAGCAGAATCATACGCGAAAAATTACATTTTTTTAATTTCACGATTTAAACAGTCGTTGAAATTACCACAAATAATTCACTAAGGAATCTCTATAATTCACCAAAAAGCATAAAATAAATTACAATAATTGTTGATTATTATTATTACTACAATTATAGTTCTGTCATCACAAACACGACCTCAAACAGCATCATCATCATCATTTCGACGCGTGTATAATTTACTACTACAATATTAGTACAATAGATCAAATGTAATACAATCAAATGCGCTTTGTACAATATAAAACTGACAATTTGGCGAGAGAAGGTATTGCATTTACAGGCATTTCACCGTATTCACCTAATAATGATCTAGTGTTATATAAACGTCAGATGGCGCTGTAATGATATGATCCGATTTATTTAGCCGCTTGTCTCCCTGTGAACTGTGGGAGGAGCAGGTCAAAGTGTCGGGAGTCATGATCAGCTATACGTATCAAATTTAATCATACTGTCATCAAATATTTTGACAAATCGACGAAACCTGACAAATAAGCGGTCCTGTAATCTTTTCTGAAAACATGGAAGATGGATAGTTGTAGAGATACGGTACGATAGCGATTAGACAAACTGAACCTCGGTCTAACACGTGTACTAGATATGTTATATAGTAGACATATGTTATCGAACAGATTCCCCAAGTCGTGTTTTTAAAAAAAATATATATTTTTTTATTTTTTTTTATTTTACCTCGATTGTGAAACAAGTTCTTACAACTCGGCCAAAACCGCACTCAAACAGTTTTCCTGGGTAGAACCAGTACTAAGCCTGTGGGGATAAAATGTCTTGCTCAGTGACACTACATATAGCTGTGTGGATCGAACCCGCAACCCCGCGATCACTTGGCCACGCATCTACATATACGGTGCCTTGAAATACACTACACGAATGATGACAAGACCAGTGTCGCTCTGGCTCTAATGCCTGGATATTTTAGCAACATTTTATTTTTTCGTTATATCCCAACAGCACTTTTATCGTCCGTCTGATCTTTACTATTATTTGCATTATGATATATAAATCAAAATGTTGGCCTAATTTCTTTATTCAAGATACAGTCAAACTTGTGTAAGCGGCCAGCTCTATTAAGCAGCCACTTGTCTTAAGCAGCCACATTTGCTATTTCCCATTTCTATGCTTTCATAGCAAATTAACCTGTATTAAGCAACAATTTTTTAAAAGGCCACTTTTGCTCCTTTCCTTGACTGGCTGCTTAAGACAGATTTGAGTGTATACGCAATTGATTTATTCATTATTTTTAGATTTGTCTTACGATATGGAAGTGGGTAACTCTTTAGTATTAGAGGCTCAGAAGGTTTTAGTTAGGGTTAGTTTCATGTTTAATATCGAAAAACGAAAAAACAAATATCAAGCTTGTAGTCCTTCAGTTGTCAAGGTTGTGCAATGTTGGATCAGTAAAATGGTTTGCTACGTTATAGAAATACATGCAGCAATTTCTTTGGTGCTGTCTGCATTATGTGACTAATAACTCTTACGTGACTTTTATTGTATAAGATCGGGGGTGGGGAGAGATAGTTGTAACCGTTGTTTTGGCACGATTTATCATTTGGTTTAATATTCAAATCCATCGAACTTGATCCAAATTATAAAAAATTGACTCCTTTTAAAAATGTCAATGTGTTTGTGACACCCTGACGTTATTTTAGTCAGAGACCAACATAATCTGTCATTTATTGACACAGATGTCTTTAAAGATTTACTACCCTGGTGCGGATACCGTAACCAGGGCAGTATACCCCGAGTTCTGATATTGTCGTCTGCTGAAGGTACATACTTGTCATAAAGAGAGTCATATAGCTACGGTTAGACTCCAGTTATATAGGGTATAATGACGATAATAATAATAATGATAATAGTAATAGTTATAATAATAGTAAATATTAATTAGTAATAGTAATAGTAATAGTAATTAGTAATAGTCATAGTAATAGTTATAGTAATAGTTATAGTAATAGAACTAGTAACAGTAACAGTAACAGTAACAGTAACAGTAATAGAAATAGAAATAATAATAATAATAATAATAATAAAAGTGAAATATCATTTTAGTAAATTGAGTGAATATCATAAAAGTTTAAATGCACTTTTCAAAGGCGATACTTACCATCATAAATATAAAGTTGTATATGTTTGGAGGACGACTTGCAAATATTTGACCCTCGAATATATGAAATATCTTCTCTCAGATATCGATGATTTCTAAAAAAAAACATTCAGTATTCCCATATAACCTCTGAGTTTTCTTTACAATCGAGCTAGAATACATTGGTATAAACTAACGCTGGGCTATCCGAGTACTGTCAACTCCCGGTTCAGGTCTGTTATAATTTTATATAAAAAGCATGGAATTCCCTGCCTGTCCCACAATTCATAGCAATATAATGGGTTTTATCAAACTGACGTAATTCTTTTTCCGCTGACAAAACGGACCATTCAGCGTGCTTGTATGTTTCTGCTATGTAACCTTTCCTGGTGGGGAGAGCTATGGCTGTTTTCTACAGTCTTTTGGAACATTTAAACGTTCTTTTTCAAAGAAGTACTAAAATAAAGACCTTAATACGTAATATGAGATATAAAAATGAATCAAATTTCTGACGACATTTTTAACATGGTCGCCCATCAATTTTAACACCAATTAACTTACTGCTATTGTATTTCGTTACCATAACGGATACAGACAGCTGTTAGTAAATTTTCACATAAACGCTTACTTTTCTTTTCGGATGAAAACTGTTAATATGTTTTTAAGAGCAAAGATAGATATGCCAGTTAAATCATATCAAGTATTGCACATTGGTCATCAAGGCTTTGAAAGATTGCTAGGTATGTGCCTCTGAGCGAAAACTTACTAGTCTTGGCATTTTTCATAAAAATGCTGTTAACTTATTAAGTTGAAAATAAATATATAAAAAAAATGTGGTTCCAATTAATGGTATGACTGAAAGACTGAAATGGGATTTTCCAGGGTACTAACACAAAATATTATACATGCATGAGTATAACAGGAAAGAAAGAGTCCAGGTTCGCTCTTCGTGTAGTGTCTACATGTACATTAGAAAATAACAAATTAACAAAAAGATTTAGTAAAGAACACATCAACGTATTAATATGCACAATGATTTCAGAAACATAATACCTGCAGAAACACATAAACGTTATACCTGCAGAAACACATAAACGTTATACCTGCAGAAACACATAAACGTAATACCTGCAGAATTACATAAACGTTATACCTGCAGAAACACATAAACGTTATACCTGCAGAAACACATAAACGTAATACCTGCAGAATTACATAAACGTTATACCTGCAGAACACATTGTTTCAACAAATTCTATATCGAATACTAAATTTGTCGCCTCTTACAACATGCATACGGTATAGTGAACATACTATTGCCACCGCTTATTTATCAAAGGGCATAGAGAAGGAATACTAACACTTTGTACCAAATCATCACAAGATATACAGGCGATTGATAATAAATAATAATGCTGTACGTTGACAACCGTTATCGGAGCTCATCATCCAGATATCCGCCTCTGTATAGTATTATCCGAACTGACCAAGATTGAGAAGGATTTCGGCCAATCTTTGATCTATTACGACCTTATCCAAAACTGATCCGCTTTTCACTTTCTTATTAAAGCTCTCCCAAAATTATGATAAGTTATTTGCTTGGCGATATTATCGAGTATAACTGCAACTGCGATATTCCCATTCATCCTATTATGTTTGGAATAAAGTGAATTGCGTTTCAAAATTATCGCATCGAAATCGGATGCGCAGTTTGGGATAACTTGATTGATACATAAGCTTTTGATGTTTTATACCTAGATCAATGAAACAAGAGAAATATTTGATGAAATAAGCTAGAAATATGCCGACAATGCTCCCAGGATTAAGGTTAAAATCATTCTATTACTTAAGAGCGAAAAAAGAACGATAAATATTGGATTGGAATTAGGCGAAGATAAAACACCTGTTAGTTATTTAGTTTATTATTTAGATTTTGGTCAACTGTCACTAAAACAAGAGTTATTACCAACAAGAGAAGACTTTGTTGCCACACCTGTTACGACTCCTATAAATCTACGGAAGACCAATTGTGTTTTAATTATTTAAGCCTGAAACAACAGCAACACTGGGAGGTTTAGTTTAATTCAATTTCAAAATTCATTTTTTTTTCAATTTCTACAAAAAAATCTCAATATATGTATCCTTAGCTAGAACTAATACATTAAGCCACTAAGTGGATAAAGTGTGTTGCTCAAAGAAACATCAGACATAACTCTGCTGTAGTAGGTTTGTTTGAATAGTTAGCGCCATTTTATGCAAGCGACGGCTAACAGGCGATCATTGAACCGAATCACATTTTTCCTTGGATCCTGGAAGGTTAACCAGTAATCTAGCAAACGTATCTCCGCAAGTACTTTCCTACTTGAATCAGCAGTGAAAGTCGAATACCGACTGAGCTAACCGACCCCGAATACCCTAGTAGGTATCGAATCCATGACTCTGATGCTCTAGCGCTAAGCCTAAATCTCCGCGGAAAAGGAATTACATTCACGAAAATGTATTTATTGTTGATGTTCCAATATTTTTAAACAAGAACAATAATTATGTAAATTAATTATTAATATATTCATTTAATCATTTTTAATGAAAATTCACTGTGTTCAGTTTTTAGCATGTTAACTAAAAAGCATTCTTAATCCTTGGGTTCGAATCCCGAAAGTGATAGAAAATATTTCCGAAAGTGTCCATGGTCAGGTGAATAAGACATGTGTCACTCCTCCATTGAGTCATTTGAAACATGAATAATACAAAAAAAAATAGAATTTAAAAATCATTCAATATAGTTTATTAATGTATTTTAATTCATTTTAGATTTTAATTTCTCTTTTAAAACAATTTTCAGTCGTGGAGTATATTGGTATATAATATATATTATATGATTATCTATATATGGAGTCTATCGACATATTTATTTCTTCTGTATTTCTCATATTATAACTAGGAGAATAATTCAACCGGACTCGATATTAAACTCTTTAACATGTACATATAATGGAAAATATATTCCGTTGGATTACTGCAACATGTGTGTTTATGGCTGTAAGACCGTCAAGCGATTGGTTTGAAAATTCTGTGTTTATTAGAAAACTTAAAGCAAGATATTGATGGACAATAAAATAGCACTAATTTCTTATTATTTTCAGCCGTCTGTCGTTAATATTTTTCGAAGCACAAGCGTTGCTAGGGATATAGCGCATAAAATAAGAATAAAAAGCTATCATGCACTCTATATTCGCTTTATGTTTTATAGATTTGAATAATTTCCCTGTTTATCACTCATGAAATACAAAGCTGTGCCTTTGACTGCGTTGAAGAAGATTTCCATTTCTGTAAAATGACGATATATTTGGTAATCCTCCGCACTTAAAACGCCGCAACAATGCCCCACACGACAAACTGCTCTTTTAACCGGAAGTATAAATGAACTGTACTTTAATTCAGTATTATTTGAAACAGCTTAAGAAAAATTGTCCGCGTCTTCATTGTTGTAAGCGGTTTGCAGGTGTGAAATGGGTCGTTTGTGGCATTAAATATGCAAAATATAAATGGTTACTGCAAATAACCATGGCAACGAAATCGAATCATTCAACTTTCGTTTTTATGATGCGTATTGTTGGCTCTATCCATTCGTTACTTGCCTGTCACTTAAAAGTCAATAATTAAAGTATCGCACTGATGTATAGTTTTCTTCGTGAGAAAATACACAACGTTCGTGTGAACTGGTGTTTATATGCCGACAAAACACAACTACCGTAGACGTAACTCATGCGAAAGTTACCGAATAATCAGCGTTAGACAAATTTGTTGAATATTCATCGACACGCGGTGTATAAGAGCTGCTATTCTGATAGATAGATTTATTATACAATATAATGTAAATTTTTCTCTCTTCAAAAAGGTTTAAATGAACATATGTAATCGCCAAATACTTATTTTTTGAAGATTTATTGGGTTTTATTGAAGTTCTTTCTGAAAATGGCCCCAATTTTCACAAAAAAAATCTCAACTTTGGTATGAATTTAAGTTGTAATTCAAATATTGCAAGAAAACATATTTTATGCATATCAACATAATAAGCAGCAATGACATTTATACTGTTCAACTGAAATAAAATATTGAGTTTGAGCGCATACTCAAGTTGTGTGAATACTGGACCAGGCTTCTGTTTCACCAGCTTAAAAACTTAACTGAAGTTTTGACTGGTTATTTATATATTATACAATCAATATCAATAAAACTATATGCAGTTTTACTGGAATCAGTCTAAAATCATGATCACCTGACTGCTTTTCTTAGATTTAAGTTTTTATGTATTTAAGTATATGTTGTTGAAATAAGAGCCTTATCTATCTGCTTGCACGGAAAACTTGTTTTCACAAATGGAAAGCTAAAATATATGTAACGTCCTTTAACATTTTTTTCCTTCAGGTTTGGTTCCAAAACAGACGAACAAAATGGAGGAAGAGGCATGCGGCGGAGATGGCAACGGCCAAGAAGAAACAGGAGTTTGCAGAAGAAATGGACGGTGTTTCAGAACCGGAAGACGAAGTTTCAGACATTTGAATAGTACGTCAGTCATATCCGTGGACCAAATATAAACTGAAGCAGAAATGCTGTGAAGGTCGGGGACCAAATATATACTGAAGCGGTGAAGCGTTTGTGTACGCCTTTGTGAGTTCCAAAGCACATACATACATTAACCAGTCTTTACTGGATGGTAAAGCAATGCTTAATTGAAATGGAGTGATATTTTCACAGAAATGAAAACATATATAAACATTGAGGCGAAACAACAACAACAACAACAACAACAACAATAACAAAAAATCAACAATGACGACAACAACACCAACAAAACAACAATAACACATGTTTAATATATCAAGGAAAACATTTACATAGTTCAAATTGATACTTTTGAAACAATCAACACGCAGAAGTAGGACGTGATATGAAATAGAAAAAAAACATATACATCTCACACTTATTATATGTAAACATCTACTACACGTGTTGTTGAAGGTAATACGGTACATAAGAATATATATAGTTGTTCTATATAACGGATAAACGATAGCTTCAAAATACCAATATTACAATATTATAAAAAAGTGTCCAATTCTAAAGTCGGTGACGATAGACGCGGCGATAGCCGTGTTAAGTATTGGCCTATTACTCGTTCGCAACACGGTAGTCGTGACGATAGCCAAACACGGCAGTCGATTGCGAAGATACTGTTTCTGATTACAAAATAATGACAAAGGATATGTGTCTTTATTTTATTTAAATAAAAAAAAATCAATTAATAATTGTTAAAAAGGAGCATAGAAGCAGTTCACGATTTAAACAGACAACTCGTCTCTGTACAAGTAAAGAAATTAACACAAGTTGAATACGCTTTTTCACTGTTAACCTAATATCTGGTTAATAATATAAATGTATGTTATTAATTCTACATGTTATATTATGTAATGTTTAATAAAAATTATCTTTTAAAAAAATCTAAATATTAATATTTATTCAAGATATTTAAATTATTTTAAATAATAACTAATTTAGTTTTGGTATTTATTTTGGAAAAAAAACATAAAGCGGTAAATAAGAGAACCTGCAAACAAGCTATCAGGAACCTAGTTTATATTAAATTTAAATTAAAATACGGAATATATCTTTAAAAATCTGGTATTCAGATATATGCGTAGAAATGTATCGTACATTCAAATGTCTTTAATAACAAATATAGCAGAATATAAACTTTTACCAGGGCATATATTTTCTTTCAATTATAGTTAAGCAAACTACAAATACGGGTAACAGTTAAGGTATAATAGTTAACTTGCTTTACCAATTTATTAGAAAATCAAATAAAAACAAACTGAACAAAATAAGTTTTATTTAAATAATGCTAAATCAATTGGTTCGTATTTTTCATATCAATATTTTTTATTTATTTCTGTTTTTATGTACAAAAGACAAACTCTACTACTGTAATTAAAAAACAATCCAGAATTATACATCAATATTATGTATATATCTATATAGATTCTAGACACTATTATGTCTTATATTAATGATAATAATATAAAAAAAAATTGCGATCATCGGAACGTGTAATTTAAATCTGAGGTAATCTGTGGAGATATTCAAAAGATTAAAATATCATAGCTTGATATTAATTATTTTAAACTTATACCAGCAAAAGCAACATCAGCATGACAGTCTAATAATCCTAGTTAGACAATTGTATTGTTTATATTACACACAACATAATTTTCTATTTTAGAAAATCATATTTATTTATAAAAAGGGACAGTTTAAATAATGTTACCATAACATCACTTTATAAAGAATGTTAGCCAATGGATCGGTTAACAGTACCATGCCATTATTTTATAAAGAATGTTACCCGCTGGAGCGGTTAACACTGCCATGACGTCACATCATAAATACTATTACCCACTAAAGAGATGCACAGTAAATTCCGGTGAAATAGTAAAAACCGCTGACCTATGGTGATTCAACATTAGAATATTAATGTGCACGTAAAATAAGATTATATGTCTTATTATTTTAGAGATTATTGTATGTTTTAAAAAAATACTGTACTTTTAAATGGAAGCATTATTCGAGATAGTGCTCGTATAGTAGTAAATAATCCTGAAGTATTGAAAAAAAAAATAGAAAAATGTAATTACGAACGCATGAGTTCTATCTAATATCACAATGGTAGATATTGTAAGTGTTCAGTAGCATGCATATTTGTGTGAGACAATTGCCATATTCGGCACGTAGTGTCACATGTATAAACAACAGAAAGTATCTGCTTATGCAGATGTTGATAGTCGCTTACTTGGACAGTTAATGGAGCAAACTGGGGCGGCGATGATTATAATTATTGTTATTGGTCGTCTTGGGTAACTTATAATGCTGAATAGTTGTAGTATCAAAATGACTATATGTGTTACAGAAATATTGTTTATGGAACAAAGTGTCTGTAGCATTGGAATATTATATATCTGTATGTATATTATGATAACTGATTAGTGTTTAATTAATCATGCAATAAATGAATTAATAACTTACGATATGTATTCAGTTTTATCTTTTTAGCTCGCCGGGACAAATGTCCAGGAGAGCTATTGCCATGACCCTGGCGTGGTCGTCGGCGTCGTCTGTAGACACCAAGGTTAAACTTTTGCGTTAAGTTGCGTTTAAGTTTTGGTGTTTGCCTCCAATCTCAGTCTTTGCATGGGCGATGAGTTTTATCCCATAGGCGAGGTTTGTTGTCTTCTGACAAGTTTTGTTGGTATAGCAATCCATACTGTTTGGACGTTTCTTGAGTCAATTAATTTTTCACCGATCTCTATAAATAAGCGGGACGGTAGTACAGCTGGTAGACTGTTGATCGCTTACGATAGAGATTGTGGATTCGATCCCCAGCTCTAAACGATAGCCTTCCAAATAAAAACACAGCAATACTCAGTATCCAGGAAGTTCGAACACGGTTCATATATTCTCTAAGCTTATCAATCTTGGAATAAAAATGGCAAACTGCGTAACATATTTCTAGTTCATTTGGCATCAAGAGCAAGTAATTGTCCATTGAGACATTAAAAGAGAAGAATTATTCTGGTAATGAAGGTTATCTCGTGTTAAGTTATTTCACACTGGTATTTTGGTGTATATATCGTCATTGTTTGTTGTACACTTACATAACACCACATACTTTAGTGTTGAAGCATTTTTAAAACTTTTAATGTATATGCAGCTTGGAGACAATCGGTATGTATGAGTGGCATACTTTGAATCTCTTCTTTACCATGCGGAAATACGACAGGTACAGAAGCTCTAGTCCTTCTACAACAGTACATATCGTGTATATACTTGTTCTATTAGATACCATAGGGTCGCGTCTGAGATCGAAGTACCAACCTCCGGCGTGAGTGGGCTAAATAAGCTGAGGAATGACTGCCCAATTACAGTAGAACTTCGTTGGCTCGAACACAGATGGCTGGAACACCAATTATATCTCGAACTACTTATCTGGTTCCGGCCGAATTCACATTTCGATGTATACACATATACATGTATGGTATGATGTTGAACAATAGTTGGCTCGAACAACCCATAACTATTTTGTCCAGTCCCGTCGGATTCGAGCTATCGAAGTTCTACTGTACATTTATCATTGACAGCATGTCTAGTAAACGGTTAGATCTACCCCAAACATACGCATAGACACACATATTAAAACATATATCTGACTGAATACTTTACAGATATGTCTATAAGTGCATATCTACAGTACGTAAAGACAATATTACAATATGACTTAACATTTATTGAACATGATGCTAACCACGATCTACGGTACAACAACTTCTTCTTTTGATCGTTTCGTTTAAGCGATAAAATAACTTCGGTAAGTCACAACGTCCGAATCTCCATTCTTACCTCGATGACGAGTGTGACCATTATCATATATTGCGTTGGTACACCTGGTGAAATGACAGATATACATCATAATATTTGAAGAACCATGCTGGGCCTGTTGTTACAATGATAACCTGCTGAATTCCTTACAAAACAATGTAATAATCACCATATCAAAGTAATGTGTAAATCCATGGCGCGCGCACCGGGAATTCTCGTGAGATAAACCGAAACAGAGCGAGATTAGATGCAAATATCTTTGAAAAATGTCAAATTGTTTCATTACGTCATAGGCGAGACACGTGATGACCTAATTTATTATAGTTGCAATGGTTGTAACTTGTTTTGAGTCGCGTTTTCACTTGTTTTGAATCGCGTTTTCACTTGTAAATGAATCAATAACGATTTTCTTAGATTAATTCTCAAAGGGGCGTGTGTTTTATCTGTGAGGAAAAGGGAGGTAAATCAAAAATAGAAAATCTAAACACTGATAAAAGAAAAATAACACATAATCAAACAAAAAGACCACATCCTATTAAAGACACGTTTAAACCCTTTTTTTCACGCAGTTAAAATAAAAATTCTATCTTGATTAGAAACGCAGACCTAAATCACATTCCGGTGCATATTTGCATTCTTTCATATACATTCGTATTAAGAATGAACAAGTCCATTTAGGATACATTTGTCAAGCACTCTGCAGATGACATTTACCGGGAAGTGCATTTTTCCGTAAAACGATTTTTATATTAATTCTGAGCGTTTTCTTTCAGCAAGCCAAATAACCAATGAAAGGTGATAAATGATGGCCATTCTGCGATTGTCTTTCTGTTAAGAGGTCTTGTAAATCACGCTGTCATTTGTAGAATGGACATGGGGTCAAGACTTTATTAATCCGTCCGACAGAAAGATGACCGTAAGGCCGATGAAAGCAGTGTGATGATAAATATCCGTTGCTCGTCGAAACTCGTCAAACTTTCGGTGAATGGAACAGTTTCCGGGGTAAAATCGCCGTTGATATTGCAAACGTAGAAGCGATTTTAGTTCGGTATTTCTATAATCTTCTGTATATATTTTAGATGTTCAAATTGAAAACGATTTAGTGGTCTGCAGACGAACTAAAATTAAATCATGTGACAAGCATGCTTCTATTAACGATGTCTTTTCTCCTTAGGTTCAGTCTAGTAATGTTAGCATGCACCACACTAACAAAATATTCTGCTAGTTTAAGATACTAGTATTAAATAGACATTTTCTTATTCTGTCGGTTTTCCCCCCATTGTCCTCGTCTTCCAGCGAAGACCATCAAAGTTGTCAAACGGGTGTCACGTCCATGATCTAGCAGATGGGATTATGAAGGAGTTCTGAGTCATTTTAAACGAAGTGTTTGATTTAAAGATCATTTGCCACAATGTTGACAACACTCTTTTAAGTATGCACACGTGCATTGCAATTTAAATCATCCGCATGTTTCTGCGATAACATAACAACCTTCACATCCACCATAAAAAAGTCTATCATTGTCGTAAAATATTCAATTTCTCAGATCTCAAACGATTTTTGTTGTATTGATATACCTTTCTCCACATTTACTTTTTACAAATTTCGGCATATTTTAGAGTAAATTAACCCACCCAGTAATGTGTAATGCCCAATAGTATAATGCGATCGTAACGAGCCATGGGGGTACATCAAAGCCATCACATGTATTCTCTCACCTTCTGTATGGATATCCCGCACAGAAGTTCATAGTTTTACAAAGTTTCTTTTATATACCACTCAATATTTCTACTATATTAAGTAAGAATAAATGCGAAACGGCGGCTTTTAAGACGCCCCCTCGTGTTTAATAATTCGGAATTGATTTGAGGTTTTTGTTCAAACTGCTTTTAATGTAGACAGGTGAGGGAGATGCGGGTATGACTCATTGGAGTATATTTAGAAGTTTGCACCATAGGACCTGTTTCGTCCGTAATTTGCCAAAATGTGCAAGGATTTATTTCCAGTTTTTACTACCCGTTGAAACCACGTTGTGAACTATTTTGACAGTTACCTCAGTCGGAGATGAGATGATTTATAACCTGCTGTTAAATACTTACCAATTGTTTTGCCCAAACGATGGATGTTTATGTGTTGGCCTCCCCACTGCGCATACACTTTTGACAATCTTGTAAAACGGACATGCGCTGTGAGGTGGTCCAGTTAATATGTCAAGATTTTGTACCTAAAGAAAACAATTACTGGCTTATCTAATGTTGTTTTATATGTAGCAAAAAACACAACACACATGTTTCTCACATCAAATGTTTTTGTGTTAGTGTTTTTTGTTGTTGTTGTTGTTTTGCTGTTGTTAGTGTGTGTTTTTTGTTATTGTTGTTTTGGAGGGTGGGGTTTCCATTCGTGGCAGTTGCCTTGGAGAAACATCGGCATAAATATACACAGTATACAGGAGGATGGGGCGGAGGGGGGCATGTTAATTTATATTAAAATTGCTTACCTATTTGTTTGGTGAATTTACCTTATTGGTTCGTTTAATATTTTTCATTTATAATTAAAATACATTGAATGTTCGAGGTTTCAACAGAATTAAAGACTGTAATAATTATGGTCTATAAATAGAGGTATGAATATAATTATTTTATTACGGCATGTAGACTTCCTCTAATCTAACTAGAAACATTTCAGATGATTAAACTTCAATGGTAGTGTGTCAGTATACAACGTTTTGAATCTTTTTTTCTTCAAACGAAAGGTAGCATCCTCTGTTATAATCTATACACCATTTAAAATTTGATAACATTTAAATTTTAATATGCTTAGTTTTAATTGATATATTTCGGAAGCATGTGTTTAAGTTTTAATTGATATATTTCGGAAGCATGCGTTCAAGTTTTAATTGATATATTTCGGAAGCATGCGTTCAAGTCTAGATGTTAAGTTGAGAATTTCTGGCTAATCTTCTCATTGAAGAGTCAAATGGCCGTATAATGATAAGTTCAAAGATCAGATGCCCCTTATTTTCACGCACAAAACGTCTTAATTTTCCCATTTGCCAGAATATTAATTGTCTACAAAGAGTCAACCTTTCCAAATTACCGACTTATTAGAATTATTATATTGACATCTTCAAACCCTTTGTTGCTCATGACTGTGAATATTCATACACGACTTTTGGAGAATTTCAAACAAAACTATTCACGATGCTTGGAGATTAAAATTCAATTAATTCTTATTTCTGTCAGTTATATTAACACGTGTTAAAAGGCGCCATACAAGGTGGCCATTTCGCTTCACCATAAATAAAGAACTTTGTCCCCTCTAACCCCATTCACGGTTCCTTATTTGGGTGAATTAAAATCAAGACACGACCTTGTATAAAACAGTCTCCAGTGTTTCTGAACACATTGACAGCGATTGATTAATGATTTAAACGGTATAAAGTAGCCTTACTACCATTGGCTAAAAAGCGCCGTGTATCACCGAATACTGCGTTTACCGACCAATAGTAAGCCCATCAAATCAAATACATTTTATTTAACATCTGCATAATTAAAAATAGTAAACATAAGCTACATATAAAGCATTTTAGTTTGAACATATTTTATTGCCATATAAACACATATTACAGCATATGTCATGCATATAGGTCAAATACAATTTAAGGCAAAAGTGTCTGGCCACAAGCTCTCTCAACATGAGATACGGGCATTCCCTTTCAACTGTATTTTACAATTTTAACGATGGTTTAGGTAAATCATATTCCTGGCAGGTAAATATGAATGGCAGATATAGAACTGTATGAATATAAAGCTTTTGAATCGGCGACAAGTAGGCAGTCGACAACATGTTTAGTAACGTATACCAAGTATAATTATAATATACATATTTTCCATTCGTGGCAATTGCCTTGGAAACACACTATATGTATTTTACAACCCAAATCAATATTCTGTATTAGATTATCTTGTTGTTCTGCAACAGTAATTATGAATAAACTTATCCTAACTTCTAATATGCAGTTTAAACGCATTGTTTGATTTAATTAGATTTTATTTCCCAATTTAGATACATTTTTGTACAATAAAACAAGCACAAAGCATTACAGAAATGGGATTAGAACGACAGCATAGTGCTGGTGATGTACTTCAAGAGTATTGCTGAGTAGGAGTTTCTTTTTAACTTATATCTTTATGGATCTGGATCACTCGGGTTATGAATGGTTTGATACTTTGCACAAGCCTCGTTATGTACAGACTGGTATAAGAGAATTTTCATTGATTATTTTATATCTATTTTTTATTACATTGAGTTAAACTTCACTATTAACAATATTCTTAGGTGTTTTCTTGCGATACTATTATAAGCCAGACTATCAAAACTGTAATGTCTGTCCGTATGTACGTGGTATGCTGCAATCCGATATATACATTAAAGAGAAACCAGGCCCTATCCACTTAGTGTTTAACGTGAAGTGAGAGTGCCCGAGCTGAACATCAACGACACTGCGAGATGGACACGCTTCCGCTCTTCCCGGTGTCACGTTAGATTCACACGCACTATGGAAAGTCCCCTACAGTAGATACCATGCATGGAGTGTCGGGAATGCGTGTGAATCTAACGCGACACCGGCACCAATGGATTGTCAATACAGGCTTGTTAAAAAACTATTCTGTCAAATATTATAGACAATATTTTATTTGAGTAATGTAGGCCTCCGGCCCAAATAAATATAATGAGACCCCTGTGTGGTTTCAGGGAGCCATATGAGTGATGGCAAGAATAGGACCACTGTGGCTCATGCATGTCGTAAGACGCATCAATTTGAGTAATACGATAGAATTTGCTGAAACTCTGCAGTTCTGCAGGTATCAAAGGTTCTAGGTTCGTTCTGCATATACATTTGTTGGTGTATTTTTTTTAATTTGTATGTTAATTTGTTGTTTTTGTACATGTAGAGTTAATCTGGAGTCTACCTTCCTGTTGGCGTCGAATAACCTATAATGTGTTGGTACGCCGTAAAACCCTATTCATTCATTCATTCATTTTAATATAAAGAGGGTATCATTTCCTGTTTACGGACTATTTTTTGCGAGCATTGAAAAACTGTGGGCATCATATTTCGTTTTACGGACTATTTTTCGCGAGCGCTATAATATTTTAATGCATTGATTATTATGCACCGTTAACCGCTATGAAGGGGTCGTAATTTGCATTAAAGGTCATCTTTATTGGAGTAAATCTTCAAAAAGTTAATGACGTCTTGGTGAGTGTTACGTTCAACGAGATACTCTTTAGAGGTGCCAATGAAAAACTCATCAATTTGTATTAATTTCAAACGATTACATTGCAAATGTCGGTACCACACATGACAATGAAGCTGTCGATTTCCTGAAATGGGAATCGATATCAAATAAGATTTCAAGTCAGACGATTCCTCGTCGCTAATTTCGTCATCGACAGAGACAATTTAAACTTTGAGTAATAGCAGCAAGGATAAATAAAAATAGCGACCTGTATTTAAAGACAATTACTAATTAATAATACATAATTTGATAACAAAATGTATTATTTACATGTTTATAGCACATACTACGAGAAAATACACTGCATGATATAACGAAATGTCACTTAACAAAATAATGTGGTCACGGGTTTGATCCTCCGCCCCGTCTATGTGTGGCGTTAAAGGGCAAGACATTTTATCTACATATGCTTTGTACTGGTTCTACCCAGGAAGACCTCGAGCATGATTTGTCTAAGGTGTAAGAACTTGTTTCCCAATCAAAGTAAAATAAATATATTTAAATCAAAATCACTTAACAAATGCACAGCGGCATATAATAAGAGCACTGAATATAATGAAAACTGATCACATGAGACAGTCATAGCGTTCCATACCTACGTGTCCAAATCTCATATGTAACACTGCTATATATAGAATTAGCATTACGTCAGGGCACACTGAAGTAGTTTCATATTCGTGTTTCGTATTTCGCTATTCAATTAGTCATAGCCTAACCATCTCAGTCTCCAATATTAAAGAGTTACACGCATAAACTTTAAAATCGAAAGGCGAAAAACGAAAGTCAAACGAATGTCAAACTATTCGGTTACTTCTCTTTTACATGCAGGAGGTCATGTTTTCAAACATAAGCATTGATTTAACCAAAGTTTGCAAGTCAGTGATATTTTATTCATAATATAGCAGTATTGTTATGACTGCACAGTTTGTTCGATGTTGCGAATGACCCATGAACCTTAAAATACCTCAGATACGTTTCATCATTCTTTGGCTATTTTAATGTGTCCACTGGCTAAGCACGTTACCATATGTTACGTCGTTAGTTGATGGAAACGCCGACACCTGCGGCTCTTGAAGACGAGCGTTTGGATCACAGAGAAGGATTAGTGTCCACTGTGTCACCCAGGTGACTGGAAAACATAAAACAATCGCCCGTTTGATAGATAGGGGGATTTGACAATAATTGTAGAAAGATGGCACTGATGCGTCCGCTATTTTTCTTGTATTGTCGTAAATGATTGTCGTAAACAGATGTCCAATTATACGCTCATTACAGATCGAAGGAAAATTAACTTTGTAAATAAAACGAAGATGATAAACGACAAAACATTTGTCAGAAAAAAATAGAATAACGAGCTTTATTAAATGCTCATCATCATGAAAAATAATATTTTATTTATGGCATACACAATACTTGAGTAGATAAGTTATAAAAAAAGTACATACATCTAGTTTAATGCAATACATGGAACGCCATAGCTGTCTTATGTGGTCCATTTTATATGTATTATGTGCATTCATCATTATATTTTGTAGATACGTTATTACATCATGTCGATACTTTATTACATTATGTCGATACTTCATTACATTTTGTAGATACTTTATTATATTATGTAGACTGTTTATTACATTATGTAGATACGTCATTATATTGTATAAATACTTCATAACATTATGTAGATACATCATTACATTGTGTGGATACTTTATTATATTCTGTAGATACTTCATTACATTATGTAGATACGTCCTTATATTGTGTAGATACTTTATTACATTATGTAGATACTTTATTATATTATGTAGATAATTTATTACATTATGTAGATACTTCATTACGTTATATAGAAATCACCCCGTCAAACAGATCTCGTCATCATAAGAAAGTTTCGGCATAATATCATAAAGAATGCACATAGTATAATAAACTTTCGACAAGATATGATAAAGTTTCGACACAATGTAATAAAGTTTCGACATAGTATAATAAAGTTTCGACAAGACATAATAAAGTGTCCACATAATGTTATAAAGTTTCTACATAATGTTATAAATTACACACATAATGTAATGAAGTATCTACAGAACATAATAAAGTGTCTACATAATGTAATGAAGAATCTACAGAATATAATAAAGTATCCACAAAAATGTAATAAACAGTCTACATAATGCAATAAAGTATCTACACAATATAATCACGTATCTACATAATGTCATGAAGTTACTACAGAATATAATAAAATATCCACATAATGTAATAATGTATCCACATAATGTAATGAAGTATCTACACAATATAACGACGTATCTACATACTGTAATAAACAGTCTACATAATAAAATAAAGTATCTACAAAATGTAATGAAGTATCGACATAATGTAATAAAATATCGACATTTATGTAATATCCGCGTATCTACGTAATATAATGATGAATGCACAAAATGCATATAAAATGGACCACATAAGACAGCTATGGCGTTCCATACTAATTGATGCAAAAACCTGTTTTATCCCGAATTTTGTTCAAATTCCATCTCGATTATGAGTATGTGGATGGTATTTATGTTCTGGACGGACGTACTTTTTACTTATATTGTGTCTCCAATTGCAAAATATATACAATAAATCCTGTCTTAAACAGTCACCCTATGAGAAGAGTAAAATGGACCATTAAGACTTGTACAAGTTGTTTAAAACTTGAACTAAAAATATAGTAAGTAGAGTATGTGGCGGTTGAAGACAGGTAGTTTCTAGAGGTGGCAACTAACACAGGTTTGACTACACGTCTAAAATATGTTTAGTAAACTCCCTTTTCTCATCTGACTTACTAATTTGCTTATAAGTGCATGTATCTGCTGACAGTGTAGGCGAACCGAAGTTCAGTGAAACATTTGTCTTAGTGTTTAACATTGAAACAACTAGTGACATGCAAACAGTCATTGCTGAAACAGCACAGAAAGAGCGTTCATGATAAAAATGGCACATAATTTATTTTATGTATTCACAAAGCTCTGAATATTTTTTTGAATTTAAAGTAGATACGTAACTCTGATTTTAACAACGGGGAGAGAGTTCTGGTACACGGATGTACGTATATTGGAATTACTTTTTGTTAATGTTATAAACATAATAAATGTTACCACGTGGTAGGCTACATGGATTTACCTTTTTATGACTGAATTACCGCAAGGGGAAACCATGGGAACATCAATCTATTGAAACACGTGGTGAATTTCTATTAAAGTGTTACACCTTGAATTGAACGTTTAAGAAGGGAGAAAACCAATTTAACTGGTATCATGTCAGTGATATTGTCATCTGGCAGGTGGCGTTACCACATCACACAGGGGGCGCTTTTCCGACTCGTTGGCTATGTGCACACCTCGGAAACAAAATATTGAATCTTATCCAATTAACGTAATTTATTTTCAAACGGATGTTATACTTAATACCGTTTTAGAAAAATAGAACCGACAAAGCGAAAAATTGAAGATACGTTTTTATTTGAATATTTATACAATAGAAAAGGGGTAATATTTTCATAGTGTGCATGTCTTTAAAATGTGTAACTAACAGGGTCTTGTATACCACATGAAGGGGTTAATTTGTGTATGTGACACATCGTCGACATCAAAGGCGGTGGGCGCATATTAGCTTTAAAATTTTGTTTCACTACCGAAAAATGAATTGATGATTGATCTTTGAAAATTGACTTTAATGGCAAGGAGTGCTGAATCGTGTATTTCAAAAATAATTCTTATTGTAGAACGTGTATCCCATTCTATTAAAACCGATTTATGATAATTTCGTGCTAATATGGTGTGATGCAATGAGTTGCTTCATTTGTCGTATAAGCTTTCCCACAGGTGTTTAGCTTTAAAGTGGGGGTTCTTTTGTAAAGGGCAGAGTATCTATAAACACACATGATACAGTATGAATTTATTTGAATATGTAAAATATATGTGTCCTAATTACGATCAATGACTTATATCTACATATAGTGAGATAATTGCATATTTTTATATGTCTCTGTGCTATTTATGAGCCCGTGTTACGATACAATATATGTTTAACTGTTTATAATGATGCCCACTATAATTGTCGTATATTTTATGAAAATTTTAACTTTTGTAATTTGAAAATATGAATATGTATACTTTTCAAAGAAAACTTGATTTTAGAAATTGTGTCTCGTGCAGTCCTTTTCTTTAACTTCTTTATCATTCCGGTTTATAATTGGAAGAATATCTCCAAATGATTTTGAGTAGAAACTTCCTCATATAAAAATAGATCGAACTGAGCTTGAACCTGGTACCTTAGCGATGAGAGGTAATTGATATTTAGGCACTCGGTTCAGTTGTAGGACCATCGGTTCAAAAAGTGCATTCGAAATTAAAAAATAATATTATATGAAAGAGAAATAGATAAAAAAAAAAAACTTTTTTGCTTGTAAGCGTGAATAATGAAATAATTTCCACAAACGTGGCGTACAATTCTCACTCTCTAATCTATTAGATGGTATTGGGAGTTTAATTTCTCTTAATTTAACCCATACAATTTAATCCCATTAGAGTCTTAACCAATTCGTGCTTTTACGTGGTTTTTGAATGCAAGGAATTTAATTTGTCAAATCAATTGAGAAGGCGACGAATTGTTACTGAAACTGTTAAAAGGCAATAATTTTGCGAGTTTCTTGCCACGTTTCGTCAATTAGATCATTAATGGCGGGTCAGACTGGGCTATGAACTGCCAATTACCCCATAATGAAGCACAATTGTCGCAAACACGGTTAACCCGTCTAAATTCGTTTCCCCCTTGTCATCGATGCGATTTTAGCGGCGTTTGATTGGCAGATCCTGGTTTCTAAGGTGATGAAACAAGAAAATGCCATTTGGAGACATTCGAGCGAAAAATATACACATGGCAACGCCGCAAACGGTATAATTATGATGGCGAATGAATAAAGCAAAATATGAATAATTCAGTTGTTAGAACTGCTCCCATCAGACACACTTGGCAATATTGATATCCACTTCTGGAAAAATAAGAAAATACTTGGATGATAACAATTTTTCGACAATTACAAATGATAACATTATTGTTCCACGTGTACTCTGACTACACAATTAGTTAATCTGTGTATAGTTTATGCATTAAAAGGACATACGGCAGCTATGGCAAATGTCTAGGGTACTCTTTGGTCGTATGATCTTGGGTGCTGTCGTTTTATTGCCAACTTCCTATCACTGTTGAGGTCATAGGTTCGAACCCCGCTCGGACCAAACATTTTATGTTAAAACATTTGTCAGTTACTTGTGGAAAGACTTGCACCAGAGAATTGCCAATGGTAAAACCACATTGAAAAAAAATCTCACTTAACGCCTTTTTCTGCAAATTATATATTTACATTATACAAATGCGAAAATACAATACTCAAATATTGATGCAGACAATTTGCTTCGATTACATTATTTCTTAAAAGTGGTATAACTCTTATAGATTACTTAAAACATATTATTTGTTTAACATTATTATTACTGGTAGTAGCAGCAGCAGCAGCAGTAGTATTAGTAGTAGCAGAGCAGCAGCAGCAGCAGCAGCAGCAGGTATTTTTCTGTCAGTTTACCACTAAAAGTTGCCTTTAATTTTGTAAAAAAACAACAAATTGAGAAGATTTTGTATTAACGGTTAAGAACAAATGTCGGACTACACAAACAAATGTAAAATATAACCAATTATCAATGTGAACTTCCAAAAGATAACATTAAAAGGGTCATAAAGTTATTATAAATACAAAAATCATTTGTGCTATTTTATATGAAAATAATATTAGAGAAAAGCTTATTCCCTTGCACGAATTTCTCTTTGAGAACTAGATTTATTGAGAACTATTTATTTATCTATTTATCTATTTATTTATTTATTTATTTATTTATTTATTTATTTATTTATTTATTCATTCATTCATTCATTCATTCATTCATTCATTCATTCATTCATTCATTTATTCATTTATTTATTTATTTATTTATTTATTAATTTATTAATTAATTAATTAATTCATTAATTAATTAATTAATTAATTAATTTATTTATTTATTTATTTATTTATTTATTTATGTATTTATTTATTTATTTATTTATTTATTTATTTATTCATTCATTCATTCATTCATTCATTCATTCATTCTTTCATTCATCCATTCATTTTCATTCATTCACTGAGAACTTAGAACTGTTACAATTATCGTCTGTTTCATCGTTTTTAAAAAATACATGTTCTTCCCTTTTATGGACACTGCGAATGTATTTGATTCTTCCTTTTGAACATGTGTATGTATCCAGGCGAATGGTTCATACACTCGTTATTAACGACTGCAAATTTTCACTTTTGCGGGTAGCTTCAAAAAAAGTAATTAAATGCATAAAAAATTCAAGTCCCAGTCATGAAATGTTGACAGTAGATGACAGAGATGACATTCTTAACGTTTATAAACTTTCTTTGAAATCGGATGACTTTTTCTGCACTAAAATTACCTGTATGTCAGTGGTGCGTTTTCAAAAGTTCCCGAATGTCGTATTCACGTTTTTTATACGACTCCTCGTATGCTTCATACTAAAACTAGAACAATGTTTGGTTATAAAAAAAGAGACGCGCTCTGATACTATAAACAATAAATTGGTATTTTATTGCTAAAATGTAGACGAATGAATGACACGCCACAACACAACATGGCAAAACGTGGACGGGTGTTTGATGCTTAAAAGTAGATGGGAGAGGGGCACTGATGTATAATTTTTAAACTTATATAGACAAGTATTTGACATTAAAAGTAGAAATAGTGTTCGATATTTTTTTTAAATACACTGTGGCTATATGAAATGTCATATACATACAGTTAGTGTATATTTCATTTCACCTTAAGATGTACTATTTATATATTATCTAAATATTTTAATAATCAACACAATTCAGTTAACGTAACATGTTCTTATGTACAACTTTTCCATTTTAATTAAACCATTATTCACATCAAAAGTTTATTCACCAATGATAAATCTATTGAAATTGGACATTCATCTCTGTGAATATCATTAAAGATCAAAGAAGTGTTATCTGTCGTCTGATTGCATCTATTATACTCATTTATTGTGATATTAGACCGGAAATGTGTGAGGATACATCACATTCATAATCATTCTATACGTTATATAAACAAAGTAACACCTCCTTATCAGCAACAACAGTGTATCCAAATATGGCGGATTTTCAATTACATCAGCGACTTTAACTTCTGGAAATAATATTCGAAAATCAAAGAACCCGCAATTTTATTAAAGATCGGAATATGTCTTCAAATTTCACATCCCAGGCAGCGCGTGTCGTTATTGGAATGGATTATGATCTTATGCAGTCTACTTAGCACACCGACCCCTTGCCCGAGAGACCCACGGAGTAATGAGGAATTTCATTCATAGTCTCTTTCAATAAAATGGGTTACGGATACAGCGCAATTTGGTATGTGGAGCAGCCGAAATATTTCGGAATTTATCATGTTTATTAATTGAATTGTAAATATTTATCCAAATTGGTCATCTCGTATGACTCATTTAACGTTACGGATGCTAAGGGCAAATGTCAATTTATCATTTTTAAATCAAAACGTGTACAGTGCAGAAGTGGAGATTGATGGGGTAAATCATTTTAAAGAAAAAGAACTTTAGATGAAAAAATAGAAAATATTAATGGAATATATAATATACACGCTTACTTACTATTTGTACATCGTGAAGCAAATTTTAAACCATGACGCACGAAATGCCTTTTTAAAGGGACACCTATAAACTTTCAATCGTATGCACATACATCAAATCAATAAATTACCCGCGTGTACATAAATAAAATCAATATTTTACCTGCATGTACAAACATCAAATCAATATTTTACCCGCGTGTACATACACCAAATCAATATTTTACCCCTATGTACATACACCAAATCAATATTTTATCCGCATGTACATGCATCAAATCAATATTTTACCAGCACGTACATACATCAAATCAATATTTTACTCGCATGTACAAACATCAAATCAATATTTTACCCGGGTTACATACATTATATCAATATTTTACCCGCATGTACATACATCAAATCAATATTTTACCCGCATGTACATTCATAAAATTAATATTTATACATGTACCTGTAAACTTTTACCCGCATGCACATCATCGCCTATCGCCGCGATAAGACTGAAAACTTGTTGGAAATGACGCTAAACGCCATACACCATACAACAACAGCATCATGTAGATGTCTCATATAAATGGTAACAAATGCGATGAGTTCTTAACGTGGTAATGTATTTACAACAATTACTCAGTCAAATTCAAAACAAGGCGTGGGATAACAGCATGTGTGTAGCTAGGATCGTTTGATTACAGTCTGATTAAAGGGCTGAAAAATTAATCTGTGATTTTTGTGAGACATTGATTCTACATAATACTAACCGTTGGTCATTTGGTGGAGAAGGCTTTTTTTATCGCCGTTAATACCGATTCAATATCTGTCTAAACGGCCAATATTTGCAGAAGTGACAAAATATTCATTGGTTCTTTAGAGATTCCAATATTAATTTGGATTTGTTTCGTAATATTGTGTGCACAACAGCTTAGCTCGAGTCAAAATATTGCAGACAATGGGACATAAAACACAAAAAAAGAGAGTTTTTTTATTTGCGACGTTTGTGTTGTGGAATAAACATGATTAAAACGCAAGTTTGTCATAAAAATAAATTTATTTTATGCTTTTTGATGAATTATAGATATTTCTCAGTTGATTATTTATGGTAATCCACTATTTCAAACAGTGAAATTATGAGAAAAAAAATTGTTTTGCCCTTGCATATTAATTATAAAAAAAATAAACAAAAAAAAGTAAACTACTTATTTTTTTATCAGTCCAATAATATGTAATGGCGAATTGAGGTCAAAATAAACAACAATTTATGTAAATGCATAAAATAAAAAGACAATTTGTTTGTTTTTGTGTAAGATCAAATGATATTTCTTCCCGTGATCATCAAAAATGATATTCTCTCTCATGGCAAGCAACTCGTTGGAATATGACTTTTGGTGATCACTTGGTGAAATATAATTCAGTTTTACACCAAAACAAACAGACATCCTCTTTATCATTTTTTTCTAGAAATAATCTTGTTTGCGTGGATTATAAATCAAAACGCCCATAAACATGTTGATACTGTTTAAATAACATGATGTATTATTTTATTATAGTCTCATCCATATACATAAGCATAAACACAATAAAATATATATAAACAAATGTACATGGCATTTCAACTATTAGAATTACAAGAGACTATTATCACAATTAGTACAATAATATTACAAACGCTTATATCACAAAGTTAAATACTCAAAATATTACATTAATTATAGGACCTTGATATTTTGTCATCAAACGTCGCACCTATACCTCCGCTTATCACCATGTTATTGCACGAATGAGTGCCGTCTATTCATATTAATTAAGGTGTAAACCCACCATTGATTTTTGTTCTTAATTCTATAGTTAATAATAAAAGTTTGGAGGCGTGTCATTCATAGTGAGACCTAAATTAAAGAAGTGAAACCTACATTTGAGTGTTTGTGAACCTCTGCACTATCAAACTATGATAAGAAAAGTAGGGGTCATGTGTCATATAAGTTTGTTTTTTCTGCTCAGTGCGTACACTGTTGACAAAATTAAAATAAACTTCCAAAATCATGTTTTCATACTCCAATTTCCAAGCATCATTTTTTTTTCTAAATTCACAATACATACATGACAATGCTTTAAACATGTTCAAAATAAATAAATAATGTCATTCAAATAAAAAAAATGAGCATTAAATTAAGAAAAAATGCATTTTTAAAGAAGAAGAAAAAATTATTATTTTGCCGACATTATGCGACTACCCCACAGAAGCACTTCCTTTTTCCAATGGTTTAAGACACAGATGCAATATATAGTCACAACCGGAAGTACAAGCTCGAAGTCGAACGTAAAAATCTCAACTTCCTTATCATTTACAATACAACACATATTGAATAATATGTGACATTTGTTTCGATAATTCACCAAATAGTATCTTATAACTCTTTGTTGAATTACTATGTAATATGTTAAACGCATTTTATCACGTATATAAACCATTGTAAAGTGTTCATGGGTAAGACTTAAATATACACTAAATGTATTAATTTATGCAATGTTTAAACAACACAGCTTTAGACAATAATATAAAACAAATACTTTTATACACTGTCGTCTTATCCACGCAGATGATCACTTTTACATTCTGCAAAACTAACTTAACGACAATTTTACTGCCGTGCCGATAGCCGTGCATCAATTCTAACTAATCGACAACTTTAATGCCGTGCAGATAGCCGAGCAGCGATATAAACTTAGGGAGTACAGAAATATTATGCAGTAATTCCAACTTAGCGACAACTTTACTGTCGTGCAAAAAACGAGCAGCGATATTAACTTAGAGACCACTCACATGTCGTGCAGCAATTCTAACTTAATGACAATTTAACTGTCGTGTTGATAGCCATGATCAATTCTTACTTAGCGACAACTTTAATGTCGTGCAGATAGTCTTGCAGAATGCATACAGGATGGATTTGGCACGTCGTTTATTTTCGTTTGCTTTGTGTACATGAATTTCTTACTAATCCGGACGATAGGGTTGATAGATGTTTTTAGTTGGTACTTCATCTATGAACACAGCATGTAGAACAGGTATTGGATGAGATGATATTTGTTATGTACGATTCCGTACCTTTGATATCCTATTTTATTTATTACTCAGCTGTATGCTTTAATTAACAAAATTTCTGGAAACGTATTAGGAAAACAAATAATTCCTGAAATTCTGGCTAGTTGGAAATGATCACTCTGTGTATCAGTAAGAAATATTTCCTAGTAGAAATTATTTTGTTTTGATAATATATATCGATAATTATCAGGCGAAAATGTAACATAATCTATACTTGCATATCTTATTATACATATAAAATATCTATGTATTCAAATAGAAATATGGCAATTAAGCTGAAATATAACGCTCCTGGTGTGTTATTTTGACAGACGCGATCTCTATATGGGGCCAACAGTTTGTTTATACGTCACCACGCATCCCCCATGCAGCCTCATTTATTCGAAATTCATCAAAAAGAAACAAAATAAACAATGATGAACAAATCTCGGTAAAACGAGATTTAAACGAGAGTTTGATATCGCGCACGCCGCCATTATTGACGAGGGTTGCAATGCTCGCTATTATGTTGTATAATGTGCTCGACCGTCGCCACCAGATTCCCATTTAGTTTGTAAAACGACTTCTGGTATAGCTGGCAAACTTGAAGTGTGTTTGTTTGTAAAGTAATACAGAAACACAATCAATGGTAAATTCTATACCAGAGTTCCTTGTTCTTCGCTCCATTGACCTCTGGTTTTGCAATATAAATGAGATATTAAAACTACATGTACTATATTTAAGGCCAATAAGACATGACAATATCACTTATTTAAACCAGATCTGCATTTAAATTTCCACAGATGCTTTAATATGATATGTATACCTGTTTACTCACATGCTTCCGCGTAAAATAACCCCGAATAAAAAACTTAACTGACGCTGAAATTGCTGTTGGCGTAATTGCCTTGTATCAAATGTATGAGTAGCTTTGATTGCAAGGATTTTGTAAAACTCGACGCGTTGGCAGAGACGAATGGAGCGTAACACATGGAGATATTGAATCTGTGGTACATGTATATTCTGGACTATAATTTTACTATTGTTTAATGCAGGAACTATTTTATCTGAAACTGCATGCATAGTATTTGCATTACAGCAAACGTTGTCAATTGATACATGTGTTTACTCTAGGTACATGTCAATTTCAAGATGATTACGATTAGTATTTCTTTTTTTCTTTTATGCTTTATAGTTTTCACGGTAATAGTATTTCGCCCCATTGGTGCAAGAAGGTACCAAGTGCCTTCTTATTATATATACACTTGGTATCTTGTTACACCAATGGAACGATTTGTCTTTGCGAAATAACAAACGGACGCATGGAATGTATTAATCTGTAGGAAATAGAAGCTGCATCATACAGCTACACGTGTTTATGATTGTTGTTGTTAATTTCTTTTGGATATAGGCGCCAGTATAAATAGCAAAATAATATCAAATTTTAAAAAATAGCATTAAGTTCATTTGGTTCAACAAGTGTATTGACATAATTATTATTTTCTAGAATTGTGTCATCACATTAGGCGACGTCACAGAGAAAATTGCTTGATTTTCATTTATTACATAAGCGGCTAAGCTCTTTCTTCCTGTCTTCATTGTTGTCAGGCGTATAATAGTTTCCCATTTCACAAAAACGCTTTCTTTTGCAGCACCTGGAAACAAGGTGAGCGTGTTGAAGTATGCTACTTTGAAGTAGGTCCGTGATTTGAATTGACTTTCTTGAAATATTATGTCGTTTAATGCTATTTATCGACCGATTTTTCGTGCTTTTTAGACTTTTAAATCTGAATGTTTGAGGATTATCGCTTTTATAGGATGTCTGGGAATCAATGGGACAAAAGATCGACTTATTGTTTCCGGTGCAAATACCAAACTGAATACAATGATAGCCGCTTATAACAATAAAAATAACGCATAGTAATAAATAAGGATAAATTGACTTTGACACTCAATTTTTAAGAATGATGGAGTTTTACTCCATGATCTATTGAATGCCTTTTTAATCTAATCGTCGTACTTCTAACCAAGATGGCTATAGCTCAGGGTAGCCATTTGAATGACAATGAAATCCAACGTGTTGAAATGTCTTAATTGAAAAACTACCATCATCACGATTTAGCGTTTTGTCGTTTATTTTCCGCCTGGAATCGAATAAAAGCGTTTATTGCCGGCCATAAAGATATATGACGTTTTATATGTATCGCCAGTAAAATAGCCATAAAGGTCCATTCTTTACCGATATCTTGCCTCTTTGATGGAGTCCAGTGTACTTTTATTTATTTTATTTCGAAAAACTAATTTTATTCATTTTTTTTATTGGTACTTTTTGAGAATATAGAGAAATATCGTAGTTTTAGAATTATTGAACAACCCCGTTTATTACTGTGATATTGTATAAATACTAAACAATATATACGTGAGTACATATTCATAGAGCATTTTTGTTACTGAACGAATAACAGTAACAAACGAATGTCCAGACTGTTATTGTATGTGATCTTTGATGAAAGAGTTACTTGACGAAACCACTGTTGCCAGTCAAATCTAGTTACGAAAGTGCTCGCTTATTTTTTTATTAACAAAATAACGATTTTGAGAATAAAAATGAAAAAAAAAATTGTATTTTATAAACTTATATTACGCTTGCTTAATATAAGACGTGCTTGGATATGACCAGTAATGTCACCTGCATTTTTATAACGAAGATTTTGATTGGTTGAAGCTAAAGACATAATGATTGAGATCACCACGCACGAAAATATAATTGACATTCTAGTTAAGAATAAATAAAAAAATAATAAAGTCGGAATGTGTTGAAAGTGGAGTTTGTCTTTTCATTTTATATTGATGAAAATTGATTTTGTTATATTTATTAAATATGTTTTCGTAGTTTCCACACGTTATGATGGTCCTGTCAAATAATATGTTCTGTTGCAGACAGAATAAATGAAACACCTGGTTTTTGCTCCACCTAGAATTTATTCAAGTTAATGTGTTTACTTAAAACTTAACTGAATTCAGGTTGATTTGTTATTTATTCATTATTTAAAGTAGATTTGACAGAAAAATGATTCTCCGTTATGACAAAAAAAGGGATTTTCTATTCATCAATATACGCCTCGACTCACGGAAGTATCAAGTATTTTTTTTATAAATTGGCCGTTAACAGAGATGTTAGCGGGAAATACTTTAAAAATCTCCAAACATGTCCCCGGTCTCTCAAATTCATGATATTGGCGGAAAAATAGATGTGACTGGTCTCAGATTTTATTTATCAACTTAATTGCTTTATTAGATAAATGTACCCAATGGATATCGGACACCATATAGATAATTGCACGGTGATGTTGCCGTTTAATTGTTGACATGATGTTCCGTTACATATTTTTGAACTCACTTGTGTACCATCAAATGATAAAGTTATTATATAAGTTGTGTTTTTTTGTGACAAATATCTGTGACTTTTCAAACAATTTTGTGATACTCGCAATGAGCTCTAGATATAGATTCACTATGATTTTGATTTTTAAGTAAATACTTGTAACTATGACTTGTTTTTAATTTATTTTTCCTACTCAACATAATTCCCATTCATGCCATCTTATTACGCGATTGAATTCCGTTTTACTTAAGGTTAACAATATATGCAGTTGAACCAGAACCCTTCTAAGATCATGATAAACTAAACGCATTTTTAAATTGAAGTATAATTAACATCTTGGTGAAACTGAAGCCTGTCTCATTAATGGCCGCTCAGTTGTCTCGGTAATTAATTTGGAGACGCCACTTTGAACATAACTGCCTTTTGTAGCCTATGGAAGGTTATCTTTGATTAGTCCTCTGTCACGTGGTAATGGCTTAGTCACATGACCAAGTTTTTTTGTTTATTACTTGGAGAGTAACTACCTTTACATTATGCAATAAGAAACAAATCGCAGTTGTTTCCCCTTTGTAGCATTCCTTGAAATCAAGGATAAACAGGAATTCAGATAATTTTGTTGACGGTAGTCGACTGAGCGGGATAAAGATAGCTTAGCTCACTGATATGAAATCGTACAATCCCGCCCTTACCTTTCCGGTGTGCCAGTTTCGAGCTGTCGTCTGCAATAGCAATCACGTTAGCCGTGAAAGTGTCCGCCTCGTTCTAGTCCACACCTTCTCGTGCTGCATGAGAAAATAAAACCATTATAAAACTTTAAAAAAGCGTAATAAAAATATAGCTATGTCCATTTAATTTCACTAGCATGCAGTCACAAAGCCAACAAAGTTCAGTCTCTTGCGGCATCAAAACAGTCAATTAGATTTATGCAAAAATCTACATATTTAAAGTATCAGACTGATAAATGAGTTGAAATTTATCATGCATATTACATTAACGTCGTAGATTAGGTACAAAATTATATAATAACGCGCTGTACGGACTGATCATACAAAGACTTAAAGTATCTCTGTTGTTATTTTATTGATTAGTATTTTTTAGATTTCTATGTGTGTTCAGTCTTCTAAACAATTCATTTGTTAGTGTGTTTTATCTTTATTATTTTTTTTATTATTTCGCTTAGAATTTTCCATCACGTGATCACTAAACAGAATGGGATTCTACAATCCGGCCGGACCTGACAACAGGATAACATCTGGAATTGTACATCTTATATATTTTTTTATAAATTAAAATAAATTGATGTGTTTATATTGAGGTGTTTGTTAACAATGTCCAGGTCTACATCAGTTTTATTTAGTTGATAACACTTTTATAAACTAACAAGCGTTCTCCACTTTACCATTGTTTACCCTTTTTGTGTGTTTTTTTTTCTGCGAGATGTTTTCACCTTTATTTGTCTTCAAGGAAAAACGTGACATATTTATAATAATTCCTGAAAACCACAAAAAAATATTCAATTTTCCAGCTGTTACTATAATTGGTGATTTGTGAACAATTCAGTTTTATTATTGATGTTCATATTAATGGGAAATATATAATTGGTCTTTAATTTAGTATTCATTTTATTTACACTCATTGTTTATATCGTTATGTATATCACAATAACATCGTAAAACTCGTTCAGAGGCACGTCTATTCTGACTATAATAATAATAATAATAATAATAATAATAATAATAATAATAATAATAATAATAATAATAATAATTATAATAATAATAATAATAATAATAATAATAGTAATAGAACAATAACAATTACAATAACAATAACAATAATAAAAATTATAATAATACTGATAGTAATAGTAATAATAGTAACAATAATAATAATAACTGTAATAATAATGATAATACGATAATAATAAAAATGATAATAAAATAATAATGATAATAACAATAATAATAATAATAATTTAATAATAATAATATAATTTTTAGATATGTGATAATTGACTGCTGTCAAAATGTGCTTTAAATGTACTCTGCATTTCTCTAATATAAAGAAAAAATCAATGATTAACAATTTACTATTTGCTACGTGCATGTTCTTCTATTGTTTTGTTTTTTAATAACACGCGTGACCAACATTACATCTACGTGAAGCAGGCTTCATTGAATAAGTATGCGTCTCTTGTAACATTTTGATCGTATCTATATTCGTTACGTTGGAATCATTCTATGTTATGTAAGCCATTTCTATGAAAATCACATTCTAACATAGAATAACGAAACTTGGGGACAAAATATTTACAGAAAAATGTAGACCAAAAATACACATCGTAAACCTGTATAATGTAAACACAAGCACATCACCTGAGACCTGTTTACTTTCGGATTTGACGATCCACATGCTTAACTTTTTTTCCTACCATTTAAAATGTCAACTCGGGTAATTAAATACAATGCTGACAACAGTGAACCCTTCATCGCCCGGATCTCAAAAACTGAACGCAGCAGTACCTACGTTTGACATCGTATGTTAATTTCTGGATGGGAAACAATTCATATCTGAGTCAGTAATTGAGTAATTTTGCATTATCTATCGCTGTAAGCTAATTAATGACACATTTAAAATCGAATGTGCATGTTGTTTTATGTTTTGGTCCATAAACAGTTTTTGTTTTTTAATTGTTAGGCATATTAAATGGTGTTCAATATCTCACTTTGTCTTGTTTGCGCTCACCGCGCGATTTAGTAATATTGGGGAAATTAAATGCTACTAAATTTCAATATTTAAGATAAAAATCAATCAATATGGTAATTTAATACTTTTAATTTCTTTAAATGGTTTGTAATTTATATGAAAACCAGTACCTCATGGTATATTAAATATATATATTAAATTTTAGTTAAAATTACTATTATCATTCAACTGGTGTTTAAGTAGTAATAGTTGTAGTAGTAGTAGCATCACCAGCAGCAGTAGTAGTAGTAACAGCAGAGCATCAGCAGTAGCAGTAGTAATACTATTATTATAATAATCATGCAAAGTTTATTTTCATAAGCACTTTAAAAACATATATAAACGAAGTCACTTATCATTTACATTGTCATAGACGGGAAGACCATTTCTCAATACAGACCTAACATTTATCTTTCCAGTGCTTCTGATGTCAAGTCGCCATTGAAAATGACGTGCCTGTCTGGTATAATTCATGACGGCATAAGACGACAATTTTACAAATGAGGAATAGGGTCTGCCAAACGGTAGAAAAACTGATTCTCGCCTCTTTTCATTGGAACCGATCTCAATATTAGCGTATCAATCTCTCAACAAACGCCACTCGAGCAAGCCCAGGAACAGCGCCGAGGGAAATCAATCGAGCATTGAAGTATATTTGTTCTTTATTATTCTGCACCCAGGGGATTGTGCTAATGGGGTGTCAGTTAATTTGTATTGTGGACATATACTAAACTATTTATGCTAATCAGGAGGTTCGTCGTCAGGGATGTTCTCCTGCAGAAGTCGGCACTGGGTGATTAATGACTTTTCTCTCCAGTGTAAATGCGCACATTTTAACCATGATTATGTTCCGTATCCCGATTAAAACAAGTTGGCTGCTTTTAAAAAGCATCCAATGGTAAGGTCTTATAAAAGACGTGGTTTATAAATTTAATGAATGTATATGTTTGAGTTTGTATGAAATAAGTTTGTTTATTTATGTAAAGATGCAAAGTTTGAGTGAAACAACCGTTATTTAATTTTAAAAAAATAGAAACAACCGCACACAGGGTACTAAATACACTAGTGATGCCAAATCCCGACCAGGTTCCGGCTGACACGGTCAAATTGTGGATGCAGGGAAAAGGCAAACGTGGTGTGCTTAATAGTAATTTTGCTGTTTAAATGTACTAATCTCAATCATTATGCATTTCGATTTGCATTTTTAAAAAAAATGTCTTGCACCTTAACTTATACGTATTTTCTAACGTACTTAATGTTATGTTATTTACTACTGTGATCATATATATTTTAAAATAAGTTGTGGATATAATTTAAAAACAAACAATTAAAAACAAACTTGTGCATGTTCGGAGATATGTCTGATTCTTGCAACGTGCTGAAAATACGCCAAATCGGTACACTCACCTTGTTTTTCAATCGTTTTTTTTAAAGAAAATATATTTCTGTTGTATCAAGTACAATAAACAACAGTAGCTGCTTGATTTTGTTATTATTTCCGTTGTAATGGGTTCAGCATATCATAATAGATTGAATAGGTGGTTATTTGAAAAGGACGAACATAAACTCAGGAGGAATCGTTCAAAAACGGCTATAAATCTTCAAAAAAAGATCAGTTTCAAGACCTCGATTAAGGCATTTTATTTAATTTTTCAATATTTTCTTATTGAATATGCAAAGGGCAATGCATAATGATTCCAATTCGTGCATTAAAAAACGCCACAATTAATCAATACACACACCGCAGTTGCACTTTCCTTGCAGCCGTAAAGTGGTCGGGTCAGCCGGTACATATGGCCGGGTTTTAGTATCAATTGCGGTTTGTACATTCCCATAATGCACTGTTTTGAAAACCAATGGCGACCACCTTGTATCGAATGCCGTGTTTTAACACGTGATCGTGACGTTTCAATATGGCAGCGCCAAGAGTCAATTTCTTAACTGGTCCTTATATAGGGTTCGGTCGCTTATGTGACCTAACCAAAAATGTGATCTGAATTTCGCAAAAATGGAAACAATACTGTCTGCAATGGGACTCGAACCTGTAAAATACTATACTTTTTTCACAGCAGTTTTTATTGGCGTGTGTGATTCTAAGGAATGGAGTCCGTCCGTCAAATAATTCCAAGGCAACCCCGACCTTACTCCACCTACACACTGGTTGGCACAATATAGTCGACTATTGAATGTTGTGCAAAACATTAGTCTCGATTATATGCAGCGCTTGCTTTTCTAAAAAACAAACGTCTTGACAAGTTGTGCAGAAGAAACTTTTGGATCTGGAAGTAAGATCTGATTGGCTAAAACAAACACACCTCTGTAATGGTTATGTTAAAATAAAATTTAGAAATATTTATTTGGACGGAAGTCATGGCAGTGATCTTGTTCAAGATCTTTGTCATAAAAATATCTAATAATATAAAAAATAATGAATATAAAAATAAACATCTAAACGATACTCTTTTAAAATAATATGGAAAGCTCAGAGGTAGTCCAATTGTCTGAATCAACAAATCGAAAACGTTATTCGATTTTCGCTAAATAAAAATGATTTTTATTCCTGGCCGAAATGTTATATTTATTTAAATGTATCTTAATGTGCACGAATGACATTGTAATTAATTGTATAACCGTTAGGTTTTGCAGATTAAATGGTATGTGCCCTAGCTTTATTTCACATAATTGATTTTATAAATGGTCATTGCTGACACTCATATAGCCGTCTGTCTAACAAAATTGAGTTCAGCAGACTTAAACATCGTTGTTTTTCGGGAGCACGACCTCGTTAAAGCATAAACGGCGTCCTATTAGAATAACTTATGCGTATTAACAACGTTTCAGTTATTATATAATGTAATTCCATTTGTGATACCTTGTAGTGTCCACCTATTCAACGATCGCGTATGGTATGGCGGAATTCTCGGGAGACACGAGACTTTGTATAAATAAGGGTGTTTTTGGCAGATTACGGCAGATAACATTCAAATAACATTAACAAATTACAATTTTGTTAATCATTTCGTTCTATGAAACCCAAAGGTCATACCAAAGATTCCTAATAAAATTATCAGAAGAATGCCGTCTGCAAACACTTTATTGAGCGCGTGGATTAATTAACCCTTCTTCTCGTTTGTTTTGATACGGATATTGCATGAATGTCTCTGTAACTTTGCAATCGTGGAACGCTGATTGTAGCATTCAGGTAAAACTTTATTAATGTAATTAATCTTAAATGTGAACATGAAGTCATTTCTGTCGAGATAAAAGAAATGCATAATTGAGATATGCTCATGGAATATTTCTCAAAAGTCGCCGAGGAAGACTGGTTTTGTTTAATTAAGTGATTGTATTGTCATTAGGAAGAATTCAGTATACGCTAGACTTTATTATATTTTAGTTGAAACATATAACATTGCTGTCATTTATTTTTTTATTTATTATAATATCTTTTAAACATTTTAAGGGTTACCTACATAGTGAAATTCTTAGTAGTTGAATTGAAAAAAAATATTTTTTCAAATGTAAATGATATTTGTGTTCCGTCATTTACTTTCTAATGTGTTGCTAATATGTTTTATAGCTCATATGGTAGCATGCTTGTTGACAGGAATTCAAACCACTAACAGAATCGAAAAAAACTTTGGTTCAGAAGATGGTTTCATGGGGACCCACTTTTTTTATTGTTCAGATAAAAACTGTCGTGTATCAAAACAATCACTATAACAAATTAAGATATCAGAATAAAAAATAAAACATGCATTCGACGCAAAAAACGCGTTAGTAATGTTATGTTTTTACAGCATGTCGTTATCTAGTCTGTTCCGAATGCACCAGATGACGGAATTGACCGAGTTTGTATGATTGTGATCGTTTAAAATTATTTGCATTTTTAAGTTAGTTAAAAGTGTCTAATAAAACGTAGCGGCTAATTTAGCACCGAGACCAATAGAAATACGGTAAAATTTCGATGTTTCTCGCCAGCCAATCAATTAGGTGGAAATGAATTAAGTATGCAAAAACCAAAAGATACATATTTCGGAAAGTCTCGACATCTCTCGTTGTCTAATACTTTGTTCGGCGGACGTTACATGTACAGAAGCCGACGCGTGTAATCTATCGTCTGCATTATTTGTAAACAAACAGGTTGTCAAAACGCAACTTTCAAGCAATTCTTATCAGCCGCAACTGGTTATAAGATGTAAAAGTTACCAGCCGAGCATAAGGTGAACCTTCATCTGAACTACCTGTGTTCTCAGACGATGTGTGTTTGTTTTGGTGTAAGATCGAATGCTATTTCAAGTGATCACCATAGAGACATTCTCCGACTGGCATTCCCGTGATCACAAAAATGATATTCTTAACCATGACAAGCCATTAGTGATAATGTCATTTTTTAATGATCACTTGATGAAATTATGATATAGCTCGATCTTCCACCAAAATAAATATATTTTTTACAAAAAGAACTATACATTATCTACATCTGTTTATGTTTACTATGCATTATCTACATTTGTTTATGTTTACTATGCATTATCTACATTGGTTTATGTTTACAAGCTGCTCCCTGAATATCCAAATGATTTTCTTCTTTGACAAATTATTAATATTCAAGGACAATATAATCTATGTAACAATTTCACTGTTTGAAACAGTGGATTACCATAAAAATAAGCCACAGAGAAATGTTTATAATTCACCAATTAGAATATTTATAAAAGTCTGGTAATGTTCATTTTTATAATCTTTCAGAAGTGAGTGCGAAACAGCAAAGTACATCAGTGAGACCAGCAGCGAGAACGATGTCCAGTTTGGATCATTTGAGGATGTCCGCTCAATTGTACTTGTTTTATTTCTACACAAATGCTAAAACTTTTACAGAAAAGAGACTTTGTACAAGCTGGAAATAGCTTTCTTCTCAATCCCGTTGTTATATATCGCTGTATATAGAATATATGTATATGTTATATGTTGATAACAAATAGATATTGTTTAAACCAAATTCTAAACCAATTGGATATTATTTTTGTTTCTTCCCTGTGTCACACCGGTGTGCATACCGCATCGTTGTGTTAAGTAGCACGTGTCAAGGTATTTATCTAGATAGAAAACCTTTGCTTCGTTCAGCATTTTTTTATTGCCTGGTTCCCTAAATTTAATGCGTACTGCGTGATAATATGAAGTTGGACCAGTGTCCAGGGAAATATATTAGCTAACGTTATCAAATGCTTAACCGAACTGAACGCAGCTCAATGGTCGATGCCTTTGCAATTTAAAACGATTACAAAAGAATTACATTTGCCTAGGTTATTCATCTACTTGAATGCACTGACACGTGCTTTTCGCACGATGTTGGTTACTTGCCTAGAGAGAACAAAAGAGTTGATGCGTGCATAGCGTTACATGTCCATTATTTAGAAAAAATGTGCGCTCGCCTCTATATGTTTGACCTGTTTCATATTACTGAGCGATTCCAAGCGAGCAAGTAAGCGAGCGTCTATGATAACGTGAGGAGAGAAAGGAGGAAATATGAATAATATACCTGCAATAATGGCGTCTGAAAGTCAGGTCGTAATTATAACCATATTGAGTTACAACAAAGAAAACATTAGTTGAACGACAACAAATCGTTAATTGAACGTAAATAAGAAATATTGTTCGACCCTCAATTCCAAACATAAACTGATCTAAATAACAAAACAAAAATATTAAAGTTCACTAAGAAAATCAAACTTGGCAACCATTGCTATATTTATCTTTTGCGTATCTAAACATAATTTCAAATAGTATTAATTGCATTTTTGTTAAAATCAATGATTTATCAATTTAAAATTAAAGAATGTATTATAAAGAATTGATTGCATTTGTGCCATTATTTGAGTTTTAATTTCCTAGGGAATTTCAAAAATGTTAGTGGTACATTCGTGCTGAAATTCAGTAAGTATACTGTTCTGTTCAGGTTCTTTATTTTCTTTACTCAGGTAACAATACGTATAAATACATGGTGAAACAACATGCGACATAATACATTTAAATCTTATAGAAAGGATAGTAGTACAACAGTGGTGAAAAATGTATTTATTTTGTTCTGAATCTTAGTCGGCAGGGTGGTAGGAGGATGTTTTCCCGCTTTATCAAAAATATGTTTTTGTGGCACAAAAATACATATTTAATATACAGTCAAATTTGTGTAAGTGGCCACCTCTATTAAGCAGCCGCTTTTTTAAGAAGCCAAATTTTCTATTTCCCATTTCCATGCTTATAGAGACATCAACCTGCATTAAGCAACAACTTGTCATAAAAGGCCACTTTTTCTCATTCCTTTGACTGGCTGCTTAAGACAGGTTTAACTGTACATAAGTTGAAATAGGAGCAATATAACACAATAAGAATAATTTCACACAAAGCAGGGGCATAGCTTGTTAATTTAAAAGTGCAGGTCTAGTAATGTTTATGGGGGATCTTGGGGTCTTCGTCCAGATTTTTTTTAAATGTAAATGGCCAATGGTATATTCTCAGCAGGAGTTTAGTGTGTGTGTTCTATATAAAACATACCAATTACTTACGGAATTTCAATTAAATCATTTTTTTTATTTGTCTTGAAAAAATCCAAGCCAAAGTTCTCCTGGCAATTAACGCTAAAAATCAAAACAAAAAACAAAACAAATAACAGTGAGTTAGGTATGACTGATTTTCGGATAGATTGTCTTTATACATATTGTTTGCTTCCATGAACAATAATATTATCTTGTCGTAAAATGAAGTTTATTTAATGGCTTGTGTGGCTGTTATTTCCATTCACTGACCATAAATGGGTGAATCACGGGGTGCATGCTTTTTTCGATGTTGTCGGTTGTTAAAGTGTAATTTTAACTTGAGAGGGTCGGTACTGTTTCCTGCACAGAAGGGGAGTACAATATATAAAGAACTGGTAAAAAATGGAACCAGCATTTTACATATTGTATTCAGTGTAGGAATATGTCAATATAGCTGCTTGCATACAAGTTCTTTATTGTTTGTGTATTCATGTGAAATTGTTTGGAATTATTGATCGTGTGGTAAGTGTTGTTTTATATATGTGTTGTTTTATATATATTATGGTATGGTATATTTGTTGTGCATGTTTTCTTTATTTAAGTTTGTTGTAAGCAGTTGTTTGTATTTCAGGATATTTGGATTTTATAGCGGTTTTCTGGTACCAATTGTTTTCATTTCTTTTTTTAAAAAAAGGACTGATAAATAATGATACTCGTCTACCAGGTCATGAAGTATACAAAACGTACAGTTCCTGTCGTGGTATGGTTTTTGATGTTTGACCAACGTATGATTTCAATAAAAAATGTTTTGACTGAAGTGCGAGTGTTCAAAATAGGAAGATTGTCATTTTTTTGGCCGACGTTAAGATAAATTTCAAAATTCGTATTGTCTTTCAGTAAATTATATTTTCACCTTGATGAAAATTGCATTTGGGATTTGCAGCCATGTATAAAGGTGGCTGTCAGCGTTTGTTTTATTATTTTTTCTACAAATCTTGCTGTTATATGTTGCTGAATGATCCGTATATCGGAATTATCAGTAAAATCTAAAATATTCTTAATTTGTTTAATCCAATTATATTAGTATAGCTTTGAGTACAGCATGTTTAAATATGAAATGTGAGATAACTTTTCATTTTTGCTAAATATTATATTATTCAAGAACTTGTTCATTCGAAATTTTATGGTATTTGGAATAGACTGACCTAGTTCTGCATGTAACATAAAACAAAGGAGTACATTTACTACTGTTTGTGATTTTTCGGAGAAAGTTTGAATGGAGTAAATCGAGATTTACAAAAACCTTTATTTCACAAGTATATGTAATAATTGGTAGAATAGTAGGTTTTTATTTAAGTCTTATCATGTTTAATACACAGTATATACATACTATAACAGTATGATCCAATAGTTTTAACTGAAGATTTGCAAATGTATAAAGATTCTGTTATATAGTAAATGTAAAGCTTTATTTGCTTGTGTTTACTTGCAGTGAGGAAATTTCTCGAATAAGATAAAATACACATAGATATTTGTATTTTTCTAGTATTGCTATTAGTTTTCCCCCAATTTGAAACATTCTCTGCGCCAAAGATAATGACTTTTTTTTTTACTTTATCAACATTTAATTTCCATTTTTGACAAAACGTATGAAAATCATTTAGGCATTTCTAAAATTCTTCAGAAGTTTCTTAAGACTACGGTGTTATTGACATGTAATAAGATTAAAATTCTTAGGAAATACGAAAAATGTTAATCGTTGTAGTCAAATTTGACTCCTTTGTTCAGATAGCAAATCAGTTTCAAGATCATTAAGGAACAGTGAGAAGTGTACAGGTGATATAGATTCGCCTTGTCTTACCCCTTTTTCGCTCAAGAAGAATTGAGATTGGTGCCCTTTTATGGAAACACATGATTTAATATTACTATACACATTGACGTACACTTTGCAAGACTTTGCTGTTGATTCCGGATTTAATTAAATTTTTGCCACAAGCCTAATCTCCATACAGAATCAAATAACATTGGGTGCATCATTACTTGGGATACCGTTGGTATCATTAACACTTGAGATATTTTTAGAATATTCAACACATGAAATAACATTGGCAGCATCACTACTCGGGATACCGTTGGTATCATTGACACTTAGGCTATTTCAGAATATTCAACACATGAAATAACATTGGTAGCATCACTACTTGGGATACCGTTGGTATCAATGACACTTGAGATATTTCAGAATATTCAAAACGAAATAACATTGGTAGCATCACTACTTGGGATACCGATGGGATCATTGACACTTGGTATATTTTTGGAATATTCAACACATGGAATAACATTGGTAGCATTACTACTTGGGATACCGTAAGTACCGTTGACATTTGGGATATTTTTGGAACATTCAACACATGAAATAACATTGGTAGTATCATTACTTGGGATACCGTTGGTATCATTGACACTTGAGATATTTTTGGAATATTCAACACATGAAATAACATTGGTAGCATCACTTCTTGGGATACCGTTGGTATCATTGACACTTGGGATAGTTTTGGAATATTCAACACATGAAATAACATTGGTAGCGTCATTACTTGGGGCACCGTTGGTATTGTTGACACTTGGGATATTTTTGGAATATTCAACATATGAAATAACATTGGTAGCGTCACTACTTGGGATACCGTTGGTATCATTGACAATTGAGATATTTTTGGAATATTCAACACATGGAATAACATTGGTAGCGTCATTACTTGGGATACCGTTGGTATCATTGACACTTGAGATGTTTCAGAATATTCAACACATGAAATAACATTGGTAGCATCACTTCTTGGGATACCGTTGGTATCGTTGACACTTGGGATATTTTTGGAAAATTCAACACATGAAATAACATTGGTAGCGTCATTACTTGGGATACCGTTGGTATCATTGACACTTGAGATATTTCAGAATATTCAACATATGAAATAACATTGGTAGCTTCACTTTTTGGGATACCGTTGGTATCGTTAACATTTGGGATATTTTTGAAATATTCAGCACATGAAATAACATTGGTAGCATCACTACTTGGGATACCGTTGGTATTGTTGACACTTGGGATATTTTTGGAACATTCAACACATGAAATAACATTGGGTGCATCATTACTTGGGATACCGTTGGTATCATTAACACTTGAGATATTTTTAGAATATTCAACACATGAAATAACATTGGCAGCATCACTACTCGGGATACCGTTGGTTTCATTGACACTTAGGCTATTTCAGAATATTCAACACATGAAATAACATTGGTAGCATCACTACTTGGGATACCGTTGGTATCAATGACACTTGAGATATTTCAGAATATTCAAAACGAAATAACATTGGTAGCATCACTACTTGGGATACCGTTGGTATCGTTGACACTTGGGATATTTCAGAATATTCAACACATGAAATAACATTGGTAGCATCACTACTTTGGATACCGTTGGTATCGTTGACACTTGGGATATTTTTGGAATATTCAACACATGAAATAACATTGGTAGCGTCATTACTTGGGATACTGTTGGTATCATTGACACTTGAGATATTTCAGAATATTCAACACATAAAATAAAATTGACGAAGTCGTCAATAATTGGGTTCACATTGTTGTTTTTCAATGTGCATTACGTATTTACCTTGAAGGACCAGTTAATACATTATTTGATATTTTACAAATTTTAAAAATAATGACCAAACAACCCTTATTCTTGATCTGCTGCTGAAAAATTACACATTTTCAAATACTGAAGAAAAATATTTAAGAAAAAATTACGATAAATTGAAAAAAAATCAATAACAGTGCCGTATCAATCTCTCGGACAAAAACATAAGAATTACAACTGTTTGTATCTTTTCCTTATATTGAATTAAAAGCAACAACAATGCAAAACCAATCTCTGAACAAAATAGCACAATATTTACAGCAGGGTATTGTCATTCTGCTGAGGTACATGTGACAAATACGAAAACAAACTCCATTCTCAACATAAAAAAAGTAAATATATATATATATATATATGTATACACAATATGTGTATACACAATCAAAGAAATTATTTTTTAAAAAATAATAAAAGAGGGAAAAAAAAAACAAATATATAATCTGCGTCTTGACTGAACTATTGATTTCAAATGGATGCTGTTACATTGATACAATTTAGAAATATTATAGAAGTTGGATTTTATGTTTGACAAAAGACTGTAAGGATTATTTGTGTTGATGGTAAAATAAACTTAGATATGTTCATAAAATAAAGTGGGTGCAAGCGACGTGAATTCTAACGAAATTAAACTAAATTGGTTATTATCATTATTATTATGAGTTTCATTATTTATTTTTATTATTATTATTATTATTATTATTATCATTATTATTATTATTATTATTATTATTATTATTATTATTATTATTATTATTATTATTATAGTATTATAATTATTATTATTATTTATTTATTTATTTTATTATTAACTAATTTAATGTTATAGTGTATGAACCAAATGTGCATCAATTAATGTACTTAATTATAATATTGCCTGTATAACATACAGTAATGTGTATGCATATTATCATAAAGTAATCAAATATGTTACCATTTCGTCTTTTTATTATAACATGTATTTAATATTATTAAGATGTACATTTTCTTTTGCATTATTCTTTGCATTGTAATAGTATAGCAAACCCCATCTAGACACGGCTGCGAAGCGCATTAACTTAATAAGATTTGATCGTTTAAAGATTAAATCAATTTATAAAAGAAACTATTCCTTACTAATTTAGAAACTATCCACTACTCCACTTCCTTTTAAATTTCGGATAAGAATAACGCGGATGTGCAATTAATGGCTCCGGTTAAATTTAAAATAACACGAAAATTTAGTTAGTATGAAACCATGACGGGCGGGATACTGTTGGGAGTGGTTACATGCTATGGGAGATAGGAATTAATCCCTCGGGTACCTTACATGTGACATTCTCCTCTTACAGGGCTCCCTTCAATACAGAGTAACACATACCCGATAATCTTTTTATCATGGCCCGCCGTAAGAGTGGCAATAGCTTTTGATTTATTTTATATTGAAATACCCAACGTATCTTGACTTAATGCCGCAGTTTATAAACTATTTACATTATGTGTTAGTGAAAGTGTAAATTATGATTAAAATTGCCACCTGTTGAAATTGTCATTGATTGTCCGATACTTTTGTTATTAAATCCTCGAAATTCACTGAGGTCTCACACGAAATCATACCATCCTTGATACTTTAATGTCCAATATAATTAAAAACAAAATGGCCATAGAGTTACCATTATAAGCTAAATTGGGTGCTTATTGACATTTTCACATGGTTAACTATAGTTATGTATATGCTATGTCGCCCCTTGTGTTGTTTAAATAATCACAACCGTTGATACATACTAAATTTACTATCACAGCTTTTTTGTATATAAAGTGCAGTGTGTTAACCATGGTTACTTCTAAATGATTAGTCTCCAGTCTGCTTTCCTCGAAATTTGTTTTCAATATTTTCAATGACATTTCATTTTTGCATTTGAAATAGATAGAGGACGGTCAACGCCGAGCTATCTGCTTACATGTTGTAGGAGCGTTTTGTCCGCTTGACTTTTTGCCCGCAGAAAAAAAGATTGCGTCGACTTTTGTCAACATGACGCCTTTTGACGGCAGGCACTTTTTTTTTTAAAAAAAAGAAGAAGAAATACTTTTGTCCGCATGATATTCTATTTCAGTAGAGCATTTAGTTCAATAAAATCTTTTGTCCGCTAAAGGACAAAAGTCGACGTATTAAAATAGCGTTGCAGATAAAAACCGTTGCGGACAAAAAGCGTCCAGTGGACAAAAAGCGCCGTCTCGCATGTACCCGCCATCCTCTTAGTTTTGCGAGAATTTATACTGGAGTGAGACCCGGCAATGTGGTGGCTTATTATCTAATCTGGCTTGAGCCGGGTATCGATACATTGCGGGTTGAACACGTGTTAAGATTTATTCAATCGATAGAGCAAATATGAAAATACTTTCCATCAAATAAATGTTGTAGGTTTACAGATAACTCTGCCCAGAATATTTACACTTCGATAAATAGTATTAATTTGATATTTCCTCTCCTGAAAACAATTTCCTTTTATTGGGCTTAATGGAAGTTTTTGATAGTGGTTCAATTGTGTACAGTATCATGAACTTCAAGTGTATTGGGTGTTGGTATGAACCTTAGATATTGGCGTATAAGTGACGTGGCTTGTAGAACAATTCCAATATTGATGATATTAGAAGAACATGTGTATTTTTATAGGAAATTATCAACAGACTATGCTGTATAAGTGCTGGTACCAATATCGGTGGAATGAAACAAAAAAAATGTAATAATAAGGACAATATTCATATAAAAAATGGTACCCTGACGCAATTGCTCTTGTAATTTGTTTATTTTCAGATTTATAATATTGAATTGATAGGATTTTCTATAACGTTCTTTGCATATCACAGGGGTTAGTAAAAAAACTAGTTTATCAAATTAACCCAATATTTTTTTTTAAAAAAAAAACTATTTTTCCGTATTCTGCCGATTTCGAAATAGCATTCCAGTAGGAAGGAGCATTAGATCTGAGAAGTTTTTGGTAAACGTTTTGAGATTTTAATGTGTTTGTAAATATGAACTAAAACAAATAGGAACCAACCCCATATTAGAAGAGGGACTATCAAAATTTTCTTGTAAATAAAGTGCATACTTTCATACAGTATACACAGTTCACACCGTCGACATAGTTCCGTAAAATGTTAACCCTGCGTGCAACAATTAATCAAATGCGACCGATTTAAGGCAGGCATTAATGTTTACACAAACTCGGCGAAGACAGTAGATAAAATATGACTGCTATAACAAGTGACAGACTACAAGAAATCACCGTTATATAACCGCGTGTTTACTAGAGACAGTAATCCTACAAAAGTCGGTGTCCCTTAATGTACTTTAATAATTTATAGAGCATTGTTTTAATATTTATTTGTTTCCTTTTTTAATGGGATTTGACGCCATTTTCAATAGACTATATACTGTATATTCAGTTTTACTGAAATAGGAGACGAACACTCAGTTTCCTCCGAAATCGTTTTAAGTTAAAGGTCACATAATGTTCGCATTAGACGACGGCCTTTGGCAAAGACTTAATTTTAGTTAAGGGTTTGAGCGTTTGAGTATATAAAGTCGACATTATTTCCTTCCCTTTTCTTAGTTAATGCAATTGACAAATGGACAATTTGTCCGGATGCTGTAATGTCTTCTATTTGTCAATGGACAATTAGTCCGGATACAGTAATGTCGTCTATTTGTCAATGGACAATAAGTCCGGATACTGTAATGTCTTCTATTTGTCAATAAGATGACAACTCAGCAGCATCTCCTGCACATTATAGGAACATTTCTACCGCGACATTATAACATGTCTGATTCTCTATAGTTTAACACTCTTGTTTGATAATACGAAGAGAACACTAAGTATATGTAGTATTTACTGCTTGTAATAGACATTTTCATCACATTGTCGGTTATATATGACATCTAGGTCTGTTGGTGGAGGAAACCCATAAAACGATTCTACGTCCTTTCCCAAGTAACTAGCACATTTTCTTGCACAGAAATGCTTGTAGAGCTGGACTCGAACCCATGACCTCAGTAGCGAGAGATAAACAAGCAGCGAACAGTGCTTTAACGCAAAAAGGTGGAGACGCTGGAAGGGCTTCGTCCATCAATAGCTTAGGAGTTCGTCTGGAAAAAATCCAATAAAAATCCAAGAGAAGCCTTATCAAAATAAGAAATACTATACTATTGGAAAACAATTAATTGCGTTTGTGGGCCGCTGTATCTTGGCTTGCACCATATTTTATCACGTCGTATCGAGATTGGGCTGGATTAAAAACCTGCTTTTTACATGGTTTCATACAGTTGTTATTGCAATATATTTTAATAGGAGCGCAAGGTCTAAGGGCAAAGAACCGAACCAATGACCGGAGGATCGTTGGTTCGATCCTTCGGCTCAGCTATGTGTGGTGTCCTTGAACAAGACACTTTTCCCGCATAAGCTCAGTACTGGTTCTACCCAGGAAGACTTCGAGCGTGGTTTGTCCTTGTAAGAACTTATTTCGCAATCGAAGTAAAATAAATAAGTTTAAAACTAAATAGGATATATACATACAGCCGGGGCCAGCGTTCGGGCTTTGTTTGTATTAAAATATAAAAAAACTAAAGTGGCATACTAACACAATACAAAATTCCCAATAATCTTATTATTTCGTTGTCAGTATAAAACACATCTCTAAAAGAACAAAAGTTAAATAGCTCTGCCAAACGTCGTATTTCCATGTCTCATTACAGTTTAATTTAGAATTACAAATGAATTTTGTGTGTTGATAGTCTCTAATTAACCAATTACGTGCATCACGAAATCTCACTACAGTGTCTGCATTTAATTGTGGGAGTGGCTGTACGCTTCGCTGGAAAAAAGCGCGTGCCTTACGTTTCCGGTATTTTCATATGTTGACACCATGATGTTGATTTATATGACATTAAGACAAATTTATCCCCATCGAACTAACGCCAAGTAAATTCAGGGTGAATGGAAATACAACATTCTAATTTCGTGTATTGATTATTCGGGTAATATATTATCGAGTCCCCTGCATCGTCTAGATAAGCTTCCAGGAGACGACGTGAGTGCTAGCTCTAGAGTTTTAGTCCCTGCCTCTCGTAGTTGAATACAAGCAGATAGAGTCAAAAGGCAAATTAATTGAACGAAAGGTTATAAGGAGCTACTTTGGCGTTTGTTTATGATAACCGATACTATACGGTATAAAGGAACAATAACACCCTATGACAAATCCTACCCAAATACTGCCTGACAAACAAGTTAACAATTTCTGTTGAAGGATTTCGGCCTCCACAGAGAATGTTTTTAACATGATTCGAAATTCTCGAAATTCAAATGGAAAATAGTTTTAACATTATCAATAAACTGAGAAGTGCAACCACATGTGTCTTCTCTGTACAAAGGTGGAAATTTAAATGCTGTGTCATCATCGTCAAATAATGACATCATATTGACTGTCTGTACGGTACAGACAGTAAACCTTCAATGGTCAGTAGTCAAATATAGGCTAATTAAGGTTACGGTACAGACTGTAAGCCCTCGATGGTTAGTAGTCAAATAGAGGTTAATTAAGGAAACGGTACAGACAGTAAACCCTCGATGGTTAGTAGTCAAATATAGGTTAATTAAGGATATGGTACAGACAGTAAACCCTCGATGGTTAGTAGTCAAATATAGGCTAATTAAGGTTACGGTACAGACTGTAAACCCTCGATGGTTAGTAGTCAAATAGAGGTTAATTAAGGAAACGGTACAGACAGTAAACCCTCGATGGTTAGTAGTCAAATATAGGTTAATTAAGGATACAGTACAGACAGTAAACCCTCGATGGTTAGTAGCCAAATATAGACTAGATAAGGTTACGGTACAGACCGTAAATCTTCATTCGTTAGTAACCAAATATAGGCTAATTAAGGTTTCGGTACAGACAGTAAACCATCGATTGTTAGTACCCAAATATAGACTAATTAAGGTTACGGTACAGACAGTAAACCATCGATGGTGAGTAGCCAAATATAGACTAATTAAGGTACAGACAGTAAACACTCGAAGGTTAGTAGTTCAATATAGACTTATTAAGGTAAAGGTACAAACAGTAAACTCTCGACGGTTAGTATCCAAATATAGATTATTACGGTTTCGGTACAGAAAGTAAACCCTCGGCGGTTAGTAGTCAAATATAGGGTAATTGAGGTTACGGTACAGACAGTAAACCCTCGACGGTTAGTAGCCAAATATAGAATAATAAAGGTTACGGTACAGACAGCAAACCCTCGAGGGTAAGTAGCCATATATAAACTAATTAAGGTTACAGTACAGACAGCAAACTCTCGATGGTTAGTAGCCAAATATAAACTAATTAAGGTAACGGTACAGACAGTAAACCCTCGACGGTAAGTAGCCATATATAAACTTATTAAGGTAACGGTACAGACAGCAAACCCTCAATGGTTAGTAGCCAAATATAAACTAATTAAGGTAACGGTACAGACAGCAAACCCTCGATGGTTAGTAGCCAAATATAGACTAATTAAGGTAACGGTACAGACAGTAAACCCTCGGCGGTTAGTAGCCAAATATGGGGTTTTGGCATTTTTTTTAGTTATCAAAAATTGTATTAAGGATCTTACACAGGTGTTCATTTAAGAAGCAAGAACTCAATTTAATTTATTAAAATAGTTACGGAAATATATTATGCAACGCTCTGTAGAATATTATATCATATGCGCCTAAATTTTATTTTTCAAGTTATCTTTATAAGACACTGGACAAGGCAGTTTCTTAAGATGCTAGTTATAATTCACACCATGTCCATGTATGTATGTTAGTTTCCTTCAGTCATAGCATGATGTCATCGTCTCAATTTACATACATTCTTTGACGTCATTTATAAATTCTGTCAAGTAGAAGAACTCTATAAGATTTATCTTCCGTTTTAATCCTTATTTACTGATTTGTATGTATGTAAATTTGGATAAATAAATATGTTTAAACCAGGTCGGAGAACTGTTTAAGAATCGAGTTATGCGGAAAACACCAAGCGATAAATGGATAGTGATATATATTTCGCCGAACAGTATACTAAATGAATATTGCATTAAATGAATATTGAAAATTGTCAATAACATTTATTAACTAATAACTCTTTTATTGATGCATTGTAAAAAGTGAATGTATATAAAATTATGTATTATGTTTCTTCTCGGTATATTTTTGTAAACGGCCTAGTTCAATAGTTCAAGGCAATAAACATGTACTTGTTATGCCAATAAACTATGGAATTGAATTGAATTGAAAATGAATTGAATTGAATTGATTTGATTTGATTTGATTTGATTTGATTTGATTTGAATTGAATTGAATTGAATTGAATTGAATTGAATTGAATTGAATTGAATTGATAGTACATTAGATCATAATCAACAAATATCATGGGCGTGTTATACTAATGCCACCCAGGACATGTGATGCAGCTACACGCTGACAATCCAATTAAAATAATACAGAACTCAACTATATCATAAGAAACGATGTTTTGTATAAAAAGAAACAAGAAATTGGGTGCACATACGTATTGTTTAATCGCGTAGTCACAGGTGAAAACCAGGTTGAGTTCAATGCTCTAAGCAGTAATGCATTGTTGATTTTGTTTTGTTTTTATTTTGTTTTTGTTGTTGTTTTGCCATATGTCTGCACTCTCCCGCTTGTGGTGTAATTGGAGAGCGTGATATTACTACGAGTTGATAAAACATTCAGTATCACTTCACACCGGTGATTGATTTATTGATTGATTGTTTGATTGTTTCATTGAATGATTGATTGATTGTTTGATCGATTGATCGATTGATCGATTGATAAGTTAATCTTACCACTCTTTCCTATGATCCTGGTACAACGGTTAGTGAGTTTAACTCCCTACCCAGTCACAGTCTCATTGTCATTCGTCTTCAGCCACTGATTGATGTAGGAAAGTTATCAGTAACTTGCATAGATGAATGTGCTAGAGTAGGCAGACACGATAACTTAATCGGTCCGGTATTCCTTATGTAATAAATATTATAAATCACACAGACATATATATATATATATGTCTATGCATGTACTTAATGTGAAATTAGTGTTAAATTGCAAAGTCAATTACATAATGATGGGCTATTGGTGTTTATTATTATTGTAGACAACTATTCCTCATTTGTAAATACTGGTTTAATCACATAGACATTTGACTGTACCCATTTGTGAGATTGTCATTAAATTCTTTGCATGATTGCTAGCTAAAATGCATAGACAAATGTATATATTATGTCATATTGGTGTTAAATCCCATAGACAATTATATACGTCATGTGTGATTGACTTTAAATCACATAGACACTTGAAGGTATCCATTTTATGAGATATGGATTAAATCACATAAACTTATGTTTCTTTGCTTGATTGCTTACTAAAATGCATAGACAAATGTAAATCATAATATATAATATTAGTGTTAAATCCCATAGACAACACTAGTGTGTGATATTTATTTCAAATCCTTTGATATTGGTATCAAATCACGTAGACCAATGTTTCTCTGCTTGATTGCTAACTATATGCATTGACAAATGTATATTATAATATATAATATTAGTGTTAAATCACATAGACAACACTAGTGTGTGATATTTATTTCAAATCCTTTGATATTGGTATCAAATCACAAAGACCAATGTTTCTCTGCTTGATTGCTAACTAAAATGCATAGACAAATGTATATTATAATATATAGTATTAGTGTTAAATCCCATAGACAACACTAGTGTGTGATATTTATTTCAAATCCTTTTATATTGGTATCAAATCACATAGACCAATGTTTCCTTGTGTAATTATTAGTAAAAATACATACACAAATGAATACATTATAGAATAGTGGTGTTTAATTCACATAGACAATTATATACATCATGTCATGTGCGATTTACTTTAAATCCCATAGACAACACTAGTGTGTGATATTTATTTCATATTATTTTATATTGGTATTAAATCACATAGACCAATGTTTCCTTGCGTGATTATTAGTAAAAATACATACACAAATGAATACATTATAGAATAGTGGTGTTTAATCACATAGACAAGTATATACATCATGTCATGTGCGATTTACTTTAAATCACACAGACAATGCATACTATGCATTATGTGAATTTGTTGTTAAATAGCTTTGAAAAAATGTAAAGTTTGTGCGGCGTTTATTTTGAAACACGTTGTAATAATGTTATAAATTATAATATCAATTGTCTAAGTGACACAGGAGACGTTTTAATCGGTTTGTATTTACACCATGGACACATTGGGATGTTTGGTATTTAATAACTATAATCAAGTCTGTTATGATTTTCTTTTTGTTTTTATTTCAATTCCATAAACATGAAGATACTCCAAACGTTATTGGTGATCAAATACAATATACCCGAAAGCTGTAATTATTTCATATAATAAATTGCACAAACATGTATCAGGTAGTACACATAGTGTAACATGATACATACAAAATGTTTCATTTTACATACAAATTGTTACAATGTTACATGTTACATGTATCAAGCATTATAAACATTGATGAGATGTAACATATACCAGTGCCACTTACAAAATGTTACATGTATTTTTATTTAATGTAACATGAACCGGTGAAAAAACATTGGACAAAAATGTTATATGTACTAAGATTAATACATTTGTTAAAATGTAACTACGCACATAAATCTTAGACTAGAAGAACTATACATTTGCGATTTGCAATACATGCAAAATGCATTTGTCATTATGATCTATGGATACAATGTATTAGTATATCGTGTAATAAGCATTTATATGATATATTTTCTGTACTAGGGAATGCAAATGTAAAACCATAAAACATGTAAATATGCATTACTCAGAAATGTATTTCTATTAGCTTCAGATAGACCTACCGTCCTTTGTCCAAGCCGTACGTAAGAGGACATTTGTCAAAATGTATGTATCATTTAATATTAAAAGACAAATTGTAACAAAAATATTATTTAAACCAAAAAAAAAAATAAAAAATAAAAAAAATAAAAAAAAAAACAACAGCAAGACGTATCGTAACATTGTTAAAAATGGTTTTAGGGCTTTCAATATCGAAAATTTGTAAAAATATTTTGTGTGAATATACACATTTGTCTTAAGTCCTTTCAACGTTTGCAACTTCACAAATTGCATGTTATTGTAGTTAAAAAAGAACAATTAAAGTATCAAATGTATTGTCAATCTATCGTATTAAAAAAAAGACATGGATTACTTAATGATATAATTTTAAAATCACTCTGAAAAATAGCATTATAACTATTGAGACGATAGAACATTTTGATATCTTTAAGTAGTTCCAACAACTACTTTTATTGAAGTTTATGTTGCTATTAGCTATTGGAGTCTTATTTCAAGAAGTCGTTTACACATTTTTATTCTTCGCATTTTTCAAAAAATAATTATAATAATAATAATGACAATAATAATAAAATACACATAATGAAACTAGGCCAAACATCATGTTTTGCCCAAAAAATCCAGAGAAATCCAGAATTGTATCATTGGCCAGTGGAAATTATAGAATAAAACTGGGTAAAAGTCCTGTTTTGAACCCATCCACTCAGGGTCAACCCGAAATGTTACCAATTACCAGTGTGGGTCAAAGATAAGGTTACGCACATAAGGATTAAACTCCAAACAGTGTTCAATATGTTATTTTCAATAAACTAACGTCAGATATCAGAAAAATACATACAGTTTATATGCCATTGCTATAACAAAATGGTCTAAGATTCAGCATAAATTATATATACATATATATTTTCTTTTAAATAAAAAAAAAGAAGTTAAAAACTACTTTCTTTGGAAACTGTTAGGCCAAGCATAATCTTGCAAAATAGATTAATGCGTTTCATATAAGCTACTATGAAAACCAACAGAAAGCGTGTGTTAAAACAAAACCCAACATAAACCAATTACTGCTATAGCTAATTGGCCCGGATGTGAAACAACATATTTATATTCATGTAAATGCAATTACATCGAACATTGCCAATACACTCGCCTGTTAAGTTTCCATCTTTATGTTACTTAAATGTTTCAACAGTTTCTTTAGGAAAACAGATGAAAGTCACGTGGTGAAACCAAATCTCGGAGTCAAATGTCAACTCCCGTCATGTCTCGCTACTCATTTGCGACAGCATTGCTACAGACTTGAGCTAAAAGCGGATAAAAAGTGATCCGTTGATTTGACCTACGACCAATTCGGATACAATACCCGCCTGATATGAACTTGATTAATGGCGGTTTCTTGTGTTAAGGAAACTTGGGCTACTTTTGCAGACTGCTTTCAGTTCATATTTGCAATGTTTGCGGAATGAAATACTCTTTGTCGCTTATCACTAATACCTCAAAACAGCTGCGAACATGCTGCGACAAAGTCCTCGTCTGAAGGCTTCCGAATGAACACACGGATAGTTACACATGCATGTACACTTAAAATTAAGCTGATCAAATATAACAACTGTTTAATCGCTACTTTTCTAAAACATTTTTTACAGTCGAAAGAAAAAAAATGTCCGCTATCTAACAGTATTTGAAAAAGACTGCGTGTTGATTTTCCATTCAAAGTCAATGGATATAAAATATGTCCATCTTAACAAAATTTGAATTGATGATGATAAAAAAACACTGGAATATGTTTTCGTATTTGTAAAATTGCAGATTTTAATATCTTTTTTGTCCGTTGGATAGATTTACACAGCTACTAGTAGATGTGGTCTGAATGCTAGTAGATCTCTGCTTGGTGCTTGATGATGATTTTAATATGGATGAATTCGTCCATTCGTGTTACAGTTAGCACTTATTTCAACATAATCTAAGTAATAATTGCTCAGACCGATTTTAACGAACTAAAGTCCAGACTCCCGTCAGTTAGCGGGCTACAACTGTCTCTGAGGTCAAGGTCGTCTTCCATATCGCTACATGACGTCATTTCCGCTTCGTCATCTTGCTTCTTCTTAGCCGTTGCCATTTCAGCTGCGTGTTTCTTTCTCCATTTAGTTCGTCGGTTTTGGAACCATACCTGTAAATATAAAATGTGACGACGGTTATATGTCTGACTGAAGATTTACAATTTGTTATATCCTCAATTTTCGATTAAGAATACAAATTTTGAAACAAAATTTCTGGGTGGGGCACTCTCTTAGTCTATATCTTGGTTAGCACATATGTGTCGCGTTTTATCCCTCTTTTTGAACATATGAAGTAGAGTTTTGACCACTATTTCTTTTGCATAATGCGATGTGGAGCTTTGACCCTCCTTTCTGGACACATAATGTAGACTTTTGACCACTTGTTCTATCCCCTCCTGTCTAGGAACTCCAGGCTAGGATACTCTTGGCCAGGAACCTGCCCCCTTCCGCCTGTTCATAAGACACGTGTATTTTATTCTTAATTGAATTCAAGAGCTTATGTCATTGTGTAGACTAAGTTTTATTTAGATTAAATGTAGAGTTTTGACCCCAATACAATTTGTTTAAATGAACAGTTTTGACCATTATATAATTTGTTTGAATGCAAAGTTTCGATCACTATAAGTCGTTAGAATGTGAGTTTTGACCACAAAATTTTAGGCGGCAAATGTAGAGTTTGTGCCTATGTTTTGAAGTTTACAGGGCACATAAAATTATGAACATATTTTCAGGTCATGTGCCCTCCCTATCCCCCTGATTGTCTTCTACCGGAAGCCAGCGTGTCTGATTTGTAAGCTATATTTAGACATTCAGGTGTGAGTGTGTGGGAGGGGGGGGGGGTATACAAATTAGGTATTACTAATATATTGTTGTTTTGGTTGTTAACATATAACAAGCTGACGCTCCTGCCACATTCCCACCCCCACATTAACTTTAGGACAATCAATTAATACACCTAAACTTTCAATTTGTTAATAAGTTGATATATAAAAATGAGGCCTGGGTACCGTTTGAGTGTTGAAATAGCGGAACCTACAGATTTTTGTGTTATCAAATAATAATAACAGTCATAAATCTAAGATGGCATGTGATACATTGTGTAGTCTGGATACATCACAATAATGGTCGACCCGGTGACGGTATCACGTGGTCAGATGGTCGTGAATATGTGGTTTGGCTCGTGATTTGATTTAATGATTAGTTTATACTAATCTATTTAAGCTCGCTTGCGAAGAAAGCACAAAGCTGATATGAACCTGTATTAAACAACTTTATGGACATCAGATCGAATGAGTAACCTCTAGCGTGAGCGGTCAACAGTTTATCCACTACACTACCGCCCCGCTTGCTGCTTGATCTTATGTTTGATATGACAGTGACCACCACACGATACCAAACTGTACATTGGCGGATCCAGACATTTCAATTCGGTTTTTATATCATATTTCCTTCTGTTATTTTGGAATTCTAAATGTTTCAATCAATCGCTTGAATATATATATATACAATAGATACATTCTTAAACGACGGTCGTTTTTAAAATGTTTTATCTGCAAAAATCACTGCATTAACAACTTTATTTCGCATGTTTATTTCATGTGTTAGAGATTCTGATAGACTAGTATAGTTTAAACATATTTTATTGCCAATATATACATGTATATAGCAAATGGGTTGGGCCACAAGTTCTCTCAACTTAGATTCGGACCTTCCCTAATGATTTTACAAAAACAATTCAATTGACAATGGTTATGTAATAAACGACAATTAAGGTTGTCACAATGCATTTAGCTGTTTAACTAAATAGAAGGAAATTAGAAATGGAAAGAAAAGATAAAAAGAAACATCATGTATAAGTAGAAAGAATGAGCGGTAGTAAAATAGATTAGCAGAAAGATAAGATATAAGATAGATTTATTGTCTGTTTAGTCAGGTTCTGATAGACTAGTCTGTCCTGAATGATAACTGTCTTGACGGGAACGAGGAAATTACCCAAGGGACAGACTTCTCTATCGAAATAGCCATAAATGATTCTTTTTCTTACATATCATACACGTGCAACACGTGCAACAATCAGCTTAATTTAATTCACCATCATTAATACCGCGATTGCTTTTAAGAAAACCCGCCGCGGTGGTCTATGGGAAGCGCGTTCGGGTCCTGTGCAGAAGGTCGTGGTTTAGATCCCCTGCCTTGTTGTACCAAAGATATGGAAAATGGTTCTAGAAGCTCCCTCGATTGACGAATAGTACTGATAATAATACTATGATATATAAAATGTGATATGATATACAAAAGGTTTATTTTGATTTTTTTTTTTATAATTTCCAAAAAAAAGTGAAGTTAATAATGATATTTTCACTTCTTTAATTTAAACCAATAAAAAATAAAATGGTTTGATTTTAGTGAAGTAGCAAATGAATTCCACTCGTGAATAATGAAATGCTAGCATGCTTGCTCGTGGACATCATCTCTCGGGACCAGGACACTTCAGTACATGTTCGGTGATATGACCTGCTCGGTGATATGAAAAGTATACTAAATAATTCGAAATATGCAATGAAAATATGTTTTTGTTCGTATCCAATATCAGGTATAGACCTGTGATTTGTAAGAAGTGCGTGCCTTTTACAGGAACACTTACTGCACTCCAAAGGTTCAAGAGCGAGTTGTTACCTCCCAGTAATTTGTACATTTTCTCCGCCAGGTTTGGGCTATTTACAAACAGATACAAATGTATCGTGGAAGATAATGCGTGTATATGACGGTGTTTTACAGTCCTAAACCAATGTTACATCGTCCCAACTTATCGCTAAGCCCAAAATGATAAACAGTATCATGTTACATTAATCACGGGAGCCTCGCACCCGACGTTATTGTCGGGAATGAGAGAGGAGGAGAAACCCGTACGAGATGTTTACACGGTGTGTTTGCTTCCCCTATGAATTTATCATTTGGATAAGAAGTATATATTTTGTGGGTTTTTTTTGTATTGAGTATAACATGTTTTAGGACATTGATAAAACCACAACTTGTCTATACATTGGTCTCCTTGTGTTTGTGTGTGTGTGTTGTGATCCAGTTGATGACTTTTTAATTTAAATCAACCTGTTTTTAGTTGGCATATCTGTTATTTTTTCATGTTCATCTTTTAATATAAATTAACATATAATAAGCATAAGTATTTATAATGTTCAATGGTATAGCATAAATTTACGGTTATTTAGTTTTAATATGTATAGTGTTTCGTGCCGTGGCTTAGCATAAAACAACTTTTATTTAGAGTTAATAATTATTATGTATTATATTTCATGTATGTTGCTTAGCATAAATCAGCGGCTATAGGGCATAAATATGTATAATGTTTCGTGTCCACGGCTTAGTATAAATCTACGTTTATTAAGCATTCATATGTATAATGTTTCATGTCAATTGCTAAGCATAAATCAGCTTTTATTTAGAGTTTATATGTATAATGTGTCATGTCTATGGCTTAGCATAAATCAACGTTTATTAAAAACTTAGCATCAACGTTTATTTAGCTGTCCAAGTTAATGATCGGCATATTCATTGTTTTGTCAAAATCAACCGGCATCATACTTCCCGTAACAAGTTAAAATCAAAATTTAAAAAACAAAATATCTTTAAAATTTATTATTTAAGTTTAATCTAGATCTAAAATAGTATCCAACAAAATATATACCCTATAACTGATGATTTTTGTTTATAATTTATATAAATTATACTAAAAACAACTTGATTAAAAAAGACATGTTTAGCTTTATTAGATAAAAGTTTTGTGTTTTTTTATATATTTAGGCGATTCATACATAAAAAACCCTTTTTATTGAGTATGATACAAAATATGAAATCTCATTAAGTGAATTTACTTCAACTCATTTTTATCAGACAATCCTGGAGTAGCATTAATACATAAGCTTCAAAATGTTTGTTGGTAAATCGTTGATTCATTCTGTGGTTATACACGTGTCTCTAAATACACAGATTACACAACCTCAAGTAACTTATGCTATCTGTGTAGTATATAGAATACACACACACACACACACACACACACACACACACACACACACACACACATATATATATATATATATATATATATGTATGTATATGTGGAATGAGTGGTCTTGTATACACATATATATGTATATGTGCAGTGAGTGGTCTAGTATACACATATATATGTATATGTGAAATGAGTGGTCTAGTATACACATATATATGTATATGTGCAGTGAGTGGTCTAGTATACACATATGTATGTATATGTGGAGTGAGTGGTCTAGTATACACATATATATGTATATATGCAGTGAGTGATCTAGTGGTAGAACATCGTACTCAGGATTGTAGTTCGTGGGTTTGATCCTCCTTTTTATAATCTTAAAGGAGTATTTTGAATCTAAAATATGACGATTTAGTACATTGGAGACGTTTTTTTAAGTATCATCTTATTATATTCGCCAGTCACGTGATACAATTGACCAATGAAATTGCACTAAAGGGTTAAATAGCAATACAATATTACGTTTATCAACTGGTGTTAGCGCGGTGTAGAATTAGATGTTCTATCAACAAGCCCTAGTCTGATGAAGATGTGCTCAGCCCATTATTTAAGCGATGTTGTGGTTAAATACGAAACACAACAACAATACAAGTTCATTTTCAGCTCGTTACTGTTGCATTATGGTCCAAACATCTTGAGACATTGAAATTAGATTAAAATCAAAGTTATCCGAATGTGGCGTCGGTTTTTGATGGACTAGCGTAAACATAACATTAGAAAGTCAATAACAGAAAATACAAACTTCTTTACTTTGTGTATACAGATTTTAGGGGTATACTGGCCCATGCTAGGAAATGCTGATATTTCAGACATTTATTTGTTACAGGCATGCATTCGCATCGCAAGGTAGGTATGGAAAGAGGAGGATTTTGTGAGAAACCTAACTTTCTTGTGATGGCGCTCATCGCCGCAGATTAACAGCCTGCTATTTGTTATGGTTTAGTAACTATCCGATTTAATATACTTAATAGATTTTAAACAGGCGTGTAGGTGTCTGCCTACAAGGCTACTTAATCATGTTTGGGGTATACAGACTACAGCTTTAAAGTATAATAGGCTTGATGTTACAAGTATTGCCGTATGAACAAATTACTATGATGAGTAATGACAATGATAAAAATATAATGATATTAAATATGTTGTATTTGATAATAATGATAATAAAAATAAAAATAAAGATAATTATAAAAATAGTTATAAAAAGAAATAATAAAAGTTGTAATGATAATAATAATGATAATAATGATTATAATGGTAATGATGATAATGATGATGATTGTAGTGATGACTGTGATGGTGTCCTTGGTGATGGTGATAGTTCTGATTATTGTTTTGGTGATTATTAGTATTATGGTGATTATGATGATGATGATGATGATGATGATGATGATGATGATGATGATGATGATGATGATGATTAATGTATATACTGTTATTGTCTTTAGTTGTTTTTTTTCCTCTGATGAAAGCCTAACGACGAAAGCTAGCTCAGGATATTACTTTTTTTATATATTTTAGCACTGTAAATAATAATTCTCTCCGCTTTATAGTTATAATGTATTTATTACTGTTGTCACGTTAATATTGTAATTAAATTGTATATATTATTAATATAATGTATATATTATTTATGAATTGTTCTCTATATATACTTACTGTGTATATTCTATTTGTATAACTTTTCGTGTTTTATTTTTTTTATTAACAATTCACATACATGATACTTTTTATCTTTTTTTGTCAAAATGATTGACATACAAACATAAAAAAAAGAAGTATATGTGTATGGCATTTGTTATGCCATTTCGCTACTTATACAAACAAACATGACTTGCATTCATTACAATACAACATTATGAATAATTAATCATTGTCTTATATGACAAATTATGTATTATATCTTAGACAGAAAAACATCTCCTGTTCTAATATGCTTATAATTTGAAAGTTATTAATTGCACATGTTTGTATATAGATAAAAACGTGTTCTATTCTGTTCTGGCCTGTTTATATTATTTTCATATATTAATACGATTACCGTGACTTATATGTGAGAAAAAACAACAACAACACTATATTTCGAAACTAATAACTAATAACTATTTATGATCTAGTCAAAATAAAGTCGTCATGTTCCGTTCTATTCTGATATGTTTCTAGATCTGCTAGTATATTGATACGAATACTTATATCTATTCAATAAAAAACATGTTCTAATATGTTTATATACTTATATTTTGATTAAAATAAATATAATATATCTGAGACAATAAAATGATTACTTTTTTGTTTATATATTTACTGTATGCGATATTTGACCCGTAATTGTACTGGACACCATGTAATTACAGATGTTTTTGTTTATATATTTACTGTATGCGTTATTTGACCCGTAATTGTATTGGACACCATGTACTTATAGATGTTTTTGTTAATATATATTTAATGTATGCGGTATTTGACCCGTAATTGTACTGGACACCATGTAGTTATAGATGTTTTTGTTTATATATTTACTGTATGCGGTATTTGACCCGTAATTGTACTGGACACCATGTAATTATAGATGTTTTTGTTTATATATTTACTGTATGCGGTATTTGACCCGTAATTGTACTGGACACCATGTACTTATAGATGTTTTTGTTTATATATTTACTGTATGCGGTATTTGACCCGTAATTGTACTGGACACCATGTAATTATAGATGTTTTTGTTTATATATTTACTGTATGCGGTATTTGACCCGTAATTGTACTGGACACCATGTAGTTATAGATGTTTTTTTTATATATATTTACTGTATGCGGTATTTGGCCCGTAATTGTACTGGACACCATGTACGTATATATGTTTTTGTTTATATAGTTACTGTATGCGGTATTTGACCCGTAATTGTACTGAACACCATGTAATTATAGATGTTTTTGTTTATATATTTACTGTATGCGGTATTTGACCCGTAATTGTACTGGACACCATGTACTTATATATTTTTTTATATATATTTACTGTATGCGGTATTTGGCCCGTAATTGTACTGAACACCATGTACTTATAGATATTTTTTTTATATATATTTACTGTATGCGGTATTTGACCCGTAATTGTACTGGACACCATGTACTTATAGATGTTTTAGTTTTATATATCTATAACCCTTTCATAAGTAAAATTTATATTTACTGCATGAGGTATTTTGCAAGCACCTGCGCTGGACATCATGTTATTATAAATATTTTGTTTCAATATATTTACAACGTGTTCCTTAGGTAAATATACATTAACTGCAAGAGGTATTTGACCAGCACTTGCACTAGGCATTATGCAATTATAAATGTTTTTGTTTGGTATATTTATACTTTTTCTTAGTTAAATGTATGTAAATTACATGATGTATTTGCCCAGCATTTGCACTGGGCACTATTTAATTATAAATGTTTTTGATTCATTTATTTATAAATTGCTCCTAAGTTAAGTATATATTCACTACATGAGATATTTGACCAGCTCTTGCACTGGACATCATGTAATTATAAATGTTTTTGTTTTATTTATTTATATTATTTTATAAATTGTTCATTACTTAAATATATGTTAACCACAAGAGGTATCTGTCCAGCGCTTGCAGTAGGTACAATGTAATTATAAATATTTTGTTTTGTATATTTATAATTTATAACTTATTCCTTAGTTGAATATGTGTTACTTACATGCTTATTTGACTAACACGTGCACTGTGTACCATATAATTATATATATATATATATTTGTTATATTTATTTATAAATTTAAGTTCATATTTACTACGTTAGATATATGACCAGCACTTGCACTGGACAAAATGTAATTATAAATGTATGTATACGTAAATAAAGCATTCCTTAATTAAATATATGTTAACCACATGTGGTACTTGACCAACACTTGCACTAGGCACCATGTGACTATAAATGCTTTTGTTTTATTTATTTATAACTCGTTCCTAAGTCAAGTATGTATTTACTGCAATAGGTATTTGAACAACACTTGCTGTATGCACTATGTAATTATTAGTATTCTGATTTTATATATTTATAATTTTATATCTTATTCCTTAGTTAAATATAGCTTGTCCCATGAGGTATTTGACCAGCACTTGCACTGGGAACCATGTTATTATAAGTATTCTGTTTGATACATTTATAATTTTATAACTTACTCATACGTTAAATATAAGTAAAGTAAGTTAGTATATATTTTATTATAATGACATGTGTACATGTAACATGCTATACATATATTGAATTTTAAACATCACACCCTGCCCAATAGACCTATAAGTCACCTAACAAATAAGTAGTTCTATTAGTTCGCATGAAATTATGTTTGCAATTAATTATCACCAAACAATAAACAATGAATACATATAAATACATATCAGCATATTACTTTCGGTGGGTTGAAAAGTAATTGGTTATATAATTAGTATACGTCTTCTACTATAAACCATAACAATATAATTATTGAGCTACTTTTCTGGGAACGAGTGTGACAGGATATACTTTATCAACATCATCCATACCATTAAACTGTATATTTGAAAATTGCTCATTGAAAATGTCGGCTCGAATATCATTGTATGTTAACAGCATTAGTTATTTGACCAGCGCTCGCACGGACACTTTCTAATTATAAATATTGTTTTTTAAAAGGAGAGAAGGGGGGGGGGGGGGGGGTAATACTTTAAACCCCACTTATAAGTGGATATTAGATACCATAGTTATCTCATACATTCCAAACACATGACCCATCAGACAGTCATGGGGGAGGGGGAGTTAGCTACATTACAATTGTCGGGTCGTCAAGGTCACTGCACCATTTTAGTCGCCTTATTAATTTAAAGTGGAATTTCTACTAATATAGTTGGTGTTAACTTCGTGCAATTTATCTCTTTCAGTTGGTGATTAGAAAACATTAGTAAAAGTTCGGTCCACATTAGGTGAAAAGAAAGTTGACTGTGCAAATAAGATAGAGTCCCAATGCTAAATGGAATTTCAGTTAATAAATGACAGCTACTTTGGGTTGCGGTTTGCTGCGAGGATATCGTTAGTCTGTTTACAGTTGTTCTATGCAGTGAATACAAACAGGCAGGTGATAACCACAGAGACCCGGGGTGTTATTTCATCACCAATACCAACTGTTTACATATATACTATCCCCAACAGGGTTAGTTTATACTAATTTATTTTAGCTGAATTGTGAAGAAAGCTCAAACCTTATATGAACCACTCTCAAGCTGTGGATCGAACCCAGAACATTATGCATGAGCGACCAACACTCTTTGTACCGCACTACCGTCCAGTTTAATACTGTTAACTTCTTCTTTCGTTAAATTATGTGTTAGACTTATAGAAACATCAAGCAAAACACATTGACCAAACGTTTCACTAGTTAATATAATTTTTTTTATTTTTTTCAATCTTAATGGGATTTAACGTCATATTCAACATATAACAGGTTTTATATTGAGGAAACCCAAGAATGAAAATGAATAGAAGTTCTGCAAGCTACTGAGAAACTTTCTAACATATAGTTTTTTGGCCACTCTGGGCTCAAACTTACAGCTTCAGCGGTGAGAGGTAACTGGTTATTTGACAACAACGGCCCAGATCACTCGGCCACGACGGACACCCATGTAAATATAAAGTGATGTGTATATATTCACCTTCTTTGTAATGTAGGATTGTCATTGAGGGGGTAGGGCACGCAGCATCACATGGACATGGGACTGGTGATTAAACAACATCACACACCATGATACCACGCCGCTGGGGTTGTGGTAAAATCGGGCGCGGGCACGTTTGTATGTTAAGGAAAGGATGGTGGAGGTTGAAATGCACACGATCAAACGTCTGCAGCTAGTCCAATAAAATGCTGCTGACGTTACTGATACAACACATTGTCTTAAAATAAAGATGCCATAGATAACTAACGGGGAACATTTCTATTTCAGTTATATTTTCTGATCTAATAAATGACGATAAAATTCTAATATTGAACGATTTTTTTTCTTTCTAGTATTCAAGGTACAACACCAGAATGGAATAGAAAACGCGAATAAAGTGAAGATAAATCTCTATGATATTCTTCTGATAAACATTTTGCTAACTAAGCAAAGAACTAATATGCTATTGAGATCATTATAATAGGCATTGTAGTGTATAAGTATTCATAAAGGCTAATGCAAAACGTTCACTCATTCAATGGATAACAAAGGAACCATATAAAATGTTTCCTTTTTGGTCAACTGTATAATGGTGTAACCCGTTTGCTAATGGGGTAAAACACCCCAATGATACACCAATAAAAATGGTTGGCATAATTTATTGAGAAAAAAAATGCCTTATGATAAAGAAAGACCAATGTAAATCGTTCACCGATGTTGTATTCGTATTAATAGATAAAAAAAAAATACCTAGGGGACTAACCGTTTGTGAAAATTGAGACACCAATGTAGAATGTTCAATACTAAAGAGTATTATGTTACAGTTAGGAGAGACTATGTAAAACGTTTAATGGTGAAGAATATTCTGGTGTCAAAGTAACAAGATACAACGTGAATATTTCGATACTGACGAATATTCTGTCCAGGGAAGAGAGACCATGTTCAATACTGAAAATGTTCCAGCAAAGAGAAACCCTGCAAAACATTCGATAAATAATATTCTGTGCATGTGAAGAGAGACCATGGAAAACGTTCAATACTGAAGATTTATTTGTTTTGGTAAAGAGATACCATGAACAAAGTTTTATATTGAAGCATTCGCTGTTCCAGTAAAGAGAAACCATGTCAAACGTTTGCTACTGAAGCATTCGTTGTTCCAGCAAAGATAGACAATGTAAAAAGTTTGATATTGAAGATTTCTCCTTTCCAGTCAATAGAGACAATAGGAAACGTTCATTTCTGAAGAGTGTTTGGTGCCAGTAACGACAGACCATCTGAAACGGTCAATACTGAAGCATTTTCTGTTCATATAAGACAGACCATGTGAAACGGTCAATACTGAAGAATAGTCGTGGTGCCAGTAAAGACAGACCATGTAAAACGGTCAATACTGAAGAATAGTCGTGGTGCCAGTAAAGACAGACCATGTAAAACGGTCAAAACTGAAGAATAGTCGTGGTTCCAGTAAAGAGAGTCAGTAAAGACAGACCATGTAAAACGGTCAATACTGAAGAATAGTCGTGGTGCCAGTTAAGACAGACCATGTAAAACGGTCAATACTGAAGAATAGTCGTGGTGCCAGTAAAGACAGACCATGTAAAACGGTCAAAACTGAAGAATAGTCGTGGTGCCAGTAAAGACAGACCATGTAAAACGGTCAATACTGAAGAATAGTCGTGGTGCCAGTAAAGACAGACCATGTAAAACGGTCAATACTGAAGAATAGTCGTTGTGCCAGTGAAGACAGACCATGTAAAACGGTCAATACTGAAGAATAGTCGTGGTGCCAGTAAAGACAGACCATGTAAAACGGTCAATACTGAAGAATAGTCGTGGTGCCAGTAAAGACAGACCATGTTAAACGTTCAAAACTGAAGAATAGTCTTGGTGCCAGTAAAGAGAGACCATGTGAACCATTCGTTACTGAAGAATAGTCGTGGTGCCAGTGAAGAGAGACCATGTGAACCATTCGTTACTGAAGAATAGTCGGGGTGCCAGTAAAGACAGACCATGTGAAACATCCGTAACTGAAGAATAGTCTTGGTGCCAGTTAAGACAGACCATGTGAAACATCCGTTACTGAAGAATAGTCTTGGTGCCAGTTAAGACAGACCATGTGAAACATCCGTGACTGAAGAATAGTCTTGGTGCCAGTTAAGACAGACCATGTGAAAAATCTGTTACTGAAGAATAGTCTTGGTGCCAGTTAAGACAGACCATGTGAAACATCCGTTACTGAAGAATAGTCTTGGTGCCAGTTAAGACAGACCGTGTGGGACGTTCGTTACTGAATCAATCTGTATTCCAATATAGACAGACAATGTAAATAGTTTAATACTGGAGCATTCTCTATTCCAGCAAAGGGAGACAAATGTAAAATGATCACTAATATTATTTCTATGTACAACTGCAAATGTCCAATATGTCACAGAGAGGCTGTGTTGCAACATGTGACACGTACCAGAAATGTAAACGTTTTCTCCAGAAGCAAATGGTAGCATAGATACAACAATAAGCAATGGAACCTGTTTTAGAATACAAAGCGGCCGATACAGATATTTTGTTGATCATAACGACAAAACGAAACCATATAACCTTGGATCAAAATGTAAGCTTACAATACAACTCGTAAATAACAAATATAAGACCCCATATACGCTGTGAAGCACCGGAGACCATGTGGAAGTTACAGTACTATATGAATATTTCACCAAAGCCTTTTGCAATTTCTGTTTTCTCAAATAAATATAGTTTATTATTCATAACTAACATTCGTTACTGAAATTTCTTTTGAAAACCATTAGCCACAGAGGATAAATGTTTCTTTTACTTTCATTGTTTTTAAGAAATTGAACATAAATTATAAAAGATCAGTTTATTTTCGTCAACTCATTTTCAATCCATCTCAAACATTTTTTTTATTATTTATTGGTTCTGATTGATTTGTCCAAGTTCTAAGAACTTGTTTCACAATCGATGTAAAATGAATAAATGTTTAACTTAATATAGCGCACGTTTACTGTGTACTGGTTACTCCGAAAAATTATTTTTTAAGTCATATTATCTCCATGTATCTCCATTTTTAACAATTACATTGTTTCGTTATTTAGCTGGGAATATAGTTTAAGACCATGGACTTACTCGTAAATATACAATGTTAAAACTGTATGTTACATTTTCCGATTTCTTTATTAAATTAATGTAAATACATTCAACTGACATATATTTTAGAATATGTGTTATACATGTTCGTATGCATGTAAAAGAGAGATTTAATTCCAACTGCCTAAATTTTGAATTTTAAGGAGGCGCTTTCAAGATCATGCTTTGATGTTGTAAACGATCTCTATATGTATACATCACTTCAGCGTGTTTGTTTTTTTATATTTTAACACATTGCAAGTATAACTGATTAGCAGAATAGTTGTTATATGATAGCCACTCCTACAAATTATCCCTACCAGGGCAGGGAGTGTTGAGTTTTAAACTAGCTAAGTAGTACACTCATCATTGTCCAGTATATTAATTTTATGTGGTTATATTACATGGTCAACGGGTTGGTATACAAGTTTTATCTGCCAGACTGCTTCATTTACCGTCCCTTACTTTTTTGTTGATGCAGACTTCCAAATATTTTATATATTGATAAAAAAGGGTGAATAAGCAGAGCGACGCGACGTTGGCCTCTCACGTCAGATTGCGCACCAGCTCGACCCGTTGCCTCTTTAAGTAAGAACACTCAGTACTGGTCCTACCCAGGACCCAAAATTATGAGCGGTTCGTATAAGCTCTGAGCTTTCTTCGCAATCGAACTTAAATGAATCAGTAAAAAATACTTTGCATTAATAAAACGTCCAACTGACCTTCACTTGACCTTCTGACATTCCTAATGCGTACGCAAGTCTTGCTCTTTCCGGTCCCGCCAAATATTTCGTCTGTTCGAACGTCTTCTCTAGGGCGAATATTTGTTGCCCAGAAAACGTGGGTCTCGTGTGTTTCTTTTTTCCATCTCTGTCAATTATGACATTCGTCTGGGCTAAAATAGAAAGGAACTTTTATTCAATACAATTGTATTATAGCTATTACAGCAGCTTTATTTCTTCTCCTTTAAAGTAGATATCTTCACAAAAAGTTGCAGAAGAATGAGTGGCAATTTGATATGCAAATACATCAAATACATTTGTTCATAATTAGATATTGGTTACAAATATGTAAACTTAAAATTCTTTAGTCTTTAACGTCTATATTATTGGTGTACTTATAAACGTCTATATTATTGGTCTACTTATAAACGTCTATATTATTGGTCTACTTATAAATGTCTACAAACATTTCTTTCCTTTCTCACTAAGAATACTTTTATGCCTATTTTTTGTAAGCAAAGTTTATCTTTGACTTATACTGTTACAAATTTCATACAAAATACTCCATATATTTTCCTCTTTTTTTGTATAAACTTGGTATTCAGTCCTAATCTGACACTACCTTCAATACTTAAGACGCATGTGGATGCTGATCGTTTCACTATTTAAGTTTCGTTTTATTTAACTAAAAACAGAAATAGCAGTTCTTGATATAATATGAATACTTTCAGCATATGTTCTAAATATGAGATAAGTACGTTTAACCATATGTTCTGAACCTTAGATAAGAACTGAAATTATTACATTCAACACTATATTATGATTGTTAGATCATGACTTTCAGCTACACAGTGGTGAATTCCGAATCTTTCAAGTGTATGCTCTATACGTTCGACGATACTAAAGTCGTTATCTGAGATTCAGAATTGTCCGTTTTCACACAGCTCTGAAACTGACCGGTTCGTTTTACAACCGATGAAACCAATTATTCAAATAAAACTCGACTGAAGTAAATGTTTCTTCCAATAATGACAAACACTCGTGCCGATGGTAAGACATATACACTGGTGTCATACCAGCTCCATTGACATTATGCGTGTTATACAATGACGTCATATGAGTGTATAATGACGTCATATCAGTTCCATTGACAAATATTGTATAATATGCTGACGTAATAACTAACTTTTATATTGGCTTCATAGACATCGTCAACTTCATTGACATCACGTGTATTACAAAATGACATCACATCAGCTTCCTTGATACCGCGTATTATACAATGACGTCATATCAACTTAATTCACAGCATTGTAGTAAAAGAAAGAAAATTATGGGTCTTTAAAAACAACCATTTACTATTTAAATCTTTCAATACCATTCGCATTGATTTAGAGGGAAATCTATACAATAATACCGTTTTGTTGGAAATTTGATTATAACTTCATTCGTGTAACATTTTTTTTAAATTTAACTTAATTTTATCTAAGTTTAGAATTTACTGAAGACTCAAACAATCAATAACCAATTCTTCAATATTCAATAATAGCATATTTTTCAGTAATAAATGTAATTTGTCAAATATAATCTACGTCCTGTTTAGGTAATCTTAACTTGAGCATTGCACTCAAGCTGACAATTACAAGTGTTTAACTAGAAAACTTATGAATACATGCAATGATCTAAGGACCAATATAATATATATCAAACAATTATTGACAGTGAAACTGAGTCTGTCCTGAAAAACTAATTAAAACATACATTTCATACTTAAGTTGAGATGTAATGTGAATATTTGGCTAGGCTTCACAGATATTAAACAATTTCATCCTCAGCTCAAAAATTTGTACTCAAACAGGACCTTGTAAAACAGAAATTAAAGCGCAAACACTTGACTAGGCCTTGAATTTGACAATAATTATGCTGATTTAAGGTAGAAAAGAACAGGTATTTATATTTAAATTGTTATGATGAAGTCAATCTTTTATTTTTATTTGAGCAGGAACTTTTGAGTCAAGCATTGAACACAGTTTTATAACCTAGGACCATTGTCTTTGGCCGTTTCTCTTACTTCAAAGGCGCTTATATTGCTGCGCTAAATGACAACAACTTATTTCCGTAATTTCTCGGCGAATGGATATAATTCGCCGGTGGATAAACATATGTCGGAACGATTATACGAGATCTGGTTTCCATCGATACCAACATAAACAACGCCAGTCCTTTATATTGGTAAATAATAATAGAAAACATAAGAAATATTGTTTATAAGAAAAACACAAATATTAAGACCGGTGTCTCTAAGTGTGAGAATTGGGGCCAAAACATATAAAATACAATCTATAAGCACATCAAGGTTCTGCAGGTGTTGCTGTTCTCTGAGAAATGTACCAGTCTGTGATAAATAGTGTGTTGGGAAGATTCATATAGAAAAAAATATTAAGTTCCATATATTTGACTTTTGCTGTAAAAGAATTACACGAATTATAATTTAGATTTTTTTTTCTCAAAAAGATTCTCACCAAATACCAGTATACATACTTACAATGTCAAACAATCAAAATGAAACTAACTAAATGTACATTATATTTGTACATAATATGTGTCATTCATTAGTTTTAGTTATGATTATGATATAGAGAAAAAAAGTTAGTTTTAGTGAAATATTATTTTTATTATATCTAGTGAACACTTAATACCGAGGTCACACATAGCAAAGTCGCCAGTGAGCATTTCAAGTTCGGTGTTAGTGTGTGAAATCTAAACTAATTTACTGAAACCATTTTTTATTTTTTATTTTATGATGAAAACAGTAAAGTTGCCCTTTATTTGTTCACAATATGTAACACTGAAATTATCCAAATTAATTCACTAAAAACTCTATATTTCATTAACATCTTAAAAATCTCAATATTGATCAATATAATTAAACTTTTGAATTAAATTTAAAAAGTTGCCAGTGCTTAGAACATTTTGTTCAGAACATTTAAATAGTACGTAATATAACATTATATTAATATGTGTAGTAACACATTAGCATGTGTAACAGCGCATTAATATATATGCATGTTTTAACATTACTGTGTAAGTGCATTGATATATGTAATGACATATTAAAATCTTGTATGACGCATTAACATATGTAATAACGCGTCGATATCTCACGGTAACAAAACGCTTTAATTTATGTAATACATCACAAGTAAACATTGAATAATATATGCAACATTTACATCTATGACCATATCATGTTATATTATACAACATATTAATATTATACAATATGATTCAAGATAAAGATATCTGTTTCAATGTTTTCCCATGGGGATAAACCACATGGGACTCATCATCGTCGGATACCGACGGGTAATCCATTCCGAGACTCGCTTCCCGTTCATGCTGGATGTAGAGTATCGGAATTGACACTCGGTGCTATCTGAAGATGGTTATACATAAAAACTTAGGGAAATTGTTTCTTAGCAGCGGGAAATTTCCAACATAAAATTTCTTGAACATGAAGTTTCATAAAATAATACTTGGATGTTAAAATAGCCATATGACCAAAAGCTCGTATTGATTCGATGCACTTGCATGGCATATATCGATTTCAACATTTCCGTGTATCCTTTCAAATATTAAACTCCAGTTTAAACATTTGTAAAACAATAGTTCTGAACATTACTGTTATAGCAAAAAAAAAAGAGACAACAATCAATATACAGTTTCCAAATACATGTCCATGTGATATTTTATGTCCAAAAGCGTGTTCATGAAAATTGGTCACAATTCTGATTTCTTCATTATCAGCGAAATTACTTAAACTGGAAACGTCTCCATCGTACATTTCTATTATGCAATATTTATTTTTTTTAAAACTTGGTCCCTCGTGCCCGAAGTCGCCAGTTCGATCTTAAAACGAAATAATGAGAAAGTTTGCCAGTTACTTGCAGAAGAACAGAGATTTTACCCAGATTAATTATAACCTCTTCCTTCACCAATAAAACTAGATATGCCACATATAACATGTGCCACATATAACATGTTATATGTTGAAAAGAAGTAAAATCCCATTAAAATAAACCCTTAAAATTAATAAGTCACAAAAGCCTTAAAACACTGATCATGTATTTCCAAGTGAACATTTTTAAACGTGAAAATAAAAAAAAATGGGTGTGACATAGAACTATTTTTTATTTTTAAAAAATAGTTCAATAATATTAAATTTTGTAATTAGTTTACTTTCTTAATGTTGGTAGTAAGAAGGAGTTAATGAACGTTTCAACATTAAGTTTGTCTTTGTCTCATATATAAAATCTTATATTTTTATTTACTGAAATGTAAATCTAATAACTGTTTGAAAATCTCACAGGGGTAATCTTTGGCTCTTTTCTAAACCACACTTAATGCAGGTGTTTGCCCAAGCGATTTTGAACATATCTGCTTCCGTAAATCCGCTGGTCCTCGTCATCCAAAACAAGCCAATACGCATGTTGATAAACCGAATAGGCAGGCGCAGATGGTATGTTCCGAGTATTTGTGATGTTTTACGGCAGTTAAAAAGACAATTTGCATTTTAAATCTATGTTCGTTCAGAAATAATTTGCGTCTCAGTTAATTAGATGTGTTTTATATCTGTATTTTGAACTACTACATGGATAGGCCTACTTTTATGTGAAAATTGGCACTAAAATCGTTAGTCATAGAGATGTATCCCTCTTATTTCTCAAATGTACCGAAATATATATTTTCGACATCGAAATTTCGTTTCTTCAAGATGCTTAGATATAAACACTATGCATATATTAGTTTCCGTTATGCATCGTATGACGTCAGCGAGTCAATATAACTGACGTCATTTAGATATTCGGTCAAGCCGGAAGGTAGCTCAACAGTCCATGTAACGAAAACAACAGTGGACCTAGATCTATATGAAATATAAGCACACCTGAAATTACACGTTACAAAACCTCGACAATGTTTTTGTCCGATTAAATAATGTATTCAATGTATAGTAGTGCTTTATAAATACGTATTTTACAGCTAGCAAAAGTGAGGTGTGTTGTGTTGTGTTGTGTGTGTGGTGGTGGTTGGAGGCTCGACATTGCCTGGATTCATAAGTTTTAAATTTGATTCTCACAGCCTCGCGCGTTGTATTCCTGAAAATAGGCTCGCCATCCAACAGATCCTACCTAGTAATAAAACATGCTTGTTGTAAGAACCACTTTACAGGCCTGCGTTTTTTAAAATTAAGTTTATTTTGTAGATTTAAAGATGACATTCGTCTCCATACAGATCTAAATGTAATAACAAAAGCACGTTGCTCCTCCATTGCTTAAATCAGAGAAGAAAAGGCATCTAACTGAGATTTTGTGAACGCTCGCGTATTCACGCAAAATCTCGCAATATCTCGTTTTCAATTATCTTGACTTCCATTCATCGTAGGTACACAAATCAAAGTTCTTACATGGCAGAACCAGCAATTTAGGTTTAAAATTGTTGAAGTATTTCTGATTACAAAATGTGTATACTGCAGCTAAAATAACAAATTGCGAGGAATTGTATTATAAACTAAATTTAATATCTTTAATTAAAGATCATTTTGCGTGATCAAAACATTTAAGTTTACCTACAATTTACACTTCATGTACAAGAAAGCAGTTGCCTGTGAATTCTGAGTGCTTAATTTGCCAAATAATCAATCCTTGGTGTGCTATTTTATCAACATTTAGTCAGGAGAGATGAGAGTTTCCTATCCTTCTATATACGTCCTTGACTAAAATGCTAATTGCACATAAAACAACACATCACGTGCTCCCTTCTTGAATATGACAGCCAGATTAACGGTAATACACGAAGTCATTATCAGGGATGAAAAATGGTCTTTTGCCAAGGAAAACGTTTCTTATTCACCCCCTGTAACCATACACCAAGCGCATTAAAAATAAAAATAGTCTACGTAACTTTCAGCGACCTATTTAACCTCAATAAATTTATCACAATATGAATTGGTCATAACTTTCATAATATAATCTATATCCAAACAAAGAGATGATAAATCAGCGGGGCTATTGATTAAAAATTGTATCAAATTAGAGTTTTATTTACTTCACATTAACCCCGACGTCTGAAGATCCGCTTGTACGGGACCAAGATAAATATAATAATGTTGTAGGAATTAATTAATATTTGATTTATACGTTAATAAGGAAATCTCGTAGTGGCATACATCAAATTAATGGACTCGTAAGGGGGTATTACGGAGATTTAATTCACTGCCAGGGTCTTTAATAGGATATCAATATAATGATGATAACGTATACAAAGTCGGGTATTTTTTGTTCCGTGTTGTTTCAGCTGTGGTCAGTAAACATTTTTGTATCCTAGATAAGCTTTAATGATGTAACTGCTACTGCTGCTGCTGTTGTTGTTATTGCTGCTGATAATGTGGTTGTGGTTGCGTTGTTGTTGTTGTTCTTCTTCTTTTTCTTCTTCTTCTTCTTCTTCTTCTTCTTCTTTTTCTTCTTCTTGTTTTGGCTGTTGTTGATGCTGTTGTTATTGTTGTTGTTATTGTTGTTGAGTTTAATTTATAATTACGTATTAATGTAGTGAACATTTTATTTGCATGGATATTGTAAATTATAAACATTGTAATATTTTCATCTATACAGTAATACATACTATTTCTTTTTTTTTTCTTAATTTAAAATATCAGCTGGCAGCACATTTATTCGTCTCGTATTTGTGTACATACAATACGAGCATGCACATTTTCAAAAGAAGGATCTACATATAGATGTATTAATCAGTACCAACCATAAGGAGATTCTTTCCTTTTTGTCCTATTTTCTCTCAATCTATTTGTATATGGATGTTTTACTCTGTCAGTGGTTTATTGAATTATTTATATTTTATTTATATTCACTAAAATACACAAAAGTATACATAATTCATGAGCCATTCTGCGGTAGAACAGTTAGAAGGTAGTATATATTAGATATACATATATAAGATACATAAGTTTCTTTTAGCTAGCTTGTTTGTGCTACTTATGTCATTAGAATATATAAACACTTAAACAAATTTACAAATAGTATATCAAACATTGATAAAAATGTGGTCGTTTTTGTGACAAAAAGCAAACACTTTCCTGCTGATTATCTGATATTGAGTGGATTTTTTACCAGAGACTACATTTTTTTGTAAACTTAAAAACAAAACAATCCATAACTACATTGATGATAGTCAAAACAGTGAGATTATCATAGTGAGGTGGAAAAGAAAATGTTCAGAAAGGTGGTCTGAAAATAGATAGTGGGATTGGAAAGGGGATGGGTGTGATGATAATATACTAGAGATAAAATAAAGTTGAATGTGGTTCAACGCCATTTTTATTACATAACAGGTTAAACATGGTTTCCAGTTTATAGTGGAGGAGTGTATCGAACTGAGTAGAAACATCAACCTTCCTCAATTAACTGGCGAACTTTTGCACATAAACACAATAAGTGTTTTGTTAGAGCTTGATGAGTTGGCTGAATCAGATGGGTAAGAAATATGATGAGTGTAATAGAAGGTACATACCTGGTGGTCTCCATGAAGGTCCGTTAATAATTCCCGGCCAATATATAGGCGGACGTCCCGGAAGTTCGGCTAATTTTGAAAGTCTAGCTTGGGGATGTAGGTACATCCCGGCGTTTAAAGATGAAAGTCCGAGCGAGCTCACCTGTCGCCCAAGAATATCCGTAATTCTATGAGGGGTTGCCTGTGTCCAAGAAAGTCCTAATTGTTTTAACGTGGATTGTGTGTAATTGTACGGATTTGACATTGACGTAGAGTCCGAACAGGAACCGGAAGTGGAGCTAGGAGTCTTCATCTCGGTCATGTTGTGAAGAGCGGCGAGTTGAGGGCTGCTCAGAACGAACGCTGACGTTCGCTGAGACTCCGTATTCAGATTACCCGACATACCCATGTTGAAAAAAGACGCCATTGACGGCGACGTGGTCTGGTAGCCATTGGAACCACTGTCACCATTTCCCGAGCAATAGTCCAGCATGGTTGTGGTTCAATTTATCAAAGATAAATCGTGAAAGAAAGAGTTGATGCAAGTGTATTTGCTGTTAATATGCTATACATTTAGCAGCTGTTTATTATGTTTATGATCGTATCCGAAAATACACAAAGAGTGATTGTATTTCCTGGTCGAATGTTTTTGTGTGTAAATATCACGGAAAATCCACCGTGAGAATCAGTGGGTAATTTTTATGCTTCTTATAAATCGTTACAACCACCTTCAAGTGTACTTTTAACGCATTAGTCTTTATTATTTACACATTAATCTCTAAAACTACTTTCCCGTTAGATTTTTTTTTATTTCCACCTTTATAACTGGTAAGCAATGCTTTTATCAATTATAATAAATGTAAAATTATTCCACATGCACGTGTAATTATATCGTTATTTGTCGCTTCATCTACAGCACGTGAAATCGCATTAGCAGTCCCTTTAATGTCCTTAACACAAGCGTTAAAATTGCCTGTTGATTGGATTAATTCGCCATCATCACATCCAGTCTCGTCTGCTGCAACAGGAACGTGAAGAAACTAGAAGAAACCAAACTAACAATACGCTGTAACAACAATAGGACAACAATGTTTTCGGTAATTTCAGTTTATCCAAAATGTGACCAACTGTCCAATTACAGCACACGTGTTCAGAGATATGAAAAGCGAAATAACGTTTAAAATTTCCAGTACATTAAATAAATATATAACACTATAGGTGGTAAGAGAGACTCTGATAAAGACATCACAATTGGCGCTTGTCCTCATTGGAGAGAGGCCGGCACTGTTAAACAGAAGGCGGAGTTAACGGAAACCAATACTGGCGAGTTTAGGAATACAGAATCGTGTATACAAAGTACTATACCGTTCATCAGCTGTAGTTTACAGATAACAAGTTAGAAAATTATTTCTTGTTTATTTAAATTAAAATAATGAGAAAGTTGCTTTGATTGTGTGTATTACTAGTTCATGTACATAAAACATATCAAGCCAAATATTTTTTTTGTTTAGCACTTGATAAAATTGAATAGATTGAAAATAATATTCAATAGTATTGTTTAAAAAAAACATGTTATATTTCTCATAAAGGCTCTTTTAAGGACATTTTTGTATCTGGTTGAATTGTTATTATTCTGTTGTGTTTACAGACACATTCCATTCGTCGTAAATTGTCCTACAATATATATTGTGTATTAAAAGTACAGTCATTGCAAAAAATTAGTGTTTAATATTCGATTCCCTAGACACACAATGCGTTCACTGGCCACATAAATATATATATGATTGTCCGTATGTTTCCAACAGACCCTGTAATTAATAAAACTTTGTAACTGCATTGAGACAGAAATGAAAATTAATTTTAACAAAACATAGTTTATGGCAAATTACTACAAGAGAAACAATACTTGTGTGGCTGGTGCTCCGGTCGTTTTAACACTCTTAAATTTCCAATTAGCTTCTGTTATTGTCATTTTCCTAAATTTAACCAGGTATAATTTTCGACTTTCAATCATATATAAACACTATTACACATTACACCACTGAGGCTTGTGAATATCGGCTTTATTATCATTTCGTGCTAATAGCTATCAAATAATAGGTGAGCTATTTGCACGCCAGTAATATTTGGCTTCCATCCATATAGCATTTACAAAAACGCTTTTTTAATCAAACAAAGAACATAAACCATATAAGAAGTATTTTCTCCCGTTTCAGTTTTCTTTAGTATACATAATTATGTTGTATGGTGTTTAGCGTCGCTTTCGACATTTTTTAGTCATATCGCGACAGTGTCTACTTGAGACAGTATTTTAAGTGCTGCCACACTGGAGTATTATGCCGTAGACACATGGTATGATATCCCACCCAGCCGCATTATACTGACATCGGGACAACCAGACCTAGAACTTTATGTATATGACAAGTGTAGTGTTACTGATAGATGCGATCTCAGAATGAATCTAAGTATAATCGCCGTCCTTCCGCAAGTAACAGGAGTTTTTTTTCATATATATATATTTTTTGAGCGAGCTGGGCTCGAGCCCGCAACCTCAGCGATGAGATGTAAGTGGTCATGAGACAGCGCATTAGGCGACTCGGCCACAGTCTGATCTTTATGCAAAATACTGAGATGTACAAATACTGTCATACTTCGTTTAAACGCTTAAATAAACTGTCAGTAAAGTAAACTCAAAAGTTCCAAATGCTCATAATTCACACTATAGGCAGTCTAACAAAACATCAACGCTACTACGTTGTCTTGTAGAACGTTATTACATTGTCTTGTAGAAAGTTATTACATTGTCTTGTAGAACGTTATTACATTGTCTTGTAGAACGTTATTACGTTGTTTTGTAGATCATTATAACGTTGTCCTGTAGAACATTATTACGTTGTCTTGTAGAACGTTATTACATTGTCTTGTAGCAAGTTATGACGTTGTCTTGTAGAACTTTATTACGTTGTCTTGTAGAAAGATATTATGTTGCCTTGTAGAACGTTATTACATTGTCTCGGAGAACGTTGTTACGTTGTCATGTAAAACGTTAATATATTGTCTTGAAGAGCGCAATTACATTGTCTTGTAAAACGTTATTAAGGTTGTCTCGTCTTGTAGACTGGTATTACGTTATTTTATAGAACTTTATTACGTTGCCTGGGAGAAATTTGTTACGTTGTCTTATAGAACGTTATTACGTTCTTTTGTAAAAAAACATTTCGTGGTCTTGTAAAACGGTATTACGGTGTCATGTAGATCGTTATATCGTTGACTTGTACAAACATTTAGATATTCGACTACATTTTTTATATAAAAAAAATATTGTTATAACAGAGTTTTTATTACATATTTATGACATGTTATGCTAAAGAATATAAATTTAAGCAAAACGTCAGTCATAAATTGTAGAATACGAACGACGAACGTCACTGTAGCTGAAGAGGCAATGGGCCGACTATTGACTGGTATGTAAGAGTAGATAGATCTCAACTACCGTTAAGTTCAGATATCTGTAAACACTGATTGATAAATCCCTAAACTTGGTTGTTTATATATTTATCAGGAAAACGTTGAAAACTTCCAATGTAATAATTCGATGATACAAGCTAAACAATATTGTTCAAGATACGTTAATACATCAAAACTCTGCGGTCTCTTTGAAGTTGATTATAAGGTAGAAAGTGGCAAGTGTTTGGTTTAAAGAAGGCTTGAATGTAATTATTTTCAATAATCCGGATTCTAAATTAGGCAATAAATGAGTGGGGTTATCTAACTACAATAACAGGACTGTACGGTGTTACGTGACAGGGTTGTAGTTGCTGTAGATCTAATACAATTATTTTTTAAAAAATGATAACCAGACGAATATGTCACCCGTATTTATCATTAAAGTAATGGAGATTCAAATGCAGGGGGGGGAGTGATTATAGTACTGGCTCTAAAACGACGTGTTTTCTTAGTTGACTTTTTTCATACAATCTTGTTTTATTGCCTTCAAGTTTGTTTTCAGTGTTTTGTTGATTTTGCTTTTTCGTGCGTGTTGTTGTTGTTGTTGTTGTTGTTGTTGTTGTTGTTGTTGTTGTTGTTGTTGTTGTTGTTGTTGTTGTTGTTGTTGTTTTGTTGTGTTTTGTTGTGTTTTGTGTGTAGGGGTGCCGCTTTTTTGCTGGCTTTTAACTTGAGGCAGATTGGAGACAGTTTGATATTCGTATTTCGATATTCAACATGAACACTAACCTCCTCAGCCTCTGATATTAAAGAGTTGTCCGCCAAATATAAATGATATTCAATAAAACATAGCATCGACAAGAAAAAAAAATTGGAATGAATCATTTTTACCATGTCAAATATTCTATCTTAAATATGTTTTATATTATTTCCTTATTTTCAACCTTATTTAAGTACTTGTATATGAGGTGTGTTAAAAATACACGAACTTTTGTAATATTTTCAACATTTAAAATGGCACATGAGTTAAACAACTTATATTGCCATTAAAAGTGTGTTGTTTTTCAATGCCATTGCCAAATTTCGTATCTATATTGAATTTGGCTATGTAGCAACACCGCTGGATCATATGCATGTAATCGCTACCCAGAGCAGTCTAGTGACATCAGTGACATCACATTTTTGCATGCCGTTTGACCGGCCAAATCACATTTTGTCCAAGTACCCACTTGTTATTTGGACGCCCTTCATACATGTCTTTTGACCAATTTATCATACATATTTCAATATCATTCTTCCTTGAACTGTACAATGATACAATACGTTTGAAACTGAAGTTCATGTAGATTTGGCCGGTTAAACATCGTGCAAATACTTGACATCGGACAACTCCGTGTAGCCATTACGTGCATATTTTCTAGCGCTGTTGCCACATAACGGTAGTAAATATGAATATAAAATTTGCCAATTGCATAGAGGAAATATTTCTTTTTATGACAATATATTGTTTATTCATATATTATATTAAACGTTGAAAATATTACAGAAGTCCGCGTATTTTTAACACAGCCCGTATAGAAAGAATAAGTGTTAGGTTTCGGTGGTATACTTTATTTCGTTAAGAGAGCACTTAACACTTAACTGGTGCGCCAATTTCAGTGTCCACAGGTAAACTTTACTATTTCACTGAAAATAAAAAAAAATCATTTTATGATTAAAAACACTTTAATTACTATTTATAATTTTATAATTTTAAAACAATAAAATAACAAAAAATAATGCACAGGGAAATCTCTGCAATCCATCAAAAAAGCATAAAATAGATACACGACATCAGGTTATTTTATTTAAAAACAACACATGCATAAAATAAAGTATACTGTCTCATAGCAACCAGTTATTATTTTTTCCACAATGTTTCATTTGGTTATTCTCTGTTTTAATGGTTATAAAATATAAAAAAGAACAAAATGTATACATATTATTGAATGGACATTTTAGCAATTTATGCTGAAAAGAATCATGAAACACGAAAAGCATCTGTGAATGAGATGCTGTCAAGAAATAAAATAAATGACTATCAAATTTTCATCGGCGGTCCCTGTAAGACAGATTAGCAAATTCGTCGTGAAAAGCAGTAACTTTAAATTAGTCAAAACGCCTCGATTAACTCGGCAAACTTTGTTATTTTCTTCAATCGCATAGTCTCTATTAGAGCTGTCATTAACATGGTAACAAATGGCTATATAATACCATCTGTACATACAGCGTCTGAATAGACAATTTGACAAAATAGGAAAATTTAAAAGGATACTCTCATTGCTATAGAAACGAAAATGATATAATATTCATTCGTTGACCCTCTAATAATGATCGAGATTGAGTTATTGCAAACCTTGACACGGGAGGGGCGCTTTTATTTAATAGAAAATCGTGCACGTAAAAGATAATGTCAATAGATCATTTTGTTATTTCAAATCTGACATTTTAAATTGATAACAAAAATGATTATTCGGGCAACTGTTGTTCTTGATAATGCTTACATCTTTAATGAGTTGTGGATATATTTATCTTGGTCGTTAACATGGGCAGTCAAGCAATTGTTTACTATTTCTTGTCTATAAAGCAAGATAGTAAAACTTTGATTGAATGGGGTTTTTTTTAATTGCACGAAGGCAAACCCGGATAGGCCTGAATTTAAAATCATGGGCCGTATAAGTAGAAAAAAAAAAGTGATAAAAAGTGATGCAGAACAATTATTAAGGGCTTTTATGGATTTTAATCTATCTGTTAACACTCCTATTCCAAACATTTGTAAAAAAAAGCAGGCCAGCGAATCAATAGTCGTAAAAAGATTGGTAAAGTCCTATGCAGATTAAATTGTCTGACAATTTTTCATACTTTATCATGTCATATTTGAATTAATCTTCTCTATTTTAGCATGTGTGTACCAAATATAATACAGAAACATAGATAAAGTACAAAAAAGCTCATAGATTTGTTAATGATGGTTATTCTATAGCTCTCACCATCAAGTTCTGGACAATCTCTAGTTTTCATCTTTGCACAAAAAGAGAATCCAAATCCTGGAAAGAGAAACCTTTGAAATAAAATTTTGTATTGCTGCGGTATTACATTACTTATTACCTAATGGGAGAAGATTGATATAGTTTTAGATATTCTAAAATATTACATGTACCTCAAGTTAAGGCTACCAAGTTCCGTATGAATAGTTTTGGTATGCTTCCCCAGTACTACGAAATCCACTGCCAAAGAAACAGAACAACTGCTGATGTTAACCAGTTTGGAGATATGATTTCCTTACAGAATCGCAAAGACTGTAAGTGAATGGCCTGTAAATACTCATGAATATTTAAGATGAATTCCATATCTGGGGTGACATACTTTGCTCCTGTGACTTGTCATGTTGCTTTTTATATTTATCATGGATTTTTCCCAATAGCTTGTTTTTCTATATTTGCCTTTTTATTATTTTTTTTTGTACCGTGATATTTAGTTTTTATCACAGGTTTAAGCTTTATTTTCTAAATGTGCTTTGTATCATTTATCCCTAATATTTATATTGTATATTTTCCACTCATGCTGTGCTTATGTGCCACAAATATTATTCATTTTATGTGCTTAAAATATATATATTAAGGAGCAAAAGTGGCCTTTTAAGACAGGTTGTTGCTTAATACAGGTAAATTTGCTCTGAAAACACGTGGCTGCTTAAGACAAGTGGCTGCTAAATAGAGGTGACCACTTATACAGGTTTGACAGTATATCAATTTGCTTTTCATAATTGAGTGATTTATTTTATCATAATTGCTGTTTAATCAATTCTTTTTGTACTTCTTCCCTGAAAGACAAGTTTAACATCGAATCCCCGCCCGGCAACAGACTCCTTGATGATTGATATATGACATTGTGTCTCATTATCATTCGTCTCTCACCGCTGATTCAAGTGGGAAAGTTATCAGTTTCTTGCAGAGACGGGGTGTGCTCGAGTACTGGTTAATCCAAGGAAACAGTGGTTAGGTTAACTAATCGTCTGTTAGCCCTCGATGGCATAAATATGACGCTAAATATTCAATCAATCAATTAACACCCAATAAAATTTGATGTGAAAATCGATTTTGTAAGACATATCTTATTATTTAGATACGTGTATATCTAAAGCTATAAACCTATAACCCCCACATTCATAGTTTTTAAAATAAAAAATAAAAAAGGGGGTGGGGTGGGGGTAGGACATTTGGAAGGGGTCAGAGTTTTTTTGTGTGTGTGTTTTATATGGTGTCAGATAAAAAGGGGTAATCTAAACACCGATACTGTGGCAAAACTAGTAAAGCTATCTCCTCCTCCAATTGTTCATTAGTGATATTAAAAGCAATGTAACACGATAATACAAACAACGTAATAACATTGTCGTTTAGAAACAATCAGATAATATCCGACCATTTTTTACATGTGCAAGAAGTCAGTGATAGATTATTGAATACAAAAGATGAACGTAATAATGTATTGTACTTTTACTTTCCCGTTTTATAAATTCAATGACAACTGAGTACTCGTGTAAGACCCTCTATACGTCATTAGTTAAACTGGATGTCAAGGATATTTAAACCACAATTTAATATAAATTTTCCCAGCATTCAACTATGCATAATCTTTTTTACTTTCAGTAATATAATAACTTATATCTACTTGTTAAAGATTTATGGCTCGATGAATTACTGACTTATTGAAAAGGCGGAATAAATTTAAAGAACTTCTTTTAAAGTCAAAAGAAGTGTTTAACACGGTAACAATATATCTTTTTATGCACACCCAAACAATCTGATATATGTACATATTTGGTAGATAAATCTTATATTTTGCATTTTTATGTGTCTTTGATCCCGTAGATCGTTAAATATGCATGCACTGCCTTCTAAATAGCCGATATAATTTATACAAAAATTACCTTTCAGTTATTATTTTGAAATCAAGTAAAAGCAAGTTTTGACATCAAAATTTGTATTGAAATCATCTGTTTGTGATGTCTCAAATACTATTACTAAAGACATGTTTTATGTATTTTAAATAGTACTATAAAAGTCCTCATTTACGGATCGTGTATCTAGAATCGCGTATGATAATCAGAATAACTGATTTTTATAATGTTGAATCTTTTAAGAAACATCATCATCATCATTATCATCATCGTCGTCAATCATCATCATCATCATCATCATCTCTAATAATCGCATCCCTACGGAAGAGTATTCTCGAGATGTGGAGATACTGAACACTCGCAGCAGTCAGATCAGCTTTTCACAGATAAAAAGTTCAATGTATAGTAATATTAATGGCATCCAGTCTCCCAAGGGCCGACTGGAACACTTTGAAGGTGGGCTGACTGACTAACTCGGGTGGAAGTCCGTTCAGAGAACAATGGACGCTGGATAGTAACTGTTCAGATATGCGCTTTTCTTTGCAGTTAACTGGATGAACTGACAATTGTGCCTCATTTTGGAATGAATTTCTAGTTTGTCTAAGTGGAGAACTTGTAAAACATTGTGATCCGGGCATTGTTGCGACGACGCTGGAGGGTTTCCCACATATAGGCTAAACCATAAATATTTGCTTCTGTTCCACTGACTGTAAATAACATGTAACTATCTCCACACTCTGTTTTCTCTACAAGTGTACACGCTGTATTTTTATTCAGCTTACAGTTCCCATAACAACGCCGATATTTCAACAGTTCCCACAACAACGCTGATATTTCAATAAATTGATGTAAAAGAAAGAGTAGCATTATATCGTATCTACATAAGAAGGAAATAATATTAAGATGATGACGTAATTGCATAATTGGTGTCCTCCGTGGCCGAATGGTTTAATGTGTCGCCTAAATATCAAAATAGTTTATGTAAGAAAGTACATAGTTCAAATTATTACTAATTAGTTGTTAATCATTTTCTTAAGAAAATTATGTATAAATAATCACTTATCCCAAATTTCAAGATTTTCTTAAAATTTTCTGTCTCAATTAACAAACATTCTTAAAGCGTATCAAGCTGGTATTTCCATTGAATAGTAAGGTGAGATGTATATCTGTTGACCGTTTACATTATTTTTTTAAGGGAATATATCAGGATTTGAAAAACTTTCCGTTATACAGGTTTACACGTAGTAGAATTGTTTTATTTAAGACAGAGTCCGAATGAGGACGCGAATATCGGCATTAAGCAATATTTAAGTGCTGTCAATTTCAAGAATGTGGATTTCATTTCAAGTTTACCACTCCGATTTAAATATTAATTTTGTCATGTTTTGGTGGATTTGACATAACAAACCATTCAGATTTTATTTATAAATGATAATGAGATGCTTTTTATCCATTTCAATATTTTTTTTTATTTTTAAGACATTTTAGAGTGTTTTTCTTAATAGAAATAGAAAAAATAGATCATTTTTTACTTCAGTTTTGTTTCAACAATGAAGCGTTATGAATATGGGCCCTGGCTCGATCTCTACCATAACCAATGAAACCGGTATTTTAAGGTTCAGTTCGATATTGGACAGTTACTCGGGATACTTTTTAAAGCTGTATGTTCCGGGCATAACGCACCTATTGACAACAGGAAGTGTTTCCGGGTGGTTGCAAAATGGCGGTTATAAATAATTCATGTTTCGTTTTAAAAGTACATTTTGCCTCTTTTAATGGACATTTTGATATCTGAATGACATTATTTATGTGCAAGTATTTAAACATTTAACATTTTGAAAGCATTGTCATTTTTATCTGGGTTAATTTGACTAGATTTAGTAGTTATGTATCCAAGTATCATGGGATAGATGTTCTATAAATAGTACCAACTTTCACAAACCGAATGACGTCTATGAAATTCTACCGCTGCAAAAATGGCTCAACAGTTGAGTTGAGTTGAGTTGAGTTACTTTGATCAATTACTAATTATTTTCTCATATTCATTTATCTGCAAGGGCAGATTCTGGTTCGTATCCCGAAGCAACTTCTTTTTCACTAACAATACTATTTTTTTCTTACAGTACTCCATAAAACGACTATCCAATCATAATAGATTTGGTTCCAACAAAACAAAATTGATTTGTCAATATATGCATTTATTTCTTTGCTTATATCTTTATTTGTTATTTTAGATATTAATGCATAATTCAAATTGGAGGTGACACAATTTTTACAAAAAACAATATATTTGTTTTTAATATAACATTGTTGGTAGGACAAGGCACTAAATAATACCATTAGTGTCAGGACAATGCACTAACTGACAAAAGTTATGGTGGAAAAGACACTAACTGATAAAATTGGCGACAGGACAATGTCCTAACTGACAAAATTGGCGACAGGACAAGGTCCTAACTGACAAAATTTGCGAGAACACAATGCACTAACTGACCAAATTGGCGATAGGACAAGACACCGACTGAAAACATTGGTGGCAGGACAAGGCACATATTACCACAATTGGTGGCATGACAAGGCACTAATTAACGCAATTGGTGGCAGAAGAAGGCCCTAATTGACAAAATTGGTGCCAGGACAAGGCGCTAAGTGACAAAATTGGGGGTTGAACAATGCACTAACTGACACAATTAATTGCAGGACAAGACATTAACTGACAAAATAAAGAGCAGGACAGGGGAATGACTATAAAATTAGCGACAGGACAAGCTTTATTGACAAAGTCGGTGACAGGACAAATCACTTACTGATAAAATTGGCGACAGGATAAGTCACTAAGTGACTTTTTCAGCCAGATAATCATTTAGATAATGTCGCCATAACTTATTTAATATATAAAAAGCGTTATGCACCCCTCGGAAATATGATAATGAATGACAAATGCAAGGAAATGACCAACAAATTGAGCTACGAAAAACAAATGTGATGTGTACCGTTCAACAATCAAAATCCTGCACGGTTACCAGTTTGTGTACATTTTAAGCAAAGTATCGAAACACAAGTGTTGTTTCTTTACCAAAAATAAAAAAAAATATTTTAAGTATGGAGCTGTAGAGTTTAAAAAACGTTTCTTAGTAAGAAATATTTACTAAATGGCGGGTATAAATATTACCCTAACATGACATTCTGTGACGCAATCGTCAGAAACTTGTATAACCGCCGCGTGCCCGGATGACAGCTCCAACTATCCTCCTCGTGGGATGGGTTCAACTTGTATATCTTGCGACCAAGCATGTTGTAGAGTTTGCATTTGTGGTCGCGCTAAAATTTGGGATGGCGATATGTGTGTGTGTCTAGGGGTACTTAACTTTTTCAGGAGTATATAAGTGATTTTTTTTAATGAAAGTTATGGCAACCAAATATGTTGCTGTTGTCGACATAATTAATGGATATGTGGATTTAGGCTGGCAGAACTATTTCACCATATACATTTATATATAAATTAGTATACACTTTACGTTATTTTTCAAAAACCATGTTTATTTATCAACATGACAGTTTAAATACTGTAACATTTTGAGAGGTTAGCAATGCATTTTGATGAAATAGTATGGACTTTTATCTGCAGGGGATTACACATTAGTATTTTGCGTGAGATATAATAATAACTATTATTTAATAACGTGCTAGAAAACTTTAGAAAAACACATCTCTAATACCATATAGATAATGATAGATAATGATTGTCTTTCAAAAAAACATATAATATATCCTCAAGCAATTACAATTTTTGGAGACAAAAATAAAATTAAAACAATCCTGATACTTATTTCAGTTAAAGTGATGACTAAAAGTACTAGGAGTTGTCCTAATGCTTGTAGAGATTATTTGGATATTGACGGCACCCTCACGTTCACTAGCATCGTTTTAAGCGGCATCTGTTCTCAAGCAACACTGAATGAGTTCCATGATTCCAATTAAAACACTGGAAAGATGGAAAGACAAAATTCCACCGATCTTAAATGTGACAACGGACAATCAAAACATATATATCACTTGTTTTCAACGCAAAGATTGTATGATATATATGTCCATTCTGTTATTTTCAGACTGGTAACATGCCATTTGAGGACATATAACTTTGCATCAACTAGACAAGATAACTGATTACATTGACAAATGTATCTTTGTGTATATATATATATGGCTTTTAAATTACATGTGCCTTTGGCAATTGATTAGAAATGTTATTAATAGCTATTTCAATATTAGACTCTGAGCGGTATACAGTGTGTCAACATTTCAAATTCATTTAAAATCAACTCGGAGATTGAAACTTTTTCATGGAGAAACATAAATATATCTAGGTCATTTGGGCGATTGATTGAACTAAATGTATATAATTCAACTTTTTTTCTTCATATTTATACTTCTAAATCATCGTAGAGAACGAGGTTTTTTATGTATATTTCTAGAAATACATAATATAACATGGAGAGGAATTTTTTTCCAACAGTTATTTAAACTTGACAACATTCTTTTAATAATATATATAATGCAATTAAAAGGCTGAAATATTTTCTTTAGATCATCTTGGATATTTTTTTGAATATATACAGAAATTTAAACTTGGAAATTGAATTAATTGTATACCAGTGTAAATAATCTTGGAGATTGAGCAACTCTGAAATATAGCATTTAGCTTGGAGATTAAAACTTTTTCGAAATATATACAAATATCTATCACCTTGGAGACGGAACTGTGAAATATTATTTTAACATTTAACATTCTAAATATAAGTTAGTTAAGCTAGAATAGTATCCTCGCTTGTGTATATAGCTGTTAAACGGTTTGTAAATTGAAAAAAAAAGATCACTTTCCATCAGTTTGCTTATAAATACATTTTTTTCGGGCTCCATCTGACATCTTATTTCATTATTTCTTTTATTCATTTGTAGATTTAGAACAAAAAATAGGGGCATGAATATATTATTTTGGATGCATACTTCCACTTTATCAACAATGTACACACCAAGTATAAGCATCTTGAATGGAGAGAAAAATCTTACTTTTCCAATGACATTTTGTCACTGCAAATGTAATAAAATAATAAAATAGAAGTTTACCTTCTATATTTTGGTTGTTTCCGTGAATGCCAAACATGTAAACATGTTTTAGTCACACTATAAAAGCAAGAAGGAAAGCCAATGGTGGTCTGACACCTCAAACAAAAAGAAATATAAGACTTAACGATGTGTTCAATATCTTATACAGCAGATATATACGTTTTAGAGCCTAATGAAAACGTTTTGATACAAGCAAATTGGAAATAAAGTTTTGAAACAAGACTGCGCCTTTTCCCACAAGTCCACAAATATTTCTAATTCAATGAACGCGTATTGCTGAAGAAAGCGGTGAGACGAACGAAATGATAAAAACGCATCAAGATTTAATATAATTTTATGACATCCATCTCGGAGTAGAAATGCAATGAAGAGTTTTCCGTAATAACCGGGGCGAATGATCCCTTTTATACAAGACAAAATGGTCGGATAGTCTGCCTCTAATTGCATTTTCACTTCATTTGCATTGGAGTGTCCCGTCAATTAGATTTAAAGCTATTTATTTGTATTCAGGATGGGACATCGAACTACAGGAACATTAAATGGGCAACGGATTATTTTTGTTGTAAAGAAAATCGCATCTTACTTGAGAGTAATTGGGGACGAAAAGATAGGAAGTAAATTTGAATGAATAACAATTGGGAGTGTGACTGAAGGTTGAACATTATATTCTGATGAAAACTAGGATGGAATAAATAAAAATGACAGAATTTTTTTTCTTGTTTTCAAGTAGAACATGCTGACAGATACTTGACCATTTAACTTAATATTTTTTGGTTTAAACATATTTTATTTCGTATATAACAACATTATAATATATTTGTACACAATATGAAAAGTATCTGAAAGAAAGATTGGATTTTTTTAAAAATCACTTCAAGTAAACTGCCGTTTTATTTATGCAGAAAATGGAAGCCATTTTATTTTACCATAAAACCCATCATGTCAAACAATATATTGTCTTTTTAAACAGTGTTGTGAGTCCTCCGTGGCCGATTGGTTAAGGCGCGATACCAAGACCACTTACCCTTCACCGCTAAAGTCTTAGGTCTAAATGCCGCTCACTCCAAAAACTGTATGTGAGAAAGTTTGCCAGTTACTTGAGGAAGAACGGTTCTTCTCAGATTCAGTCTGAGGTCTTCCTTCACCAATAACACTCGATATGCCATATATCCTAAAATGTTAGGAACATGGCGTTAAACCTCACTTTAAAAAACATTGTTGATTTCACATTGTTCAATTGATCTCAACAAGGATTTGTATATCTCTATATAATTCCTTGATCTCAACAGCTTCTGATAATGTATCTCAACACTGGACGTTAAGATGATCAATATTTCGGTGTAAGCCTAATATTGGTATTTGTCGTTTATTTTATAGTAAATAATAAATGTTTACATGTTTGTTCATTTATTGAAGGACTACAATGAAAGAAGTGAAACTTACATTTCATTGTTTGTCTTTGCTACCAAAATGTGATGAACGTAGCCTATAAAACATTTTATCTCACCAAATGTTGTATGTTATCTAAATAACGGCCAAATACTAATCTCAACAACGACCAATGGGATATCTCAGTAAATACGGCCAGTTTATCTCAATAACGACCAAATATTAATCTCAGTAATGACCCAAAGTATATCTCAGCAAAAGTTATATGTTATCTTAATAATGACTAAATATTAATCTAAAAAAAAACTATTATACACCTCAGGAAATGTTGTATGTTATCTCAATAGCAACCAAATATTAATCTCAATAAAGACATATACTATACCTCACCAAATGTTGTATGTTGTCTCAATAACGACCAAACATTAATCTCAACAACAAGAGAACTGTGATACAAAGTATCACAGCGGGCCTAAAACCACTCTTTAAGAGATATAACGATTCGCACAGTTATTAACTTAATTATCCTCAATTTTCACACACACACACGCACGCACGCACGCACGCACGCACGCACGCACGCACGCACGCACGCACGCACGCACGCACGCACACACACACACACACCTTTTCATCCATACAGAAGTATATTACGAGGAAATTTAGAACAAAGATGAAATGCTGATAAATTGTTGAAATAAAGTATTTACAACATGTAAAACTAATCCGGAAATAAATTATTAGGAAATACTGAAGAATCGAAGGTTTTAAAAATCGCCTAAGGGGTACGAACAAGTTAGTGTACGAATAAAATAATTAGACTGCGTCTAAAATTTTACATACAAGAAGATACGAAATTACCTTCGTAATAAGTATTAAAGCAGTCTAGCAAAAAAAATAGACTGTATCTGATCTTATTTTATTTCAGTCTTCAATATCATGTACTTTCAGTATAAAATGTGAACCAATGTAAAGCAGTCTGCCAAATCCCCCAGAGGAACTTTTTAACCCCGTATTAAATAATGCGGCCCGCAATAAAGACCTATAGTACACATCAGCAAATGTTGTATGCTGTCTCAATAACGACCAAACATTAATCTCAATAAAGACCTATAGTACACCTCAGGAAATGTTGTATGTTGTCTCAATAACGAACAAATATTAATCTCAATAAAGACCTATAATATGACTCAGCAAATGTTGTATGTTGTCTCAATAACGACCAAGTATTAATCTCAATAAAGACCTATAGAATACCTATATCAATCTCAATAAAGACCTTTAGTACACCTCAGGAAATGTGGTATGTTGTCTCAATAACGACCAAATATCAATCTTAATAAAGACATATAGTACGCCTCAGGATATGTTGTATGTTGTCTCAATAACGACCAAATATTAATCTCAATAAAGACCTATAGTATACCTCAGCAAATGTTGTATGTTGTCTCAATAACGGCCAACTATTTATCTCAATAAAGACCAATAGTATACCTCAGCAAATGTTGTATGTTGTCTCATTAACGACCAAATATTTATCTCAATAAAGACCTATAGTATATCTCAGCAAATGTTATATGTTATCTCAATAACGACTAAATATTAATCTCAATAAAGACCTATAGTAAAACCTCAGCAAATGTTGTATGTTGTCTCAATAACGACCAAATATTATTCTCAATAAAAACCTATAGTTCACCTCAGCAAATGTTGTATGTTGTCCCAATTACGACCAAATATTAATATCAATAAAGACCTTTAGTACACCTCAGCAAATGTTGTATGCTGTCTCAATAACGACTAAACATTAATTTCAATAAAGACCTATAGTACACATCAGCAAATGTTGTATGCTGTCTCAATAACGACCAAATATTAATCTCAATAAAGACATATAGAATACCTCAGCAAATGTTGTATGTTGTCTCAATAACGACCAAACATTATTCTCAATAAAGACCTATAGTACACATCAGCAAATGTTGTATGCTGTCTCAATAACGACCAAACATTAATCTCAATAAAGACCTATAGTACACCTCAGGAAATGTTGTATGTTGTCTCAATAACGAACAAATATTATTCTCAATAAAGACCTATAATATGACTCAGCAAATGTTGTATGTTGTCTCAATAACGACCAAGTATTAATCTCAATAAAGACCTATAGAATACCTATATCAATCTCAATAAAGACCTTTAGTACACCTCGGGAAATGTTGTATGTTGTCTCAATAACGACCAAATATCAATCTCAATAAAGACATATAGTACGCCTCAGGATATGTTGTATGTTGTCTCAATAACGACCAAATATTAATCTCAATAAAGACCTATAGTATACCTCAGCAAATGTTGTATGTTGTCTCAATAACGACCAAATATTAATCTCAATAAAGACCTATAGTATATCTCAGCAAATGTTATATGTTATCTCATTAACGACTAAATATTAATCTCAATAAAGACCTATAGTAAAACCTCAGCAAATGTTGTATGTTGTCTCAATAACGACCAATTATTAATCTCAATAAAGACCTATAGTATACCTCAGCAAATGTTGTATGTTGTCTCATTAACGACCAAATATTAATCTCAATAAAGACCTATAGTATATCTCAGCAAATGTTATATGTTATCTCAATAACGACTAAATATTAATCTCAATAAAGACCTATAGTATATCTCAGAAAATGTTGTATGTTGTCCAAATAACGACCAAATATTAATCTCAAAAAAGACCCATAGTACACCTCAGCAAATGTTGTATGTTGTCTAAATAACGACCAAATATTAATCTCAATAAAGACCAATAGTATATTTCAGCAAATATTGTATATTGTCTCAATAACGACCAAATATTAATCTCAAGTACGAACGATGGGATATCTCAGTAAATGTCGTGCATTTAGCTCAATAACGACAAAATATTAACACTAAGTAAATTCGTGCGTTTAGCCCAATAACGACCAAATATTAATCTCAAATACGAACGATTGGATATCTAAGTAAATGTCGTGCATTTAGTTCAATACTGACCAAATATTAATCTCAAGTACAAACGATGGGATATCTAAAAAAATTTCGTACGTTTAGCTCAATAACGACCAAATATTGATCTCAAATACAAACGATGGGATATCTAAGTTAATGTCGTGCGTTTAGCTCAATAACGACCAAATATTAATCTCAAGTACGACAGATGGAATATCTCAATAAATGTCATGCGTTTAGCTCAATTACAACCACATATTTATCTCAAGTACGACAGATCGGATATCTAAGTAAATGTCGTGCGTTTAGCTCAATAATGACCAAATATTAATCTCAAGTACGACAGATTGGATATCTTAGTAAATGTCGTGCGTTTAGCTCAGTAACGACCAAATATTAATCTCAAGTACGACAGATGGGATATCTAAGTAAATGTCGTGCGCTTAGCTCAATTACAACCACATATTTATCTCAAGTACGACAGATCGGATATCTAAGTAAATGTCGTGCGTTTAGCTCAATAATGACCAAATATTAATCTCAAGTACGACAGATTGGATATCTTAGTAAATGTCGTGCGTTTAGCTCAGTAACGACCAAATATTAATCTCAAGTACGACAGATGGGATATCTCAGTAAATGTCGTGCGCTTAGCTCAATAACGACCAAATATTAATCTCAAGTACGACAGATGGGATATCTCAGTAAATGTCGTGCGCTTAGCTCAATAACGACCAAATATTAATCTCAAGTACGACAGATGGGATATCTAAGTAAATGTCGTGCGTTTAGCTCAATAACCACCAAATTTTAATCTCATGTATGACAGACAGGATATCTTAGTAAATGGCATGCGTTTCGCCCAATAACGACTAAATATTAATCTCAAGTATGACAGACAGGATATCTTAGTAAATATCGTGCGTTTTGCTCAATAACGACCAAATATTAATCTCAAGTACGAACGATGGGATATCTCAGTAAATGTCGTACGTTTAGCTCAATAACGACCAAATATTAACCTCAAGTACGAACGATAGTAAAAAATGACCGATGGTTCTTCTCGTCAATGCTATAATTATAGTTCATCTTAGCAGTCAACAATATAGTTTTATCTTGGCAATAAAATATCCCAATCCAGATATGATATATATTTTGTACACAGTATCTACAATCCGACCTTGACCAATGGCAATAATTCTTCGTCAAAGTCGTTTGCAATGGCTAGTGATTGATTGCGCCATTCGTCTACAATATATATCAGCATCGTCTGCAGTTTGATGCTTTTTTATAACCCTAATAAACTCTTGTCAATTTCCCTTTCCCTTGTGATGATATTTTGACATACTTATATGTACATAAGTTTGTGCAGACGATATTTTGCTATTTATCAAACACGTGAATTAACGCTATTAGAGTGTTTAAGGTGATGTTGCGATTTCACTCAAACACGTGATATGGAGTGAACGATTGGGTGAGATTAAGCGTCAGTTGTCCATTTGCATTTAGATCCCTAAATCTCCTCTATCATGGTGTTTACCATGTCTGAAGATGTCAGTTTTACTGCGTCGGCAGCATTGGTCATATTTTGCCAATAATGTGATTTTATACTTCGTTTTAGCAAAATCTATTATGTATCGTAATCATATAAAGCAATTCATGTGTTCGATTTTCATAATCGTATTTCTTTTTTCATGTGTACGATTTACACGACTGCGTTATTCACATGAGTGCAATTATAACACATATGTAATTATCATAAATGTTATTATAATATGCGTGTATTTCTCATGTCTTCTGTGTTAACGATCGTGTAGTTTTCATGTGTTTGATTTCGAACCTTATGATTCTAAGTCTTAACTGAAAATGCTTATTGGAAAATATAATTATCTTGATAAAAAATACATGTGGATAGATATATATAATAGAGACAGTTTGAAATATTTAACCAAGCATCTTCTAAGTGTTGTATTGATATGAATACGGTTTCGGTCCCAACGTGTCTTTTTTTTCCAAAAATCCGCGCGTATAAACCAGTTTTTTATGTCAACATCTTTACTTTAGATGAAGAACATCGTCACACCTGTGATTCGATCCATAAACATTGACTTACACTCGACTCTCTTAGTAATCTCCGTTTTCCTATTTCCTTACGTTCGTCATATTCGTCATGTTACGTTTTTATACATACATGTGCATTTTCATACATACATGTGCTATGCAAGATAATTGCTTGTAAAGTATAACAAAAATATAAATTGATAAATGCATTTACTTATTTTAAAACGCGAATTAATATACATGCTGAGTGAAGCAAAATAACAAAAATTTTAAAGACCACCACACTGGCTAAAACGAAAGGTGTAGGGCTAAAATAGCAACATTATATATCAGATCCTATATTGTTTAAAATGGCCATTTATTATCCAGGTAATTCCATAAGCATAACATATTGGTGCCATATGGAGTGTCGTACGTTGTCCAGTGGTAGAGCATAGGACGTATGGTCAATGGGTCGTGTGTTCGATCCTTCGCCACGTCTATATGTAGTATTGATGGGCAAGACACTTTATTCGCATGTGTTTAGTACTGGTTTTACCAAGGAAGACATCTAGTGTAATTGGTCTAAGTTGTAAAGGACTTGTTTTACAATCGATGTAAAATAAAGTTTAACATACGGGTATTGACACAAAAGCTCTAGAACACAAGTATTTATCTAATCTAACGTCATTTACAATTCAACACAAACTCGGAAATATGACTATTTGGTTACAAAGTGTGATGGCATATTCTCAGGACAGACCGGAGCCAGTGTTTCCTACATTACCGTTAGATTATCACTGGGCCGGCCAATTGCCCACAAAATGGACAAACACGACAACAAACAAGCCCACGGAACGATAACTACGTGCAATGTTGATGGTATACATGCCATAAATTTCTTGTCAACACGTTAACGTTATGGAAGATAAACACATAAATGTAGGAATCTCCGCCGATAATGGCGCGTGTGAAACTAAGTTTCGGACCTTATTTAATAAACTGAAAGTTTATAGATGTATTCAATATACGTCGGTATCACTTCTAACTGAAACTTGTATAATTATTTCGATAACGTTTGTAGTTTACACTAAAATGCAATGTTTTACGAATAATTAACGTAATTGTAAAGACGATTTGTAGATAAAAAAAATCTTACTTTTAATAATTTAATCAAAATATGAAAGTTTAGAAACAACACTGTCATTAAAATTATTATTGCCACATACAAAACGAGTATGGTAAAAATGTCAAGCTGCGACTTAGATCTTGTCACGTGGTTTGTGGTTCATTATTACTATATTGTAATTACCTGAACCTGGACTTAGATAAATGGAAAGCAGTCCGGTGTTCATGCTTTTAGACTGGTTATAGTAAAACTGCATAATTATGCTTTCCAAAGTAGCCAAGTGTAAATTAGAATATTCCTTTACGGTCTACTCATGCATTGTTCAGTCAATGGTAGAAGGGTTTTAGACATCGTTTTGTGAATTATTTTTTATAAGAATCTTGGCTATTACTTTATTATTATGAACGAAAAGTATGTAAGCAGCAGTAAGGGCTAATGAAGTATGACGTGCCTAATGAAAACGCAATAGTTATTTCTGAATTCAAATCAAATAAAACACATCTTGTATTCCGACCACAAAAGAAAAATCTAAAACACATGTAACGTACAAATAACCGAAGTGTGAGCAAGCAGTTTGTTACAAATGATTTAATCTAACAGTGTCGGCGATTGATTAAAAATCTCAGGGGTTAAATAAACGTCAGAAATCATTTTCCAGCCATTCCGACAGGCAATGAAGTGTATAAAACAACGTGCTTTATGAGCACGTCATTCCGGAGAATTGCTAATCTAACACGTCCATTTGGATCATTTCGTTCATTTTGTTCATTTCGGTTCATTTTTCTGGAGAATACTCTTAAGGAATAAATTCATTAAGCGTTTCATAGGTCATAACGCAGAATTTATATCATTTTTCAATAGTTTTCAATTAGACATCGTGGGGCGCACGTCTAAGGAATTGGTGAGATTGGTTCTTTACGAGGCATTGCACTTCGAAGAATTGGTCCCGATTACGGTTTTATTAATTCAAATACACAATACATCTTTAACGGTTCGGTGTTTATGGCGGAATATGAAATAAAACGTAATTATTATTACCGGGGACTGCATGCAAGGGTTTTGTCTGTAAATTCGGACAGTATCAGTAAAAATATGAATCATCCCGCACGTGAAAAATGGTCAAAATGTTCGCACGGATATCAAATTAAACCATCCGAAATGAAACGAGTCAAGTACCACGCCGTCTAAATGGTACCCAAATTAAATAATATTTTTAATAGTATTGTAAAGATAAAGGATAAAGCGAAGTTAATACAGCATTTTGTTGTTGCAAGTGTGTTCTTTTGCTCATCGGACTATAAAGTATTCGCGACTTCCCAAAGAAACTGGGTCGTTTTTTAATCACTTTGTGTAAAGCAAGTTACTGTATCCTTTATTAAGTAAAAAAATCATTTAAGATTTTTGCATCATAGCCCATAAACGGTATGGTCGTGTTTCTCTATTCTTCAAAATCACTCGCATTACACCGAACTTGCATTAAAGTTGTATTTAAGGAAAGCATGTCGAATTTCGGTTAGGTTGTTGAGCCGTACATGAGATCGGCGTTCCCAACTACGTAAACTAACTAACTGTGTAATCTTGTTGCAACACCTGACAGGGTATTCTGAAACCATATAGCTCATATACATACTATATGTGTTGTTTACGATAGCTCATATACATATTATATGTGTTGTTTAAGATTGATCATATACATATTATACGTGTTGTTTAAGATTGATCATTTACATATTATACGTGTTGTCTAAGATTGATCATTTACGTATTATACGTGTCGTTTAAGATTGATCATATACATATTATATGTGTTGTTTAAGATTGATCATATACATATTATACGTGTTGTCTAAGATTGATCATATACATATTATAAGTGTTGTTTAAGATTGATCATAAACATATTATACGTGTTGTTTAAGATTGATCATTTACATATTATACGTGTCGTTTAAGATTGATCATATACATATTATATGTGTTGTTTAAGATTGATCATATACATATTATACGTGTTGTCTAAGATTGATCATATACATATTATAAGTGTTGTTTAAGATTGATCATATACATATTATACGTGTTGTTTAAGATTGATCATATACATATTATATGTGTTGTTTAAGATTGATCATATACATATTTTATGTGTTGTTTAAGATTGATCATAAACATATTATACGTGTTGTTTAAGATTGATAATTTACATATTATACGTGTCGTTTAAGATTGATCATATACATATTATACGTGTTGTTTAAGATTGATCATATACATATTATATGTGTTGTTTAAGATTGATCATATACATATTATACGTGTTGTTTAAGATTGATCATAAACATATTATACGTGTTGTTTAAGATTGATCATATACATATTATATGTGTTGTTTAAGATAGCTCATATACATATTATATGTGTTGTTTAAGAAAGCTCATATCCATATTACATTGTTTGTGCTTGACACATTTTTTTAATATATATATATTCATTCCCATCAGTGTTTCATAACCTCAATCACAAACGTCAAATCTATAGAATATTTGGTGTCAGAAACGTACAAACATAGAAGATCAAAATTCCAATGAATTAGTCGCTTTCCGCTGAATGATTGAAATATTATAGCTCTTATTTACACGCAAATAAACTAGAAACCACAAAAACGGTATTGTTAATTTCGATATTTCCGTACGTCAATCAAGCTATTAATTATCGTTTACTTGCTCGCCGTATCGTGAGGAAAATCAAGTAATTCATTGCATATAAAATATTCCATATTTGCGTGGATTCGACGTGATGTAAATAATGCCAAGAGAGGTCTCTGTGGATTAGATTCTTCATCAAAAGTTGAGAGGTACCGACGTGAAAAATGATGTTTTGATTGATGGAGAAAGCCATCTCTAGCTTACCACGCTCCAGATGGTGAAACCGGGTTGGTTTATGAGATATCTGCGCCTAAAAAAGGGGTCCCTTTTGTAATTCTTAACTTACTTCCAAAGAGACGAGTATTTTATAGCAAAGCAATATGTATGATTAGAATTTTCTAACTTCTTACCTGCTCAGATGCTGGTCTACTTTCTCGATCCTGGAGCGATTCCATTGGCTGTGGAAGTAGGTCAACGAATGACGGCCATGACATTCTATTTAAAATGGAATGTTTTATTTTGGGGAAATCTGAGCGATATGTCTGGCTGGGAAAGTGGGATAACATCTAAAGCTGACATTTGTTTTCGAAAGACCGAAGTTTGATATTCGATATTTAACATGAAACTAGCATTAGCATTCACGTTTTCAGTCTCCAAAATGTTAGTTACACACGTAAATATCGAAAACGGAATCTAACACTAGTTGCTTTTATTTGTATATACGTGTAATTATAATTTTCGTCTTTTTTTTATATAATATATTTTCGTCAAATACAGAAAACTGTTAAGATTATAATGTGTCCTATTTCTCGGCCATGCAATTACATACAACCCTGAAATGTGGTTTACTTGTTCTATGTGTTTAATCTAATAGAATTCAGAACCTTCCTAACATGGCAAAAATTAAAAAAAATTAAGTAAAATTGGCACACGGCACCAGTATCAAATAATAAAGTTAACAGTGAAACGTAATTTTGACCATTTCAGCATACATGTAGTTTTGGGTCATTTCACTTGTTGTAGAGCATTTATACGCCATTTGCTTATTAATCATATAAAAAGTCTATGCTATAAAGTCACAAATGACAGTTTGATTTGAACTTACCTTGTTGACAAAAATCATTTGTGGTTTAAACTAGAAAAAAATATCTTACCACTTTAGGGCAATATCCTGTGAACGTTGTACTCGCCTTGAGAGTCGTCACTAATCACGATGTGTTGGAGGTTATAATCAATCGCATGTCTCGAACAAGGTTGATTATACTCAAGATTAGACCCAAAGCTAAAAATGAGCGTTCACGCATGTACGTTCATGGGGAAATGAACGATAACATTTTGTGTAGGTTCAAAGAACGAGTTACGTCACGAAAGTAAATATAGTGTCAGATCAAGCAGCTACACGTATTATTTCTAAAGTTGTGTTTTTTAATCAGTATAAAATTACATGGTTTAACACATTTAAACCATGCAGTTCACGAACATTGAAGGGACAAAATTGAGAGGAAATGAGTATTTTCCGTAAATTTAACAGTCTTTGGAGTCATTCTATGAATAAAATAACATGAAATTAAAAAAATATTATATACATATTCTAAAAGAATAAAGTCTATTTAATACAAATACACCAAGATTTAATGAAAATTAAGTATTTAAAAAAAATGTCTTTTACAAGGCCATTATTGAGACTTCGCGAACCTAGTCCTTTGGAGATGCATTTTACAAACTGTACGTGTGTTTAAACGCACGTTTGGCTGGTGTCTGAGACACCTCGTGGCCGGCCAGGTTGAGGAGCCTTCTCAAGATCGCTTATCATTTAACACTTAAGTCTTGGGTTCGAGCCCACCAACTAAATTCATTGATATATTTTTAGTCTGAGATTTAGACTCAACTGAAAATGTCATAAACTTAAGATTCAGTTAAATTTATTAAACAAGCAAATTTACTATATGTATTTGCCGAAACAAGCAGTTTTAATGAGAATTTATCAGAACATGTAACAGAATCCTATTTATTGCCTATAACTGTATGTTTACAGGGCTGTACAAAAATGCAAGGGCTTAGCCTTGGTCCGTTCTCCGACTCAAAGTATTGATGAATTACAGCCCAGCTATGTCCAAACACTTCGTGCGAGAACGTTTGTTAGTTATTTTCGGAAGGACGGCGGCGCATCTGAGGTATTATTCCACCAATGGAATTAGTTAGATTTCTGAAAATGGCGTTAACCCCAATTTAATAAAAATAATGAGTTCCTATTTTCTTTTTAAAAAAAAGTAGAAATGGGAAGAGAATCTCCTAATGCCAAACAAAGGACTCTGTATTCTAGATCAGCTGATGATTACACAGCATTTGAATGGACAATATTGATATGTGACGCCGGCTAATCTGAATACTTTAAAAAGATAGGCATATATTGCGATAAGGGAAAATTTATGTATGAGCAATTTACCGGGGATTGCTTCTAATTGAGTTTAGACTTTACAAACGCGCATTTTCATCACCATGGCTAATCCCGAACGTGTCTGAAATATCGGGAAATACATCCCCCATAATGCCGCATCGTCCCAAACTCATATCATTTGATTCACTCGATATTAACTTGTTATTGCTCTAGATGAAACGCCACCGTTATCTACAATTTCAAACTAGGTCCTATTTTATCGAAAATAGTCAGAGATGGCATGGTATTTTATTTTTGATCCCCTCATCACCGATCGTGCTGTATTGCGCGCCGTCGATATGCAAATCGTTTTTATCGGTGCTGATGGAATTTAAAAACTAATTCCGGCTGCTTATGTTTTCTGCGATTGTATTGCAATGTGTTTGTTAATGGTGGTCGTTTTGTGCTTAAGGCTGTCTAGATGGCGACTATTTACGAAGACGTATAGCAGCAAGAATCCCACAGAGAAGAATAAAAGATAATAAAGGCATATAATTGGCTGGCCTGGGACACAGAAGGTCTATGTTGACTTCAGTTAAAGACCGTCCATATAATATATATGCAATGGTTTAAAAGCAGGGATAATTTCCTTTATAGCGTATACTTTTAATCCGGTATACAGGCTGTGGATATTATCAGAATACAAAGTAAAGACTGTAATGTCACATAATCATGAAAATTATGAATCTTATTTTCAATTACCTGTAGTTCAACTTGAACACAAAACATTGGCATTGTCATTATCCTATTTTCCCATTCCATTCTACTTTGCGCGTTTTTATCACGAGGTCATACAATCGTAGGTTTTATCATAATACTACGCCCACATCTCTTACTAAAATCTGTGTTGCGCATTTCCATCACGTGGTCATACAATAATTTTTTGCATTCCAATCTACGTTGCGCATTTCCATCACGTGGTCATACAATAATTTTTTCTCATTCCAATCTACATTGTGCATTTCCATTACGTAGTCATAAAATACGTTTTCTCATTCCAGTCTACGTTGCGCATTTACAGCACGTTGTCATACAATATCTTTTTCGCAATCCAATCTACGTTGCGCATTTCCATCACGTGGTCATACAATAATTTTTTCGCATTCCAATCTACGTTGCGCATTTCCATCACGTGGTCATACAATATTTTTTTCGCATTCCAATCTACATTGTGCATTTTCATTACGTGTTAATCTTTTATCATACGTCTACAGGTTCCTCCGATTTTAACTCTTTCTCATATAGATCAAAGGCTTTCTATCAAATATCGACACATTTGGTATATCAGTTCTTGAGAAGATTTTTTAAAAATTCACAATTTAACGAGCACCTTATTGGGCCCCTGCTGGTTCATTTTGCATATCAAATACCCTTTAAAGGACCCATGCAGTCTCAACTGTTATGACCACACAATACTCGTCTGGTCGGTTCTTGAGGATAATAGTTTTGAAAATGTTATCCCTTTTTGGGGTCCCTATTGGCCCCTTGTGGATATTAAATCCTTTTAAAGGACCCAGTCTCAACTCATAAGACAAAACACTGTTCCAGATCTCAGGATAAATAAAACCATTCCTAAAAAGATGAGAAAGGATTATTTCCTGTTAAGATTTAGATCATCCATTTGAACAAACTTGAAAATCCTACTCATAGGGAACCTTTGTAGAAACTATGAATACATTTGACTGGTCGGTTCTTGTGAAGAAAAGATTTTTAAACCAATAGTTCCCTATGTTGTCTCAACTCTTAAGACTAAACATTGTTACTGACCTCAAGATGAATAATATCTTACCTAAAATAGATGAGAGAGAAAATTCCTGTAATGCCAAAGTCTCTTCATTTGCACAAACTTGAAAATCATGCTCATGGGGATTCATTTATACCAACTATGAACAAATTTGGCTGGTCGGTTCTTGAGAAGAGAAGTTTTTGATTTAATATGCCCCTATGTTAAACTGATAGATCCCCGGGATGGAGCCAATTTGGGTCTCGCTACACGGTTGAATTTTATTCTTTGTTCTATATAGAATAACAGAATTTTTTCATAGTAGGAATGTATACCCTCATAAAAATGCACAATCACTGGTAGGTTGACCGGATTGTTTGTTTTTTTTTAAAAAAAGAGGTGCAATGACACACTTCGATTTTTTAAAAAAGAAGTCCCCAAATGCCCATAAATACATGCCGCATGGTATGTTAAAATCCTATAAAAGTCAATTTTCAACACCAGCGATGACGTATTGCAGTATATGCTATGCAAGCTTTTGCTCTACTCATCTGCAACAAGAAATCACAACCACCATGAACCATTTTGAAAACATTTGAAAACAAAATTACATACAATTTTTGTTAAGCGTATAAAGCATCATGTTAACGTGGGGTAAAACGGGCGTAACTGCGTAGTGAGACATTTAGGTTCATCTCAGAGAAAAGCATACAAAATACCAAAGCTGCAGGTCTTGCACTTTCGGAGAAAAAGATTAAAACAATGAAAAGAAAATGCATATGCCCCTCGGGGGCGGGGGTCATGAGTTGAACAATTGAGTGAGAGCTTCATATAGGAATGCTTCACACTATATATTTCACAACATAAAACGTTTCTTTCTGTCTACGGGGACTGTTTTTATTATTAAATGCTCATTGATTAATAACTTATTAAAGATGCAATACAAAACGTTGAAGGGTTTTCCGTGGCCGGGTGGTCTAAGTCGCCGTCTCAAGATCACTTACCTCTCACCGCTAAGGTCGTAGGTTCGAGTGCCGCTCGCTCTAAAAACTTTATGTGAGAACGTTTCCAGTTACTTGCGGAAGGACAGTGATTCTACTCTGACAGTCTGACTCAGTGTGAGGTCTTCCTCTACCAGTAAAACTGAATATGTCGTATATAACCTGAAATGTGTTGAAAATGGCGTTAAACCCCATTCAAAAACAACAAGACAATAAAAAAAAACGCTGACTTGTTGCCAACGTCAGCTTTTGCAAGACCAAATAAATAGTATTTGAGGAAAACGGCGACTAAATCAGTCAATGTAATATTTTAATTAATCATTATTTAAAAACATGCATTTTATATAAAACAAGTGTCAGTATCAATATATAAATAAAAATGACGTTCATATGTTTATGTTGTGTACTGATAGTCATTATTGTATAGACAGCGCCTAAAAGTGTTGCATTCGATTAAATTGAAGTGTACCATAAAAGTGCCATGTGCTAATCCAAGGGAGGCAGTCTGTGTTAAAAATAAAGACAGTAGTTATTACCTGATTACTTCCCGTGTTTCATTGAAGCCACTTGCTTAGGTATTTGAATGCAGGCCGGTTAGATCAGTTGGTAGCGCATTTGAATATCAGTTTAAGGGTCATGAGTTCCAATCCCGCCTGGATGATCGGTAAATGACATTGTGTCCCATTGTCATTCGTCTCTCATCGCTGAACCAAGTGGGAAAGTTACCAGTTACTTGAGGAGATGTTCGAGAACGGATACCAGGAAATATTAGTTAACTGATCGTCTAACAGATCATCGAAGGCAAAAAATGAAGCTAAATATTCAGTCAATCAATCAATCTTCTCTGAAACCACTAGGCCAATTCCAGTCATATGCTGCTTCTACTACTACTATTAGTGATGCCATTGATTTTATCATAAATGATGATGATGTAGTGATAGTGGTAGTCTAGTGGTATTGGTAGTAGTAGTAGTAGTAGTAGTAGTAGTGGTGGTAGTTTTGGTAGTGATAGTAGTAGCGGTAGCAGTAACATTAGCAGCAACAACATTAATGTCAATTGGTATGCATTGTATTTTGCATATTTAATGAGAAGATATCAAAATATTACTTTTAAATGCCTCTATTTAGGTCTTGTAAGCTACATTTCTGATGATTTTTAAAATTTTTTCGCCGTTTTTTTTTGTAGGGGATGGGGGTCGAATTGCTCCTGAATTTGACAGACAATATAATAAGTGTGATTTTTAAATGATTAGTTGTTGCAAGGAATATTTAAATTTTCCTGCTGCTGGAATATGGCCGATCAGTCGGAACCTAGCCGGGTTTTAGCATTACCCGGTTTTAAGCTCTCTTTTTATGAAAAGCAAGTTCAGACGCCCCAAGTTCTAAATTTTGAAGATGATTTCACCAAAAAGATACCACTTTGCATTCATAATCTCCGTAATGAATGAACACTTTATGGATGATTGAATGAGATAAGTACGTTTTCCAATTTGATCTTCTTGTATAAAGTGCATTATGTAAAAAATTTGAAGTTCCATCCTTCCAAACCTTCATTCACTGTCGCATGTTTATTTTTTTAGAACTAGAGCGGTAATATTCTTAAATATTTTGTTTTATTTTCTGTATGAATGAAGGCAAGAATAGGATCATAACAACTCTGCAGGAATGAAGGTTCAGTGCTCTTAATTCGTATTCAATTATTGGTATGTTGTTTTTCAATTTTTCATGTCCAGCTTCTCGAACACGTGTTGACGTGGTCACGTGTTTTTGCGCAGTAGCTTGATGTTATCTTTTTGTGTTAGTATTCTTGTATGGAATTTGTTTAGCTTAGTACTCGTTCTACTCAAGGTTACATTTAATGGAATTTGTTTCACAGTTGTAAAATGAAAATAGTTTTTTGATCTTTTTTTGTTTTTAAAGGGGAAAAAATCCCATGATAAAATCAATGACTTAGTCTATAAAGTAAATAATAAATGCAAGTTGTTGTTCTTTTTTGTGTTTGTTTTTAGCTTGAATCAAAAGGGGTTTTGACTTGTTCTGTTTTCAATACAATCAGATGTTTTAAATGCAGGATAAAACTGTTTTATGGTTGCATTGATGATTGATGTTAGAAATGTTCTTATCACCATAAATCTTTGGTACCAAGATTGTTCAACTCCAACAATGATTAAAATCTGAATAAACAACGTCTAGTTAATATTAAACTGTATGTAAAGTGTATAGATCTATTAAAAACATGCATAAGACTCTTGTTTGGTATTCTTTGGTCCAACAGCTTGATCTCAAGTCTCAAGGTCATTTACCTTTCACCCCTGAGACCCTGGGTTTGGGCCCAGCCCAGTCTTACAACTTCCTTTTGTGTGAGAAAGTTTTCCAGTTTAAAATGGGCTACTCCATAGTCCATTTTAAGCACAGGGGCACCGCAGTGTTTGAATTTAAGAAATAATTTGCTCCCAGCAGTTGAAATTCAGAAATAATAGCTTGCCCTTTTCCCATAAATCTTTCACTTTCTTTTTTAGCTCATCTGAGACGAAGGCTCACAGGTGAGCTTTTGTGATTGCCTGGTGTCCATTGTCCATAATCTGTCGTTCGTTGTTAACTTTTAACTTCTAACAACTTCTTTGAAACCTCTGGGCCAATTTTGATATAACTTAACAGAAATGTTCCTTGGGTGACCCTCTACCAAGCTTGTTCAAGCCATCTTGATTCGTCAAACAACATGGCCGCCAGGGGGCGGGGCAAGTTTAATTAGTAAAAACTTAAAAAATCTCCTTGTCAGATACTACTGGCTCAGTTTTAAAATAATTTCACAGAAATGTTCCTTGGGTGACCCTCTACCAAGTTTGTTCAAGCCAACTTGATTCGTCAAAAAACATGGCCGCCAGAGGGGGTGGAGTTAGTTTACTATATAAGCTATAGTTAAAACTTAAAAAATCTTCTTGTCAGAAACCACTGGGCAAATTTTGATATAACTTCACAGAAATGTTCCTTGGGTGACCCTCTACAAAATTGTTCAAGCCAACTTGATTCGTCAAAAAACATGGCCGCCAGGGGTCGGGGCAAGTTTAATTAGTAAACTTAAAAAATCTTCTTGTCAGAAACTACTGGGCCAATTTTGATATAACTTCACAGAAGTGTTCTTTGGAGGACCCTCAACCGAGTTTGTTCAAACCATAGTGATTCGTTACAAAACATGGCTGCCAGGGGGTGGGGTTAGTTAACTATATAAGCTGTAGTAAAAACTTAAAAAATCTTCTTGTCAGAAACCACTGTGCCAATTTTAATATAACTTCACAGAAATTATTTGGGTGACCCTCTTCCAAGTTTGTTCAAGCCATCTTATTCTTCAAAAAACATGGCCGCAAGGGGGCAGGGCAAGTTTAATAAGTAAAAACTTAAAAAATCTTCTTGTCAGAAACTACTGGCTCAATTTTAAAATAATTTCACAGAAATGTTCCTTTGGTGACCCTCTACCAAGCTTGTTCAAGCCATCTTGTTTCGTCAAAAAACATGGCCGCCAGGGAGTGGGGTTAGTTTACTATATAAGCTTTAGTAAAAACTTAAAAAATCTTCTTGTCAGAAACCACTGTGCCAATTTTAATATAACTTCACAGAAATGTTACTTTGGTGACCCTCTACCAAGTTTGTTTAAGCCATCTTATTCTTCAAAAAACATGGCCGCAAGGGGGCAAGCAAGTTTAATAAGTAAAAACTTAAAAAATCTTCTTGTCAGAAACTACTGGCTCGATTTTAAAATTATTTCACAGAAATGTTCCTTGGAGGACCTTCACCAAGTTTGTTTAAACCATAGTGATTCGTCAAAAAATATGGCGGCCAGGGGGTGGGGTAAGTTTACTATATAAGCTATAGTAAAAACTTAAAAAATCTTCTTGTTAGAAACCACTGGACCAATTTTGATATAACTTCACAGAAATGTTCCTTGGGTGACCCTCTACCAAGTTTGTTCAAGGCATCTTGATTGTCAAAAAACATGGCGGCCAGAGGGTGAGGTTAGTTTACTATATAAGCTATAGTAAAAACTTAAAAAATATTCTTGTCAGAAACCACAGGGCCAATTTTTATATTACTTCACAGAAATGTTTCTTGGGTGACCCTCTACCAAGTTTGTTCAAATAGTATCTTTTTTTTCCCAATCCAAAGTAACAAAATTCCCAATTTCAAAATGCAAAGAAATATTTTGGGTAAAAGTTTGGAGATTTTTTTATATTTTGATTTTAATGTTTTTCATCTACAAGAACTTCACATTTTTTATACATTTAATATACATTACACATATAGTGTTACGCATATTGAAGGAACCTGTGTTATGTAATTTTCCCAATTTCTTTAAAAAATAATGCTAATTTTCCCAAAGTCGGGGACCCCATTCCTAAAAATGTGAGCAAGAGCTCTGTATTGATTCTAATCAAATTCATGTATGATATATCTAGGGAGTTTCTCCGCCAGTAAAACTTGATGTAAAACTTACACACATATAAACATGGTTCATGACATTGTAATGTGTTGAAAATTTCATTAAACACTGTTAAAACAAAATTCTTGGTGTCAAATATGCTGTTTTATTACTACCTGAGTTGAACTGATAATATTAGTAGCCTGCGGGTCTTTTTTTTTATATGGTTCTGTATTAGTCTGTATGGTCATAAATTAACTAATATGGTCATTTTTTTACACCAGAGCCCCAAGTAATTTTTTGGAGAAGAAAGTAATTGACCCAGAAAAAAGTCATGAGTAAATACTAGGCATAATATCTAAAATCATAATTTCAATTAAAGAGCTGGAGGTTTCAATTTATTTTTATTTTATTGAAATCTTTTAAAACTGCCTTTACTATCTTACATTTATATATAAAAATTTTCAGTAGGGTATTTATGGTACTTAATCATGAACAACTGTTTTGAAAAATATTTGGAAGGGGTAAATATATCATTTACCCTCAGACCTCTAGGCCATCCTTAAACAAAGCATGTGGGGGCTCCATATGGGTATGTTATAGAAGGTTCTGCTTTTTGTAAAATTTTGTATTGTTATTTTGAACCAAAATGAACAGAAATAATAAAAAAAAAATCTTTCTTTTTTTAAACTCAATAAAAGGGAAGCTATTGAGACTGATTGCATTGTATCAGTCATGCGTAAACTTTTTGTTGTGCACTTTAACACCCATATATATTAGATATTCGACAAACTGGTACAGAAGTTACATAACCATTATCTCAGATGAGTTTTTGAATTGACCAAATTATTTATGTTAGAGTTGTGGCCCTTGATGAATAAAAAAATGCATTATTTGACCTTGTGTGAACTGTATCACCCGCATATTTATCTCATTTTCACCAAATTTACATCCTAGTATTAGTTGTATAACCACGATATCTTGGACAATTTCTTGAACTGGTAAAATTGGATCATAAACACAGGAGTTGTGGCCCTTGAATTTTAAACAATTGAGTAATTCACTATTGTGTGCACTTGAGTACTCTCAGTTTTCATTTCAACAACACCAAACTAACAGAGTAACATGTAGTTAAAAAATTACTAAAAATATCTCTGACATGTTTCTGAACTTGAAAAAATTTATTATTTGTATCATGGTTATGGTCCTTGAATCATAAAAATGCATTATTTGATATTGTGTACACTCTGGCACCAACAGTGTTTTAATCTATTTTAGTTAAATAACACCAATATCTCAGATAAATGTTTGAACTGGCGAAATCAGATAATTAATGTGGAAGTTATGACCCTTGAATTGTCAAAAAACTAGTAATTTTTAAATTAGATATTGTGTGCACTCTAGCACCTGCAGTTTTCATTTGATCCACACTAACCTGCAAACTAACACAGTAGTTATATAACCACAATATCTCACGTTTATCTTGAAACTGGCCAAATTGTCAAAGTTATGGCCCTTGTGTCAAAAAATCAAATTGTTTGATGTTGTATGCACTCTAGCTCACGCAGTTTTCATATGATATTCACCAAACTTACACAGAAGTTATGTGGCCATAGTATCTTAGGCACGTTCTTGAACTGGCCGAATTTAATAATTAAGGAGGAATATACCTTTTAAATTATTTTCGAAATCAGTGGAATATTTGGTATGTAATGAAACTAGAAGTAATTTCCAATTTGAATATGCTTTTTTTCTGCGGTAAATATAACACTTCTTTACCTATGACGTCGTAAACATGGCCATGTTTGGTCTCTCTGACGTCCCGATTTATAGCAGCAAAATCGTGTATTTGTCGACCTCAGTTAAGTTATACCGAATGTACAGATTCGAAACACATATCACCACGTACACATTCAACGGATATATGAATTTACATATGCAATAATTCCGACGAACGCCAAATTCTGAAAATATTAGCGAAAAACGGAAATTATTATTTTCTCGATTTTTTCGAAAAAAAATGCTTCAAATCAAAATTACCACAAAACAAACCGAGCGATTTTGGAATAATTTTTATTTGATTTCTAACAATATGCTTCACAGTGATTGCGACATTTTTAGAACAATTGACAAACTTGATTTTTTTTGATTTTTAATTATTTAACCCCACCCTACGTCAAAAAAGACGTCACCATATTGCATAATTCTACGCGTTTTCAATAAGATTTTTGGCAGTTGATTAAGGTTAAAATATTTTCTAAATCAGTGGTTCAATTAGTATATTATGAAACTAAAAGTAATTTCCAATGTGAATATGTATTTTTTGCAGCGGTCAATAGAATATTTATTTATATGTGACGTCATAATCATGGCCATGTTCAGCCTTTTTGACGTCCCAATGTATAGCAGCCAAATCGCATATTTTTCAACCTCAGTTGAGTTATTCCTAATACACAGAATAGAAACATATATCACCATGTACACATTTGACGGATGTATGGATTTACAAATGCAAAAATTACGACGAACCCCACATTTTGAAAATACTAGCAAAAAACGGAAACTATTTTTTTCTCGATTTTTTTCGAAAAACGGCTTCAAATCAAAATTACCACAAAACAAATCAAGCGAATTTTGCATAACTTTTATATGATTTTATACTATATATTGTACAATTATTGTGAGATTTGTAGAAAATTGACAAACTAGATTTTTTATGATATTCAATTTCTTAACCCTACCCTACGTCAAAAAAAACGCTTTAAAGCAAACGTCAACGTCGGTATAGCGCATGAGGTATACGTTTTGTGATAATTAAACAAGTTTGTTCTTACCATTACATTAGCATTTTGTACACACAAGTTATATATACTTCTGCTGTTTAGTGGCAACTAATTTGTCTATAGCATTTATGATAGCTTGTCTGTTTGGTGCACGTACAAAACTGTCATTTTTTTCACTTAAAGGGAACAGGATTCCAAAACAATATTCTCATTTCTGACTAGCTCCACGACTGCTAGTGAAATGTGGACATCATGGTTGTCAATTATTAGAACAACAGGTCTGGCCTTTCTAAAGTTCGGAGCAAACTGTTCAGTACACATTCATAATGAGCTTGAAACAATACCAACTATAGCAGAGAAAAGCCACCCTTCCACCCAGCCCCATGCTCCTACGTACGTTCAATGACAATATACCTGTGTGGAAGGGTGGCTTTTCACTGCTCATCATAGACGGTATTGTTTCAAGCCCATTTTATGTATGTATAACAGTTTACTCCGAATTTTAGAAAGGCCAGACTTGTTGTTCTAATAATTGACAACCGTGATGTCCACATTTCACTAGCAGTCGTGGAGCTAGTCAGAAATAAGAATATTGTTTTGGAATCCAGTTCCCTTTAAGTGAAAAAAATGACGGTTTTGTACGTGCACCAAACAGACAAGCTATCATAAATGCTATAGACAAATTAGTTGCCACTAAACAGCAGAAGTATATATAACTTGTGTGTACAAAATGCTAATGTAATGGTAAGAACAAACTTGTTTAATTATCACAAAACGTATACCTCATGCGCTATACCGACGTTGACGTTTGCTTTAAAGCGTTTTTTTGACGTAGGGTAGGGTTAAGTAATTGAATATCATAAAAAATCTAGTTTGTCAATTTTTCTAAAAATCTCACAATAATTGAACAATATATAGAATAAAATTATATAAAAATTATGCAAAATTCGCTTGATTTGTTTTGTGGTAATTTTGATTTGAAGCCGTTTTTCGAAAAAAATCGAGAAAAAAATAGTTTCCGTTTTTCGCTAGTATTTTCAAAATGTGGGGTCCGTCGTAATTTTTGCATTTGTAAATCCATACATCCGTCAAATGTGTACATGGTGATATATGTTTCTATTCAGTGTATTAGGAATAACTCAACTGAGGTTGAAAAATATGCGATTTGGCTGCTATACATTGGGACGTCAAAAAGGCTGAACACGGCCATGATTACGACGTCACATATAAATATATATTCTATGGACCGCTGCAAAACATACATATTCACATTGGAAATTTCTTTTAGTTTCATAATATACTAATTGAACCACTGATTTAGAAAATAATTTAACCTTAATCAACTGCCGAAAATCTTATGGAAAACGTGTAGAATTATGCAATATGTTGACGTCTTTTTTGACGTAGGGTGGGGTTAAATAATTAAAAATAAAAAAAAATCTAGTTTGTCAATTGTTCTAAAAATGTTGCAATCACTGTGAAGCATATTGTTAGAAATCAAATAAAAATTATTCCAAAATCGCTCGGTTTGTTTTTTGGTAAATTTGATTTGAAGCATTTTTTTCGAAAAAATCGAGAAAATAATAATTTCCGTTTTTCGCTAATATTTTCAAAATGTGGCATTCGTCGTAATTTTTGCATCTGTAAATTCATATATCCGTTGAATGTGTTTGTGGTGATATGTGTTTCGATTCTGTACATTCGGTATAACTTGACTGAGGTCGACAAATACGCGATTTTGCTGCTATAAATCGGGACGTCAAAAAGACCAAACATGGCCATGTTTACGACGTCATTGGTAAAGAAGTGTTATATTTACCGCAGAAAAAAAGCATATTCAAATTGGAAATTACTTCTAGTTTCATTACATACCAAATATTCCCTTGATTTCGAAACTAATTTAAAAGGTATATTCCTCCTTAATATCAGAGTTGCGGCATTTGAATAATCAAAATATGTGCTATTCTCTAGAACCAACAGTTTTTATTTGATCCTTATTAAACGTACACAGTTTAAGTAGTTTCATAACCGTAATATTCTTGACAAGTTATTGAACTGGCCAAACTAGAAATAATGTTGAAACCATGTCTCTTTAATTGTAAAAAAAAATGTGTTATTTGACCTTGTGTGCAGTGGAGCACATATTGGTAGTTATAATACATAAAGTACTTTCATTTGATGGTTTCAACCTAAAACTTACACAGTGCTAATATATTACAAATAATTCACCACATTAGCCACTGTGTGAGCACTCATCACATATTTCCTTGTATGAGGTGACCACAGATTTAACAAGCTGGGGTGGTTTTAATTGTTTGGAAGTCATTATTTCCTATTTTTAACACTAACAACTATAAAAACTGATGGTGTCCTGCTAGTTTTGGAATAATTAAAAAATACAAATTTATATTTTTTGCTTGATTTTTTTTTATCAAACTGATAATGTGTACTGGTGAAAATAAAATATTTCTTTAACATTTCAATGCCTTTCAACCATGAGTTAAGCCCCTTTCCAATTTAGGGTCTGAATGAATACTGGTGTTGGGGAATTTTAATTTCATGATACATGCATCCTGTAGAATTTTCAGGAAAGAGGTAAGCAATAATTTATCAAAAAAATGCCATCATGACTCCCAGGGTGATTAAATGATTTTTTTTTTGATGGTTTTTAATCTATTATATAACTTACCAGTATTAATGAATATTAAATTAGTTTCATTACAAAATATAAGAGTTTGATGATTTTTAATTGTTTGCATCACTGAATTATAATTGGTGTTTTTTAATCGGTTATATTACTTAGTGATGTTTTTTAATCTATTACAATTACACTTTTTGCTGATTTTTTAAGCAGTAATAATACTTTTTGATGATTTATAATCAATTACATTATTTATTGATGATTTATGATTAATTCCATTACTTTTTGGTGTTTTATTATTAATAACTTTACTTTTTGATTATTTTTTATTAATTTCATTATATTTTTAGTTATTACATTACTTGTTAATGAATTTTAATCAATTACATTATTTATTGATGATTTATAATTAATGACATTACTTTCTCATGTTTTTATTAATCATTGTGACATTACTTTTTGATGATTTTTTTATTAATTGCATTATATTTTTTATTAATTTTAATCATCACAGTACTTGTTGATGATTTTTAATCAATTAAGTTTCAATGTAATTATGTTTTACTGAGGTTAATAAATGAATATAAGAAACATATGGAGTACTTCTGCACTTAGATCTATGAAAGTCATTTTTTTTTCGATATTTCGTTTTATTGTTGGCATTTGACTTCTGAGTGATTTCAATTTGACAGATTTTTTAATTAATAATTAAACATGTCTAACAGAGTAATTGATTTGCCCAAAGGTGATATAATTTACTAAACCCCAGATTTCCTAACAAGCTAACAGATCTATCAACACATTGTGACAGCCCCTGTACAAACAAGTGACCAGGGAACAATAGCTGACCAGTTTACAATCATGTACATGCTTAACATAATATAATGACCTGAGATTTGCCAAACACCTGAGTTACTTATACATTTTAGGAGCAGTGATGCATTGCATTTAATGATGTAAGATTTCTGTGTGGTTAGAAAAATAAATACATTTACATGTGTTAAACATTTTCATTTCTTATGTTAAAGGAAAGGTTCACTCAGACTTCTAGGGTTAAAATCAAAACAACTTGTTGCAGTTTATAGCATCAAGTGAAAAACATTTCTGCAGGCAATAGGACAGGTATATATTATTTACAACATTGTATTTTAGATTAACTCTATAATAGATAAATTGTATTATCTTTTAAATTGTTGTATTTTCAGAATTTACCAAAACAGTTCAAAATAATGTTTTGCAAGTGCTATTGACAATGCTAATAGTTTATTCAAGTAATTTAGGCCACTGGCCCATATAACAAATATATAGTAATACAACAATGTGCCAAAAGGATAAAGATAATATCTGGAAGAGAAAAAAATATGTATGTAATAAAGTATGTATTAAGAAACAGGGCTGGAAAATTCCACTCGTCCGCTCACCATGACATTTGGTCATGACGAGTAATATTTAAGAAACTGACCCTTATATTTCTTTGATTGTAAGCATTCAATAAAAATTGTTGGAAAGGGAGGACGAGTATCTGTTATAAGAAATTTCAAGCTCTGAGAAAGTAAAACATTTTAATACAATGCTTGTGAAGAAATTGAATTCACATTTTTCACATTCAAACTTCATGTTTAAAAGTAGGTTACTGGGATCATATCAAACCACAACGTCAATGTCTTCGTTGGAACAGCATCATAGTGAACAAGTTAAAAATTATATATGGGCGTGATTCTCTGTACCAACTTGTGGTTAATGTCATGTGACAGTTGAATAAAAATGTGATGCTGATACTAACAAAACAAGAGTGGCATCAAAGAATGCAAACTGGTACATTTCTAAGTGTCACATATGTAAAGTAAGAATGGCAAAAAATGGGGGTCTTGCCTTGGAGTTGGAGAGGATGGTCCATTTGACCAAATTAAGAGGACATTGCTTTTTGCGCATAAATACTCATATATAGTGGCAGACATACATGTACTTGTCAATTTTTAAGCGGACGCTAGCGCTGTATATGCAACACCATGTACATTATATGTGTATACAATGCCCCAGATAAGAATTGCCTGAATAGGGTGAAAACTCTTCAAACTTAAACTACCGGGTAATTGAGTGAAATTTTTATAATCAAAGATTTAATTGGGTAATTTTTGCTCAGTAAGTTTACAGTTATTGAGTGAAACATGGAGAATTGTCTAAATGAAAGTAATTCAAATATCTTATCTTGATTAAAATATTCTATATTAAATACACAGCATTGTAAAAGTGTTGCTGCCAGCAACTCTTGATTTGCATAATCACTATTGTATCAGATCTGGCTGAGCAAACTAGTTTCTTCTTGCACAAATTTATGCAGCTGCCTGCAACATATAATTTCTGGTCTTATTTGTTGTTGACAATATTAAATATTATTATTTTAAAACTACTTATTGAAGAAACTGGTGTTGGGGAGAAGAAGTAACTAAAAATTGTAATTTGATTTGGGTAAGAACATGTTTTCTCCTTTCTCACTCAACATTTCATCTAAGTGTGTGATCTTCATCATCGAGACGCTTTCATTACTACCTATGAATAATATGGTAAACTCCTATATGAGAAGGCTGAATAAACTGGTACTAGTCTCTACTTTCACTCTGCTATTAGCTTGTGAGGTACAAATGAATAACTTGGAACCAGTTTATCTGTCTGTTTACCGAAATACAGGAAATGTCAAACAGCTGTTTGGATATGCATGTATTAACAATGTTTTGAGTAAAAGGAAAATTATTTGCGTACTGCTTAAAAACAAAATTTTTTGCGTTTTCTACGAAGTTTTTTGTGTGAAATACCCAAATATGTAGCTTATCTGACACACTGTGTATATACATGTATAAATGAAAATGGACAATTTTCATTTGAATGACAATCTAAACTAACATCATGAGTAATTTCTGAATTGGGTGGCTTTCCAAATGTTTACAGTTAGCTTTCATTTAGTTAATATTCACAAAACCTGAATGAGTTGCTTTTTCCTTCTATTTATATAAGCCCTTGATTTTAAGGAGACTGGAATGTTTTTTCGTTCTATAAATGGTCTTGAATAATTGTTCCCTTTTTTAATTGTTTTGCTTAAATTAAAATGTTACAATAGCAGAAAAAATTTTTTTTTGATTGTTCATTATGAATATCAATATCTCACTTGCTGGGTTTGGAAAATATTTTGATATTTAATTTACGATAAAGTTAGTTTAAAGATTTATTATATTTAGTTGCACATGATTGTGAAATATGGCCATTTATAGCAGGTTACAGTACTGTCTGTTATTTTAATTTACGGGTCCTCAGGGGTTGCCTTTTTTATCATGCATGGATCTATCCATCAATTATAAAGCAAAGGTAGCATGGCAGGTGTCACTAATATTGCATAAATGTGTATGTGAAATAACCATTTTATTGAAAGATGTGTGTACCTTTTTGTTATGTATTTATTCAAGATCAGTATACCCTCTACATGGTGATTTATTCAAGGTTGGAGTACCCTCTACACAGTGGTTTATCAAGATTGGAATATGCTCCACTCAGTGATTTCTAGTGATTCATTAATTGGGCCATCCTTAAAAAAATAGTTGTTTTCTGTACTCCAACCCAGTATTTTTTACGTGGGTAGGTAGGTAGCTAATTTTTTTTTTTTTTAACAAATTTTGATTTTGCATAGTCATTTTAATGAAAAAAGGACAGAAATCCTGAAAAATTTTTTTAAATGCTTTCAAAGTCAGAAAAAAAGTTTGGGTAGCTGCAGTTTTGTGTGAGTAGGTAGCATGGCAAACACAATATTTTTTAAGGACGGCCTTGTTACTACCAAGCTGTGGACATTACAGTAACATTTAATGTGTTGATATTAAAACTAGCAGTGATTTTCATGGTAAGCACATTGGGTCAGTTTTAGACCATTTTAAGCTTTGCTGTTTTATTGAAATATAACGATATATTTACTCAATCCCATGAGATGACCCAGTTAGCTCAGTCAGTAGCACGTCTGACTATCAATCCACTCGAGAGCCTGAGAGGTCATGAGTTTAAATGCCGGCCAAGCCACAGTCTTCATGATGATTGATATACAACATTGTATTCTATTGTCATTTGTGTCTGACCATTCATTCAAATGGGAAAGGTTTTAATTACTTGCCGGAAAAAGTGGTTAGGTTAACTGAATGTCTGTTGGCCCTCGATGGCATAAAAATGATGCAAAATATTCAAATAATTCAATGTTATGGACTCACAAAAATAACACTCAGCACTGGTTTTACCCAGGAAACAGACTCTTGGAGTGGGCTTACATCACAATCAAGCTAATATAATTCAGCTGACATTTTACTTGCATATTCTTCTCACTGAAATGAACCTGGTTAAACTATCAAAAAAACAAATGTCCAGGAAAAACAATAAAAAACTTAAACAATTAAAAAGTGGGGCATTGGTGCAGTGAATTGAATGTTTGTTGTCAGCAGTTCGAGGTTTGATCCCTGAAATCTGATATTTTTCTCAGAAATACCCAGTAAACCAAACTCGAGGGTGATTCATATAAACTCTGAACTTACTTTAGGCCATAATAAATTAATTGCTAGATTATCATTCCGGCCCGCACCCTAATTTTCATGCCGCCCCGATCCTTTTTATTTTCAAAAAAAAAAAGTTAAAAAAATAATAATTTTTTTATTATTATTATTAAAAAATACATCAAAAATGTTAAAAATAAAATATAAAATCCTCCCGCCGTCCCCATTTTTAAGTAAAATTTGGATGATAATCTAGCAATTAATTTATAATGGCCTTACAGTTGCGCTAAAATAAATTAGTATGAACTTAATTCAAAAAATGAGCAATGTTATTAATTTAAACAAATTTTATTTTAGGTTTACTCAAAATGGCAATTGAAAATGAATGGTGGCGCAACAAACTTGCAGAAGACATGTACGCGACCCTGAAGCTGAAGGAACAGACCTTGCCTACTTTTTATAATCACGGCCAGTCACCACAACTATGGATACGACGCCATCTTGTAGACTGGCTGTCGGTAATTGTTGCCGAGCTTGAAATATGTGCCACATCCCAACATCTCGCCATTTACCTGCTGGACTATTTTATGGACGGTTTACAAGTGGAGCAGTGTTATCTCCATCTGGTGGCCCTGACATGTCTGCTTCTAGCAAGTGAGTAAAAGTTTGATGAGTAATTTCTCTACCCAAGGGGCCCCCAATTGATCTAAGACATTGTCTCAATATCACTTACCTTGCTTGTTTGAGTTTGGGCTCAGCAAGGTCCAAAATCTTCATATGTTACTCATGAAACTCGGATGGAGGTTTTGCACATATTTTTGTGCGTGCTAGAGTCTGAGGTTTGCCCAGTGTTTTTTTTTTTACCCCAAATATTTGGCAAAATTTGGCCCCATTCCCCCATTAAAATAGTATGGGTTTTTTTTACCCCTAATGTCAGAAATATACCCCTCAAAAAGTGGGGTTTAATGCCAGTTTCACAGTTTAAAACAATGAAGAACAGTGACTTGTAAACTGTTTTAAATATACATACTTATGATTTCTTTTTTTTTTTATTTTATTTTATGACCTATTAAAATTCACCCAAACGCTCATTTTTCCCCCTTCAAAAGTACCTAAAAGTAAAAAAAACTGTTGCCCCTACCAGTAAAACTGGTTGTTATGTTACCTGTAATGTTGTAGATGGCCTTAAACCCAACCAACTCTGTCTACCAATGATCAGAACCCCTTATATTGATACATTACCAATCATTGTTAGTTTGTCTGTTACAGTTGTGTTAGTTTCTTAATTTAATTTCATAAGTTCTATTATAGCATTTTTTAAACACAATTTTGTTTTTCTCATTAACAGCAAATGTTGGTTTGATTTGACATTTACATTAATAATAGTGGGTCTGATTTTATATTGCGATACTGGTAGTTTGTCTGAATTTACATTTGTAGTATTTCTAGTAGATGTACGGGTAGTTTGTCTAAACTTACATTTGCAACTGACCTGACTCGATAATGACTATTGCTCGGCCCACTGGCCTCAGGCCACTGTTTGTCCAATTATATATACAATGTAGTGTCTACTTAGACATACTTTGTTTGTCTAAGGAAAATTGCGGAATAGCAACCAATATTGATCACTGATTGGATAATCAACTTGTTTGATTGACAGCCTACATCAGGTCAATTGTTTCTCTATTTCCAATTTGCAATATCATTCACTGCCATTTTGAAAATATTATGATTGTTTGAAGGTACATGTACTGTGTTATCTGTCCTTCTGTAATAAAAATTGTAGCATTCAAAGACCATAAAATTATAACACAAACCAAGTTGGAATTCAAGCACTGGGGCATGAGCGGGCACACTCGAGGGTCTGCCCCAAAACATTTTCAGTCTATGTGTAGAGCACTTTTTTACATAGATTTACATTTATAGTAGTAAAATTGGTATAAATCAGTAGAAGTCAGTAGATTTCGTATGTTTTATTTTATGCATTAAAATAAGAAAATTTAATATTTAAAGGAATATAAGCTTTTGAAAGATATTGTTTAAGATTTCAAGAACTGGGGAAATTCCATTTCTGCCATTCAAGTACTGGGGTGCCGCTGTGCTTAAATGGCCTGTGGAGAAGTCTGCCAACAACTAAATGATGTGTTATATCTCATGTAAGGTGATGCCCTTGTTTAATTTTACATTTGCAGTCAAGTTTGAGGACCACTGTGATCGTATTCCCCACTATATGAAGCTGAACTCCTACGTGCCGACCACCAATTACAACAGCGGACAATCTTATACAGCGAAACAGTTTCTAAATATGGAGCTCAACATTCTCAAATTCACGTCATTCGAGCTCTGCATACCCACAGTCGCACATTTCTTGCCATATTTTCTGCAGGTAATTATATAATATTTTATTTTACCATGTCATTTTTTTTTTTTAAGGTAATGATATTTTTATTTTTTTTTGGAATGGCGTTTAACGCCATTTTCAACACATTTCAGGTTATATATGGCATACCCAGTTTAACTGGTGGAGGAAGACCTTAGACTGAGTCAGACTGAGTAGAACCACCGTCCTTCCGCATGTAACTGACAAACTTTCTAGCATAATAAATAAAATAAAACTATGTAATGACTATATACTGAAAGGATAAAAAAACACCAGAGGAATTTCAGAGTAACATTATCAAGCTATTGTAAGCCCTAATTACAGTTTCAGAATGTTTACATTCAGGTATTTCATTAACGATTTTGTCAGTATGATTCTTATTATTGAGAATAAAAAATTCCATCATATTTCACTTGTTGTATTAACCTGTTACTGATTTTCATAGAGTCCGTTTATAGTTTTATAATATTTCATATAAGTTATTAAGTTTTCTTTGTCTGCACTAACTCTGTCTTTCAACTGTCAGTACTTTTTGTTGTAAGTAAATTATCTATACATTGTACTTAAATTGTGTAAGCCCTGGGTGTCTTATTTGCTTTGATTTGTCATCAGTCTCAATCAAATTTGTACTTTTGTGACAAATATTTGAATAATCGAGCGTGCTATGCCTACGACAGCTGTTGTTGTTCTTTATTCTGTAGTAAATATATTCACAATTCAAACGTGACATTGCTTTCAGAATGTGCAAAATACATCGATATTTGCATTCATGTTAAAATGAGCATTAAAGTAAGGAAAATGCATTTTTAAAGAAGAAGAAACAAGGGTTATTTATAACCGCCATTTTGCGACTACCCCACGGAAGTATTTCCTGTTTCTTGCGGAGGTACTATGCCTTAGAATTATTGTCAGTTTTACCGAATTACTTGATAAAAACAATTATCTGGCGATGTGAATGTTACAGGTAGGGGTTGACGAGGATGATCTACGAGATGGGTTGCCAATAACATCCAAGTCTGTGGTGAAGACTTACTTAGAAAAGCATGCAAAGTACTTTCAAGAAATATGCTTACAAGGTAAGTGACAAGTACAAAATGTTGTAAGCTTATGTTAGATTGTTTACTCCTTGTGTGCTGGCAAAAATTATTGGAAGCCACATATGTCTACAAAAGGCATAAATATATGCCAGGTTTTAATTGAAATTTCAGTTATTTTACTCCGATTATAATATTATAGCAAACTACATAATTTATACATATATATTTGGATAGTATATATGAATCAATTAAGATGGCACAGATGAAAGCATTATTGTGGCCTTGATATCAAGACACTGGAAATAATTGATGACATACAAGCCCTAAAAGCTTTGTAAAAATATAGGAGCATGTATTTCAGTTGCACATACATTTTAGGTCTTCCGTAGCCATTTGATGAAAGGTACTGTCTTAACAGTTCAAATTCAAACTACTGTAGACCTGGACCTAAATTCATCAATATTTTGACTCGGACTCAAAATGTCATAAATTTCATATTTAAATAACATCTATTCAAGAAACAAATTTGCAATATTTATTTCCAAAAACAAGCAGTTTTAATGATTTTTTAACAGAAAATGTTACATAATCGCATTTCTTACCCATAGTTTTATATTTACTGGGTTTTACAAAAATGTAAGATTCTCCATCAGACTCAAATTGTAGGTAGGTTAGGCCCAAGACTAACACTCAGTAGTGGTTCTACCAAAGAAACAGACTCGAAAGATTTATAAAAGCTCTTAGCTTATTTTGCAATTATAACGTAAACTAGATAAATATATTTTAACATTTTTCATATAGATGCCATTTGACACCTCTAATAAAGACGCCTTTGGACACCTCTGATATAGAAAGCTTTTGTACCATTGGGTGAATTATGTTTATATTAACTGACAGAGTGGAAAACAGTGCAGGAAGTGTTCAGATTGCTCATTAGGAGCAATCTGAACTCTTTCTGCACTGTTTTCAAAGGCCTTCTGTGATTGGTGCGGGAAAACGCGTATCTTTGGAGTAAAGGGTTAATCTAAGACCACTACTGTATGTTCTAGAAATGATTCTTTTCAAAATGTTTAAACACATATCTTAAGTAATGATTTATAATTCCTATTATTAATACTAAATGAACCATCACGACATTAACTCTTGTTTTCTAGATCATACGTTTCGTGAGTTCTCCCCCTCATTGATTGCTGCCTCTTGTATTGCTGGTGCCCGCATCTGTCTTCATCTGACGCCAACATGGCCAAAACAATTGGAGTTGATGACAGACTACTACCTGGAACAGCTGCTGCCCTGTCTACACAGAATGCTTGGGTGAGTGTGATGATGAGTCCTGGCATATTTTACTTCAATTTTAGGCTGAGTGGTCTCAGAATTACTTACCTTTCACTGCTCAAGTCGACGGGCCAGATTCTCAAAAAATGTTGTGTGCTTATTTGGCAGTTTACTAGTTACTTGCTTAAGGATTGGAGTGCTGCTCAGAAACATTCTGAGAATTTCCTCCATCAATAAACCTGGATACTATTTATATCAAGAATGTTGAAAAAAGTGTAACAAGGCCCTTTTATTCCCAAATTCGAGGAAAACCCTTTTGTTTTTCGCTATGAAACATCAGTGTTCTCTTTGAAGGTCTGTTTGTGTTACACATTTGCTTTGTAATATGCAGTTTGTATCAGTAAATGACAATTTGATTTTGGACAGTACAGTAAGCAGGGTGTTGGTGTGTAGTTGATAGGGTATTAGTCGCTCATGCCAGAGGTTGCGGGTTTGATCCCATGCTCATCAATATGACCTCTCACAATTGCACGGCTCTTGGATGCACTTCATGCATTACTTTTCACCTATTTATCATACACATCTCCATTTGGTCACTCTTCCTTGAATTGTGGAATGGTACAGTGATTTTGAAACTGAAGTTCATGTAGATTTTGGTTGGTTAAACATTGTGCAAATACTTGACGTCATTGACATCATCTGATTGCTCCAGGTAGCCATTACATGCATATTTTCTACTGTTGTTGCTATGTAACGGTGTTCAATATCAATATGAAATTTGGCAGTTGCATAGAGGAAATATAACTTTTTATGGCAATATAATTTTTATTCATGTACTGTATTAAATGTTGGAAAATGTTACAGAAGTCCATGTATTTTTTTAACACGCTTCATCTATCATATAATATTAACATTATTATGTTTTAAAACATTATGTTAAGCTTGAAATTTCCTTTGTACTTACAGCATTCATCACCAGGATTCCCTGAACACTTTGATGTCCAATTATGCCACGCCAGAATACCAAGCAATGAATTACATACCTTCAACGACAGCTCAACACAATTACTTCCCTTCTCCAACAATGAAAAGGAGTTATGTCCCTTCAGTCGGCAACAACAGTAACAACTATCCCTTATCAACAGTCAACAGAAGTTATGTCCCTCAGTTAGCAGCCAACCAGGCATATGTCAATTCTGTGTCAAATCAAAACAGTTATGTCCCTGTAACAGACGTTTATGGGAGTTGTCCCCCTTACCAACAAAGCATTAATAGCAGCAATAAACATGCTGCATACAGGGAAGAGACAACAGCATATTCATCTGTGATTTCTTACTCTACTCCTGATGTTTTGATTGGTGTAGGATCTCAACTTTTTCCTAGAGTTCGAGAATCGTGAATTTTGACAATTTAAGGATGACAATATCAAATATTTGCCAATGTTGTTGTTCAACGCTAAGATGCACACTCGAATGAACAGTGTCTATATGGCTTTTATCTCAGTATTACAAGTATATTGTTATTAACTAATTTGCCTTTTTATAATATTAATTTAATGATCATTTTCTGGAAGTCACTATAGAATTTAAAATAGGTTTCTTCTAAGTAATGGAATGCCTTGTACAATTTACAACCATTTATAAATAATATCGAATCTTTAAAAAGCATTATCTAAACAATTATGAATAAGAATATTTGGCTGTTGCAAGCAACTTAATATACATTTACTATTTTAGGAGCAAATAGAAATAACATTATCCATATATTTGTCTGTCCAATCACCGCAACATTTATTGTTAGTAATTTTTGCTCCTTTTTTTTTTTTTTTTTAAAGTAAAATTTATGAACAGTTCAAAGTATTGAGCAATCATGTATATTTCATTTGCATTGAGTTATTCCCAAGTTTAATTTGTTATTTATCACAGAATAAATCTTCTATCAGTTAAAATTCAATGAACAATTAAGTTTATTTTAAAACAAATGTACATATATCAAAGTGCTTGCGAGACTTAAGCCTTCAAAATGAGTTGAAATTTCACATACATGTTGGTTATTAACTTGTAAATGATTTATATTACAACTAAAGAAAGGTATTTTAAAATACTTCAGAAATAATTGGCATGAAGATGATCTTGATCCATGTTGTCTGTTATTTTAGATTAGATGTACTTAAGTGCTCACTGTTGTATTTGCTCTAGTCGGGTCAGTCTTAAAACAAATGTTTGTTTGCAGAGCTCTCGCCCAGTATTTTTTATGTTGTTTGTTTGGTAGCTATGTTTTTGCCTAATTTTGATTTTTTATTGTCATTTTTTATTAAAATTGGACAGATTTTGTGTTGGGGGTGGGGGGGGGGGGGGACATTATCTAAAAAGTTTGGATAAGTACAATATGATTAGGTAACTAAGAAGCGCGGCAAACACATATTTTTTTTAAGTATGGCCTCATATGATGTACCATTTAAACATGACTACTGTGTTGATGCTTACATTTAGTTCACAAAATATTTTAAATCTAGCACCAGGGTGATAGTTATTTTTTAAATAGCCATATATATGTAAAATGGTTTCAGTTTGTAACCATTGATAATCTTTTGGGTGATATTCAATTATTTTGGATATCATTTTTTTACATGTATGATCAAACAGTTTGTGGTTCAGGGTCCCCTGAGCCCTGCCAGGAACAGAATTACCGTGGCCTGTGGGTGTTGTAATGGAAACTCTTTGCCAAACCAAGGTTGTTAACTGCAATTTTTCAGATTCACTCTTGATATTCACATGCTGTTGTAATTTTAATCTGTATGTGAGTTGTTTTTGTACAAGGAAAGAGAGCAAAGAATGTTCCTTCCATCATGTAACCTTTATTTTTTTGTTATGCTGTAATGGTATTCATTCATTCATTCATTCATTTCATTTCATTTCATTTCATTTCATTCATTCCATTAATTTCATTCATTCATAATTATTCATTGTTTATAGTGGAGAGTGTTACTGTATTATTTCTACCCTTTCTGGTATTGTATCAACATTGTATTGGGGTAAATTAAATAATCATGATTTAGTGCTAATTTAGGAAACTCTGCTAAAAAAAAATTAAAAAAATATCAAACCAACCTTATCCTCCTTTATTTCGTCTCTGAATCAAAATGATATTAAAAGTGGTCAACAGATCTAGTAAACTGTTAGCTTGACAACTGTTGGATGCATATTTCTTGTACAATGGAAAACACAACTTTGCAAGAATACATAATAATGGATTTACACTCAGGTCTTATTATAACGCGGATCTTGGAGTTCATAAAATGCAACCGCGCTATGCGTGGACTGCATTATAGAGATAATTACCTTGAAAAAGTCGAAGTTGGTTATTAACACCTATTGTGCTGTCCAACTTTTAAGTGAATGGTATTGTTTGCATTGTAATGTGATATAATGCGTATTTGGTTACAACAGGTACATATGTAATTAATTAAAAAAAAAAAAATTTGTGTTTTCGTAAAATTAAAATTGGCAGCCATTTCCTTGTTACCCGGATGTGAAAAATAGTGTCTAAAAACTCGCGCTTGGTTGCTTGATCACATGATCATTCGATAGTAACAAAGTTTGCAAATGCCTTCCATGTTTGACGCATGCCAGTATTCATTAAATCACTGATTGTTACGATTATTACAAACTGTTAATACTCAATACTGGCATGAATTAATCTCTGAAACTATTCTTTAAATTACCATGAGGTAAAGGTTATAACAGTTTGTTCTAATGAAGTAATTGGTGAGTACAAAATGAGCGATGATCAAATCAAAACATGGCGATGATATATTGTTTGGTTGTCTTTTATGTGATTTGGCCATTCACACAGATTTTCAAGTTTTACATCATGACCCCCTTTCCCCTCCACCCCCCCCCCCCCCCCCCCCCCCCCCCCCCCCCCCACCCCCCAACCCCGCGGATAAAATGGGAGCCAAGCAAAAATACTAGCTTATAACAGAATTTACGTTATATCGGACCATGTTATAACGGGACAGCAGTGTATTGTTATCTTAAGCTCATTTCTTAGTGTTTGATGTTGGTAAACTGCAGTAATTGTAAATGTTATTGTTTATAGACTTAATTGATATTAAGCAAGAGAAAGAGTGGTTAGGTTAACTCATCATCTGTTAACCCTTAATGACATAAAAATGATGCCAAATATTCAAGCAACAAAACAAGTATATAATGAATGAATGTGTACCATTCACAAATTTAAATCGTGAAAATACTTCGGTTGAAAATTTTGAAGTGCCATAATTGGAAAATAAATGTATTATTTATTACCCTTTAACGCCTTTGGACACCTCTAATATAGACGCCTTTTGACACCTATAATATAGATGGCTTTTGAATTATTTGGTGATTTATGTTTATATTAACTGTCAGAGTGGAAAACAGTGCAGAAAGTGTTCAGATTGCTCGTTACAAGCAATCTGAACTCTTCCTGCACTGTTTTCAAAGGCCTTCTGTGATTGGTATCTATGGAGTAAAGGGTTAATCATCAAAATTTTAAAAGGTATTGTTTTATTTGTCCTGTGCAGTTCAACACCTTCAATTTTCATTGTCAAGCATTAACAGGGATCTTTGCTATAATTTCAACATCCGTGGTAGAAAACTTATAATTGCCCTCTAGTTTTTGGAGTGAGCACACAAAACAATGAAAGTTTACAGATTCCTACAAATGTTATAACCAAACACTGACTTACATGAGAGTTCTTGTACTTTTCAACTTACTTCAGTAAACGCTATGAGCTCCCAGTGCCATTTTACTTTTCCGATGGTATGTAAGCATTGATATTTTTTAACCAATTATGTATGGACTTAAATCTATCTTCTCAGCACATGTATTTTAAAAGTATTACCACAATGTGTATGTGGGTGGGGATTTTGTACGAAAGACTTCTATAGAGAAGGATAGGAAACTGGCATGATTACCATCTCCAGACTAAATGTTGATAAAATAGAATGAGAGGATTAATTCTTTACCAAAAATTCAAAATTGACAACTACTTTCTTTCACATGAAATGTTTGTTACCTTTATTGTTTTAGGATGTTTTAATCATGCAAAGTTATCATGTATTTAAAACACTGCAGGGTCCTCAGTGGCCTAGTGGTCTAAGGTGCCATCTCAATATCACTAATACCTCTCTCACTGGTAAGGTCATAGGTTAGAGTCATGCTTGCTCCAAAAACTTTTATGTGAAAAAGTTGCCAGTTACTTGCAAAAGGATGGTGGCTCTACTCAGATGCATTCTAAGGTCTCCACCATCAGTAAAACTGGATATGCCATATATAACCTGAAATGTGTTGAAAATGGCATTAAACCCCATTCAAAAAAAAAAAAGAAACAGCACTGAGTGATGAATATTTGAGAGGCTATAATGTTGGAGCCTGTGATCAAACCTGTGACCTCTAGCCTAAGCCGACAACATCCTGTATTCACTACTCTGCTGTCCAATTTTATATGAAGCAGACATTATTTTCAAGATAAAATATATATAATTTTGTAACTTTTAGTGACAGTATACAAATTTTGTAATCAATCTCAGCAATTGCAAACGCACATGCCTGGGATTGGTCTCATTTTTAGGAGATCTCACTTTGCAAAGTAATATTTTTTGTTTGGGTTCCTGAGATAAAAGAAAGTTAGAAAATTGAAAATGAGATTTCGCGAGATTTTACATAAATATGAAAGTTTTCACAAAATTGAATCATTGCATTTCCTTCTTTGTATGAATCCTTGTCAACGCCATGCAAGGACCCAGTTGTATAAACAGTAATGAACAATCTGTTAAATTTGATTTACAAGTCATGAATATTTTTTTAGATAAAATGCATTTCATAAAATTAGCAGTAATCTTGTGCTTGAAATTTTACGAAACATTAATTTTGTAATTATTCTAAAATGCATTTGAATTATTCTGAAAACCTAGAAATTTTGGTCAATATGTAATTAAACAAATCTTTGTCTGATTACCCAAGGAGTTGTTAAGCTAATTGATAATTTTAATTATAACCGGACTGTGGTGTTGCCTAGGAAACACCTCAGTATGATTAAAATTGGGTGATTTTTATACCCAGCATCACAGTGGATGGAGGTCAGTCCTGTTACAACTTTTCCATTTTTTCCACTCGGCCAATATTGACATTGATTTTAATAAAATTCAGACATCAAGTCAGTTTTTTCACCAGTGAATGTGCAACTCTATGGGGATATTAATCCCTAAATGATGTTATCTGAGAAATTATTCACGGGTTTTATCAAACTAGTGATGTCACCACCTGTTTTGATAATATAATAAAAGCATTTTTTTTAAAAAATTCAAATTGAAATTCCTTGGAATCTTTTCTATCATATTGATAAAACTGGTATAATTTACAGACTACAAATTTTACACTTTTTATGATAGGTGTCAACATAGTGGAGGAATGAGAATGCTTTTCAAACATTTACATGAGTTATGCCCCTTTTCTAATGCATCTATAGTAATTCATACTTATTTCATATATGCAATATATACATATAGCTTTACAATTTTTTAGACAAACGTAGAGTAAAATTAATCAAAATGTCCAGGTGTCCTTTCTCCCAGATTTATTTTCTACACAAAAGTTTTACTGATATTATGTCTGCAGAAATTGATATTAGGAGTTTTTGGTTTGAGTTTCAGCTAAACAATTTAACAAATTGAGTGTCAGGCTAAACTATTTATTAAATTATGTTTCAGGCTAAACAATTTAATAAATTGAGTTTCAGGATAATCAATTATGTTTCTTACTGCACTTTTCTTTAAATTCAAATTATGACAATACAATGTATACTTAAAATTTCTTGTTTATATGAAAATAAAAATCTTTAATGATGCATATTTTTATCCTCTGGCGTTATTTCATTTTATATCACTGGTAAAGTCAGTTATATTGTATAATGATGTGTAAAATAAATTTTGTATGATTGACCAACATACCATAACAACCATACCTCCTCTTTACTTGTTTACTGAATGCTACATCATCAGGATGTCGGGTAAATTTCTTTCATGTAACTCATCTGAACTTTCTGGGGGCTGATTGGCTAGCTGACTATCTTCCCCCACCCCTATCTCTACCTATATTTTAACTTTCTGGGGTAGGGAACAATTGGCTGGTTGATTCTTTCCGTCTGTCCAGTACCACCCCCTCCCGCCCCCTCCTCACCACCCATACCTTTCCACTCCCTTACTATATTTTTACTTTATCAGGTGGAGGTTGGGGGAGAATTAGCTAGCTTTCCCCTACACCCCTCCCCCTCCCCCCCCCCCCCCCCCCCCCCCTATATTTTGACTTTCTTGAGGGAAAGAATGGCTAGCTGACTCTTTCACCACCACCACCCCCTCCACCACCCTCATATTTTGACTTCCTTGTTCTCCTATCCTCTCACACCACCCTATCTCTACCTTTATTTCACTTTTCTGGGGTAGGGGCGAATTGGCTAGCCGATTCTTCTCCACCCACACCCTATATTTTTACTTTCTCAGTGGAACGAATTGGCTAGCTGATTCTTTTCCCCATTACATTTAAACTTTCTGTTGGGGATGGATAATTGGCTAGCTTATCTTGACTTTCTGTCGTGTGGGTAGAGTATTGGCTAGCTTATTCTTTCCCCCCTTACATTTAGTCTTTTTGTTGGGGATGGAGAATTGGCTAGCTTATTTTGACTCTGTCGTGTGGGTAGAGTATTGGCTGGCTGATTCTTTCCCACTTACATTTAGACTCTGTTGGGGATGGAAAATTGGCTAGCTTATTTTGACTCTGTCGTGTGGGTAGAGTATTGGCTGGCTGATTCTTTCCCACTTACATTTAGACGTTGTTGGGGATGGAGAATTGGCTAGCTTATTTTTACTCTGTCGTGTGGGTAGAGTATTGGCTGGCTGATTCTTTCCCACTTACATTTAGACTTTCTGTTGGGGATGGAAAATTGGCTAGTTTATTTTGACTCTGTTTTAACTCTCCTTTTATTTTGACTGTCTTGGGGTAGGGGGGAGAATTTGTCTAGCTGATAAATAGTTACTTGCAGAAATTTGTGTGTTTTAGTACTGGTTAACTGATTGTCTGTTCTTGGTGGCATAAAAATGATGCTCAATATACAAACATGACAAATATACCATGACATATTTATATGTAGGAAAATGCTTAAAATATCTCAACAACTGACTAACCAAATAGAAAACCTTAAGCACAGATCATTATTAAAATAGGAGATACAACTGTGCCTGTATGCAAAATGAACACACATTGCCACCGTGTTCAAGTGTTTTTGCCTTGATTTCTATATAATTAAATTTACATGCGACAGGTGTTTTTTTTACAGACTACCACTTTCGTGGCCCGTGTGGGTCCCACGAAGAATAGAATCACTGTCGATCTCTGTAGAGGGGTAGGAATCCTCCGAATGGATGTTATGTTCATTTTATCAATTTTTATCGTGTTCACTGTTGTGGTGAAATTATCAACCCCTGTGTGGTTCCAGGGAGTCATGTTTGTATAAACAAAGAGGAGAGTGATAGCCAGTATTACAATTGAGTGAGTGTTGGCTGCTCAAGCTAAAGGTTGCAGGTTCGATTCACGGCTCGACCCGGCTCAAAAAAGTTACACTCAGTACTGGTTCTACCTGGGAAATGATCTCGGGAGTGGTTCATACTCATTCTGAGCTCGACTCAGTCAGGCCATACTTACACAAATATTTGTTTGCTGTGCTCCCGCCCAGTATTTTTTATGTGGGTTACTAAGTTAAGTAGATAAAATAAAAAAATTTGATTTTGCATACCCTTTTTAAAGAAAATGAACAGAAATCATGAAAAAAAATTTAAATGCTTTGAAAGTCAAAAAAGAAAGTTTGAGTAATCTTGAGTGAGTAGGTAGGAGCACGGCAAACAATCTATTTTAAGGATGGCCTCAAATTAAAATGAATAGGTATAACCCTTTACTTCATATAGACGCCTTTGGACACCTCTAATACAGATGGCTTTGGACACCTGATATAGAAGGCTTTTGAATTATTGGGTGAATTATGTTTATATTAACTGACAGAGTGGAAAACAGTGCAGGAAGTGTTCAGATTGCTCGTAACGAGCAATCTGAACTCTTCCTGGACTGTTTTCAAAGGACTTCTGTGATTGGTGCGGGAAAACGCGTATTTATGGAGTAAACAGATAAAATAAAGAGAAACATCATTTAATTTCATTAACATGATCCCTTTGATAAGAATCAATATCATATTATAAACTTTTAAAATATCTAACAAGAACAATAGTAATGTATTTACATTATAACATATAACCAACTACCAGACATAAACACTGAACTGTATACATCTACATGTAACCGGTATCAACTATAGGACTACATAACAACTGCCATTTGTCATCACTTATTTGAAATTTTAGAAACAGTGAACAACCTTGTTTGTCTCTTGATCCAGAAAAAAAATCGCAGTAAGGATTTTAAAGGAATGTTGGCTCTTTTTAACTTATTTTGTCATCTGTTGGTGATCTCTGGTTTTACTTAAGTGCATTTCAAAATATTTATTTTTTTTTTTTTATTTTACAGTCAACTCTGTCTTAAGCAGTCAGTCAAGGGACGTAGCAAAAATGGTCTTTTAAGACATGTTGCTTAATACATGTTAATTTACTCTGAAAGCATAGAAATAGTTAAAGTAAATGTGACTGCTTAAGACAAGTGGCTGTTTAATAAAGGTGGCCGCTTACACAGGTTTGACTGTAAATTATATTTTCTGGGACACATTATGTTCACCAGGAGACACTAAATCCTTCAAGGTCACAGTTGCACTTCATAATTAGCACTGCTACCATGGACATTTTCCTTGAGACATTTATACAAAAACAAAACAAACACCGCAGTTATTAGTTTCGTCATCGATAAACAGTGAGGGGGGCTAACGCAGCGAAGGGGGCTGGGAACTTATGCATGATTGGGGCCTCCCTCCAGAATCCAAAGTCGATATCAGGCATTTCTTTGCAGGGAATATGGGGATTCCTGAAAACAGAAAAATTATAACTATATAATATATTATTCTTCCGAAGGGAAAAGGAATGTAAACAAACATATATGCAAAGGTTTTCAGTGGCGTGGCTGACCCCAAAATGATGTGCAAGCCCATCTGGTTCTACCTGGGTCAAGGGGCATACTTCAGCGGAAAAAATCAGGATGCATTTTCTGTGTTCCGAGGGCATCTGCAGGAGATATAATGGTGCATTCGCAAAAATATGGTGTGACATATAGGCAGCTATGCCACTGTTCTTTAGCTTGACTACCAGTATTTGGAGAATAAAGAGAGCTATCTACTCACTCAAGCGTGGTATCTTCGTCAAACCCTGGTTAAAGTTTTGCCTGCAAGTCCCTATCTCATTAACCATTGCATGTATTGATTTGAAACTTTACACAAACCTTTCCAGTCACCAACTCTACTACAATAACTAAGTTAGATAACTCTTGTATGAATATAATACAAATTATTGCCCTTCTTTGACTTAGAATTTTTGGTTAAAGTTTTGCATGCAAGTACCGTCAAGTCTATATCACACCAACCGCTCAATGTATTTGATTGAAATTTTACATATGGCTTTGTAGTCATGAAACAAACTAAATTAGTCAAGTGGGATAACTCTTGCCAGATTTTTTTTCAAATTAGAGCCTTTGTTTTACTTAGAAATTTTATAACTCAGCAGTCACTGCATGTAATGAACTGAAATTTCATACAAGGTATTGCAGTTATAAGACCTACTCAATTTTGTCAATTTTTTAAGATAGATAACTCCTTTTTGCTTGGATTCGTCATCAGTCTTTATTAAATTTGTACTTAAGTGACAAATATTCGAATAGTCGAGAATAATCTTAGTTTTCATTTTTGTTGTGAAACATGTCAATCAATCTTATTGTCCCGTTTGAAACAGTTACATATCATTATTTCATTGGTTATAGGCACTGAAAACATGTATTTATTTTAAACACATTTATTGACTTATATTATTTCCAGTTTCTCCCATCATTCCCTGCCCTATGCCCCAATCTCACCCATGGTTTCCTGCGCTACACTGCAATCTCACCCATGGTTTCCTGCACTACACTATAATCTCACCCATGGTTTCCTGCACTACACTACACTACAATCTCACCCATGGTTTCCTGCTCTACACTACAATCTCACCAATGGTTTCCTGCACTACACTACAATCTCACCCATGGTTTCCTCACCACTACAATCTCACCCATGGTTTTCTGACCTACACTATAATCTCACCCATGGTTTCCTGCGCTACACTACAATCTCACCCATGGTTTCCTGCGCTACACTATAATCTCACCCATGGTTTCCTTAACTACACTACAATCTCACTCATGGTTTCCTTTACTACACAATAATCTCACTCATGGTTTCCTGCGCTACACTATAATCTCACCCATGGTTTCCTGCGCTACACTATAATCTCACCAATGGTTTCCTGCACTACACTACAATCTCACCCATGGTTTCCTGCACTACACTACAATCTCACCAATGGTTTCCTGCACTACACTACAATCTCACCCATGGTTTCCTGCACTACACTTTAATCTCACCCATGGTTTCCTGCACTACACTACAATCTCACCCATGGTTTCCTGCACTACATTATAATCTCACCCATGGTTTCTTGCACTAAACTACAATCTCACCCATGGTTTCCTTCACTACACTACAGTCTTACCCATGTTTTCCTGCACTACACTTCAATCTCACCCATGGTTTCCAGCACTACACTATGATCTCACCCATGGTTTCCTGCACTACAATACAATCTCACCCATGGTTTTCTGCGCTATACTATAATCTCATCCATGGTTTCCTGCACTACACTACAATCTCACCCATGGTTTCCTGCACTACACTATAATCTCACCCATGGTTTCCTTAACTACACTACAATCTCACTCATGGTTTCCTTTACTACACAATAATCTCACCCATGGTTTCCTGCGCTACACTATAATCTCACCCATGGTTTCCTGCGCTACACTATAATCTCACCCATGGTTTCCTGCACTACACTACAATCTCACCCATGGTTTCCTGCACTATACTACAATCTCACCCATGTTTTCCTTCACTACACTTTAATCTCACCCATGGTTTCCAGCAGTACACTACAATCTCACCCATGGTTTCCTGCACTACACTATAATCTCACCCATGGTTTTTTGCACTAAACTACAATCTCGCCCATGGTTTCCTTCACTACACTACAATCTCACCCATGTTTTCCTGCATTACACTTCAATCTCACCCATGGTTTCCTGCGCCACACTACAATCTCACCCATGGATCTCCGCACTCTTGGAGAGAGATTTGTGCCAACAGAGACATACACATGTAATTAAAGCCACTGCTACCACATATACTCGTACAAAATATCAACTTTACACATACTGACATAATCTGTGCATGTCTAGAACCAAAGAATGGGATTCATACCTTGCAGATGGCATTTGGAATACATTTCTTGTCATAATCTTTTCATTCATATTTCTGCACATTACGCCAGACAACCGTAATCTCTTGATTTCGTTAACTTGTGCTGAAATAAAGTTAAAATGAAGTTTAAAGATTGAAATCTTGGTCTACTTGTTCCTGGGTTTGTGCTGTGTCGTCAATATTGAGTTTGAAACAGTGCTGTGTGGAGTTGCTACTAGATCTGATTTCTGTTGCTCCAACATCTTAATTTGTGCTTAAATACGTAACATGATTTTAGATGGTTCCATGTATATACTTTAGTTTAATGAAACCAAATGCAGTTTTTTCTGGAGTTATGATGTACCAAGATGCTTTTCAATAAAATTGTCATCAAAACAATACCATTCCCAGAAATTTGTGTTTAAAATTGTTTAATTACTTCTGATTACAAACTTTGTATACTGCAGCTAAAATAACGAAAAATTACGATAAATTTTCCTTCAAACCTCAATATTTTTAATTCAAGAGCATTTTGCGTGATCGAAACATGTTTAAACATCTAAGATTACATGCAACTTAATGTTTATGTACAAGAAATCAGTTGCCTATAACTGATCAATGACTTATTTGCAAATCATGAATACTCTGTGTGCTGTTTCATCAACATTTAGTCAGGAGATGCAAGTATACACGTCCTTGAAAGGAGTTAGGAAAATAGTCATATTCTGCAAAGGGTTAATACTATATAAGGATATAGATCATATAGAATTGGAAAATAGAATGTGCACGTACGTTCTGAGAAACCAGTTCCGGCAAATTTATTTTCGTACCAATAACGGTCGCCATATTTCAAATCTTTAAATTGTCGTGCATTAATGCAGGCAAAAACGGGCCCCATCGCTGCCCCTCCCATGTGTCGCTCTGACAAACCGCCTGGATAGAGGTCTATATCATCAGGATGTCTAAATACAAATAAACATTCAAAGTATACAGGTACATGTAAAAACATGTATAACCTAGGTATGTGAAGATGTTAGATGTGATTACCACGTGGTGGCTACTCTTGTATTTTGTTTAAAAATTCCTACTTTACCATATATATATATAACTCTTTTTGGTATTCTCAGTCCTTTTTTATTAATTCATTTACTTGCATTTCTCCATTTAATACCATATTATATACATGTATAAAAAGAAAAGTTACACAATTTTAGGTGGAGAGGGGGGTGGGGGTGCGGGGCTTTGTGCCATAGCCATAGCACTGCTTATATCGTTGTTATCGCCAGACCTGATTAGCTCAGTCGGTAAGGCGTCTGACTACCGATCCAGGGGTCGTGAGTTCAAATTCCCACCTGGCAACAGTCTCCGTGATGATTGATATACAAAATTGTGTCTCATTATCTTTCGTCTCTGACCACTGATACAAGTGGGAAAGTTATCAGTTACTTGCGGAGATGGGGTGTGCTTGGGTACTGGCCAACCTTCCAGGGTCCCAGGAAACAGTGGTTAGGTTAACTGATCGTCTGTTAGCCCTCGATGGCATAAATTGACGCTAAATATTCAATCAATCAATCAGTCAATACCGTCGTGATTAAGCTTTGCAGTCTTGGTCGCCTCTAAAGTGATCATTCGTTGAAATTTCATTTTTATCTTGTATTTTATATATACAAGCAGCAACAAAAATCAAACAATAAAAATATAGTGTGAACATTGCATTATGTCATATTCTTTTTTTACAAATGTTTCATAAAAAATAAAATAAACTCTACAAAAATATCAATAAAGTTAGGAAGGTGTATAAATATTTACGAAGGCAGGACTGACAGTACTCTCACATACATTGTACTTTGATTAATCAGTGTATCGATACATGTTACTTTATTATGAATATTATAAAGATAAAACGTTCATACATTCGCTCTCTTCGACATTCGTTCACATTTATAGTGTCAAAACATTTTGCGCATAAAGAGTTCCCGTCATATGTAACTATCTGTATACCTACTTGTATACTGAAGCAAGCAGCATGGCAGCTTCCGGATGCATATCAACCAATCCTCCTGGACCGGTACCGAAATGGAAGGCTGGCTGCAGACCGCACCATTTTCTCCATTTGTTATACCCGGGGAGACCGTGGTCACGACCTCGCTGTAACAAAACATAATTCCTTTTTTCACCATGGTACTCGTGTACAACATCATTTGTTTTGCATATACTGTATATACACATTCACCAAAGCCCGGCTTTCAGTACTTTTTACACTTTGATTATTGAAGTACTGAACGGCATTTGCTAAACGCGCATACCTGTTGAGATTTTTGTTACCATGGTTAGTTTAGGTTTCTATCATATTTCATCCCATTGGTGCAATAAGATACCAAGTGTATATAAAATAAGAAGGCACTTGGTACCTTCTTGCACCAATGGGACGATTTATAGTTTACGTTTCTTTGTCAAATGCATGATACCAATTTTCATCCTATATATCTATCTGTTTCAATCAAATACCCAAGCAGATGTACCATATGGTCCTGGAAGAGTATTTCTATGTAAATATGTCCGTCCCTATACTGCATGTTTGTCACATCCCTTAAAATGCACTGCATTTGCATTTAGTTTGAAATAATAAACTGCAAGTACGTTTGAGATCAAATATATCACAAACCAAATAAAGTTGACCCTTTTCTTCGTTACTGATAATAAAACCCGTTGAAAATAACTGCCTCTCAAATATTTCATCCTTAAATGCGATATAGCATTAGATGTTAAAGCACGTTTGTCTTAACAAAAACTGCCACCAGCTACACGTATACTATATCTGTACGTACATTTTAACATACACTGCCGCCAGCTAAACGTATGCCATACCTGTACGTACATTTTAACATTAATTGCCGCCAGCTACATGTATGCCATACCTGTACGTTCATTTTAACATAATCTGCCGCCAACAACACGTATGTCATACCAATACGTACTTTTTAACATAAACTGTCGCCAACTACACGTATGCCATACCAGTGCGTACATTTTAACACAAACTGCCGCCAACAACACGTTTGTCATGTACGTGCATTTTAACATAAACTACCGCCAACTACACGTACATGTACGTACATTTTAACATAAACTGCCGCCAACTACACGTATGCCATACATGTACGTGCATTTTAACATATACACGTATGCCATACCTTTACGTTCATCTTAACATAAATTGCCGCCTAATATACGTATGCCATACCTGTGCGTACATCTTAACATAAATTGCCGCCAACTACACGTATGCCATACCTGTGCGTACATTTTAACATAAACTGCCGCCAACTACACGCATATCATACCTGTATGTACATTTTTATACAAACTGCCGCCAAATACACGTATATCATACATGTACGTTCATTTTAGCATAAACTGTCGCCAACTACACGTATGCTATACCTGTACGTACATTTTAACTCAAACTGCCGCCAATTACACGTGTGTCATACCCGTACGTACATTTTAACACAAACGGCCGTCAACGACACGTATACCATACATGTACGTACATTTTAACACTAACTGACGCCAACTACACGTATGCATTACCTGTACATACATTTTAACACAAACAGCCTTCAACTACACGTATACCATACCTGTACGTACATTTTAACACTTACTGCCGCCAACTACACGTATGCCATACCGGTACGTACATTTTAACCCTAACTGCCGCCAACTACACGTATGCCATACCTGTACGTACATTTTAACATAAACTACCACCAAATACACTTATGCCATACCTGTATGTTCAAAGAAGCGAGATCGAAGCTTTCTCCATTCCGATCCAAGAACAGATAATCGCGGACACCGGCTTCTAAAAATCTGTCTGATCTAGCGCATCGTTGATTGGCCATCCATCTGTTATGGTTATCGGACCCTGTTCCATCACCGGACAATACCTAAATGTAAAAGTAATAAAATTATGCTAGAGTCATACTACACTATTTAAAAAAAGATGGTACACAAGACGATTTTCATGAATTTCTGATTCTTATCATTGACATATCTACTATTGAATCACTGATATATATCTATATACAGTCAAACCTGTGGAAGCAAATATACACTTGCTGATTTAGAAACGCAGTTTTTTTTATTAATTAATGAAATGGTAGGCACTTTTATGATTTATTTTTTCTTCCTAGTTTGATAAGCTTACGTTTTCATTATACAGTTTGCGAAGCGTAATGCCCATTATCACGGCTCGTGCATTAACCATTTTGCACGTGGAACCCGGGTAAAACAAGATATCGATATGTTTATATACGCAAGCCGTACTGGTCAGCTGACGATTTATAAGTTTATCAAAACATCAATAACAACACGATAACGAAATTCAGAGATGCAACGTTTGACAGAACGTATATGATCTGAAGCGATTGGTATGCTTCATGCAGGTTTGAGCATCCGGGCTGTCACAAGACACCCCTTAACCATTTCGCGACTAGAGAGACGCTACCAACCGACTGGCGCAGTCACAGACCTGGACAACCATGTGTTACGACCAGGAGGCAGGATGCAACAATCCGCGTGCTTCTCCGAAGAGATCGCTTCTGGTCGCCAATAACCACTGCAGGGACAGAATGGGTAAGTAAAAATTTCTAATTTTCCTCGTGGACGATGTATATACCAACATTATAATGCTCCAGGTCATCGGGTAAGATTGACTTCTGATTTCTTGCGACAAAACGTAATTTGCAGGGTTCGACCTGCACTATCCCAAGATCTGGCTCCAATTGAACACATGTGCGTCTGGTGCATACACGTGTACTCAAACCCCGTATATTACTACAGTTGTGCCAAGCCTCAGTCCGAGAATGGGAAAACATTCCACAGATACGTTTTGCTACAGTAGCATTATCTATATATGACGCGTCATTACTCTGCTTGCATAGACTCTAATGGTCCATACACTAGATAATAATTTCTGAACATCGATTATTGGGGTAGGGTGATGTTATTCATTGTCGGATACCCCCGGTTGTCAATTCCGATATTCTACGAATGCAGAGTATCGGGATGGATTACCCGTGGGTATTCGACGATGAATATAACTATGCTTAGACTCTTTATTACAATAGAATCTATAAAATAAATATGTGGGTTTTTAGGTGTTGCATTTCTAAAGTCCGCAGACTGTGTTTTCACGGTTGTATAATTAATACAAAAAATGTCAATTACCGTTGACGGTCTGTTGAACGTGGCTTGCACGTGCACATTTTTCTTCATACCGTTTTTATACATGAGCCCAACATCTGCTGGAATCTGGGAGTGCCCAAATCGAAAAGCTGCACCGGCAAATGAGTTGGCTATAGTTGGATCGATGGTTGGGTTGTACGCGGTGTTGTAACCAAACTTTGTAGAATGAAGCCCGTATTTGTCCATATGAACGGGGCCCAAAACTGAATAAATACAAATGAAATTTGCCACAGTTATCTATAACGTATTTTAAATGATTTATGCGGACTTTTTATTTTTTGAAAAATTGAAATGTCTACATTTCAACAGTTATGTATGTATGAATTTACTCTTATAATACATGAGAATGGTGCACGTATTTCGTGTACATAGCCATGTGATGGTAGAGTGACGTTAGTTGACATTCGTTCTTCGTTTTTTCGATACTCAACAGGAAACTAACCGTTAGCTTCTCATCCTCCAAGATTGAATAGTAAAAATAGTAAAGCGTCGTGAGTTCGAATCCCCGCCCGGCCACAGTCTCCGTGATGGTTGATATACGACAGCGTCTCATTATCATTTGTCTCACACCGCTGATTCAAGTGGGGAAGTTTCAGTTACTTGCGGAGATCGGGTGTTTCTGGAGTGCTGGTTAATCTTTCAGGATCCCAGGAAACAGTAGTTAGGTTAACTGATCGTCTGTAAGCCCTCGATGGCATAAAATGACATAGAATATTCAATCAATCAATCAAAGATTGAAAAGTTTCACACTTCAGTACCGTACGATATCTAACCAGTTTCTAAATACTGTTGTGATTTCATAATTGAATATCTGGTGCGATATTAAGTGCGTGCGTGTTGATAGAAAAATTAGTGTTGTTTTCCAAATATTTTTCTCACAATATTCAAATATAAATATTCATTTATAAATCTACTGATAAGTTCTTTATTGTGAATTTTTAGACAGTAATGCTTTGAGATTAATTTCTCGATGTACTCATGAATACGTTCATATTGTATAGATTGAACTGATTTTGTGAATACAAGATAATTTGATGTCAACATTGTAGTGTGTCCCTGTAAATCCAAAGTATAGCTGGGTCTCACTTGAACCGGTTTATGAACACAATTACGGTTCACATACTGTATTTCATAAGTTTTGACTTCTTTAACCCCAATCGTGAAACATGGGGTATTTCCGTATCCTTCGTATAAAACACCTCGAATACACCAACGCTACTCGCCTGTGTTACAAGTCTGTGTTCATTCTCGCGAAAGTAACACATTATGTATCCGTCATTAAGTTGAATATATGGCGTTGTTATATTTTTTTTATTTATACACTCGTAGCATAAAGGCAGAGGTGATCAGATTGCTTTAGCCCTTTACTTCATATGGACACATTTGAACACCTTTAATATAGAAGGCTTATGAATACAGTGCAGAACCAGTTTTGAACAGGTTCTGCACTGTTTTCTGCTCTATCAGAAAAAAAAGGTAAACTGTATCTATTCATGGAAATTGGCTATGTGTGGAAAAGGGGTTTCCTAACTTGGGCTTCTTGCTTAGGTTAGACTAAAATAGATTTCCCGCTTAAAATTGCAACATACATGTTTACGCATTGCAAAATTTGTTTCATCTTAAAATGAGTCCGAATGACACTGCCAAGCAGTATTTAAGCGCTGTCTATTTTTGGAATGGGGATTTAGTTTCAAGTATACTGCTCCAAATGAAACATCAATTTTGTCACGATTTTGGTGGATTTGATATACTAAACCATTCGGATTTTATCTATTAATGATAATGAGATGCTTGTTATTTATTTTAAAAAATATTTTGTTTTTAAGACATTATGCGATTTTTTCTCATATACTCCCTTTAAAACACCAACCGTGAACGTTGTTGCTTCTTTTATGACATTTTAAAAAAAAACAATCAAACAAAAGCAACTTTGAGAGATGACATATTAGGCTTACTTATAGGCAGGTATTCTGTGTAGGTGATATGCTGGTTTATGGCTGCAATGATCTTTCTCGTTTCCTGGAAGATCCTCTCGTCATCCCAATGTTTGTTGATTTTTCCCAGAATACCGGCGATGCGGTTATGTTCCCGGAGAAATAAGATCTGAATGGACGTTTGTCCAGGAACAATGTGCATCCGTGCGTCGCCTGTTACAGGCAAAAAAGAAGTGAATCGTGTATAAGAAAGATAAATTCAATTGTCAAAACGCATAAACCATGTATAAATATATAATTATTTATTATTAGTTATTCTAATGTGCAAATGAGCTATTTCGCTGATCGAAATTAACATAAACTTTCCGATGATAATCGCGCATAAGTCTGTCGGTACTGTAAATTGCATTCTTAATTGACGATGCCTGGAAATTTCCGAACGTTAACGGATATAGTCGAGATCTGATAGACTTCTCCACGGGTCAGATCTAAACAAATATCGTCGATAAGAGTTTGAATTCACGTTTTTTTTTACGAAACACAGCGATATTTTACATCAAATATGACCCAGATAGTCACAATTTATGCTAAAATATTACAATTATACCAGTTGCGTTTTTGCATTAAACGGATAAAATTGACTGGTTATGCCGGTTTAAACTAAACTGAGCTACGTACCTGACTTCATGCAGTAGTCTCCTGGGTGCTCTTTCATACATCTTTCCTGATTCTCATTGGGTCCGAAAAACCCGTAGCTGTTCATCTTTAGGAATCCTATATATAAGATATAAATAATTTATTGATATACTATGATATTTATAATTTAGTAATATATTTTATTTGTCCTATATACAAGATATAAATAATTTATTGATACACTATGACATTAATAATTTAGAAATATATTTTATTTATCCCATATACAAGATATTGAATAATTTGTTTATATACTATGATATCTATAATTTAGTAATATATTTAATTATCCTATATACAGTATATTGAATAATTTATTTATATACTATGATATTTAAAATTTAGGAATATATTTCATTATCCTATATACAAGACATTGAATAATTTATTTATATACTATGATATTTATAATTAAAGAAAATATTTCATTTATCCCATATATAGTATACTGAATAAATTTATATACTTTGATATTTATAATTTAGTAATATATTTAATTATCCTATATACAAGATATTGAATAATTTGTTGATATACTATGATATTTATAATTTAATAATATATTTTATTCATCCTATATACAATATAATGAATAATTTATTTATATACTATGATATTTATAATTTAGTAATATATTTTATTTATCCTATATACAAGATATTGAATAATTTATTTATACACTATAACATTTATAATTTAGTTATATATTTTATTTATCCTATATACAAGATACTGAATAATTTATTTATATACTATGATATTTATAATTTATTAATATATTTTATTTATCCTATATACAAGAGATTGAATAATTTGTTTATATACTAAGATATTTATAATTTAGTTATATATTTTATTTATTGATGGTATGAAAATATTGATGCTATAAAAACTTTTACTTATGAAATTTCATGAGACCAATTGTACTTTTAGCTATATATGATTACAAATATTGAAGCCTGATTTTGCAACACCGATAACTTTCTAATATATAGGACCTGCATGAAACTAACAGATGCACATAGATCTGTGTATGATATTGTTTATGCCCATATATGGCAGACCAAAATGAGGGTATGGGTGGAGGTACACATGCGGAGCGCGTGGTCCAGTAGTGGTAGAGCACCGAACCTGATTTTCCGCTACGACTATGTGTGGTGTCCTTGAGCAAGACACTTTTTATGCTTAGTACTGGTTATACCCAGGAAGACTTCGAATGTGATTTGCCTAAGTTGTAAGAACTTGTTTCACAATTGAAGAAAAATATAAATACGTTTAAACTAAACTTGGTACACAGGAAAATAGGATGCAAAAAGCCTAGTAACGTTTTTTATTTACTATTAAAATGCCTGGGACACAAAGTATCTAATTTGACCAGTTCAAATCTTGTCCGAGCGATTTTGGTAACTTAATCACTTTGTAAGTTCACTTTGATTAAGATCCGATGTAAACTGGTTGCGTTAAAATGCACCAAGGTTATGCAAGTTTGTTCATTCGAGTGTCTTGACTCGGACAGATCCGACTGAGCCAGTTAGATAACGTGTTAGAGATGTTATAAAATTGGTAAAAATTCGGAAACAAAAACTACAGGTGTTAGAGTGCACGTGTAAACTTATAATTAATAGACGACGGACGAACACATAGTGACTATATCTGGTCAGTCAAGGCCTTTGGCCCAGGTGAACTAAAAACCTACTTCAGTAAAATATATGGAAACGTGCATCCACGTGACATTTGTTAACCGCTTGCCTTGACAATTTTAATGATTTCTTCCCTAACCCGCGTGTATTGAGAAAAACATCCAACATTTAGTACTAATAAACGAAGGTGAAAATTCGAAGCCACGATGGTGAAAGTCAAAAATTTACTTAATCTAATAATTTTGCTAGTAAATGACCCCAGCTGGACATCGTATTTTATGGGGAAATGTAATAAATATCTTTACAATGTCATAACCCCACAGTTGGCGGCTTACCATGCTTCATGGCTCTCAATTCTTGCATAGCATCGGCATCGGCCCCGTACACGTGGCTCGCATCTATGTAGGACGTCGCCTGATTCATCTGGTTTCGTCGCCCTGCAATACAAACCAGCCATAGCACTCAGATATTTGTTTTTGTATTTTCTTACATATTGTAAATATATATATATATATTTAAACTGTGAACACTGTGGAATTATACGTGTCTGTTTTTTTACACGACACGTTGATATACACCAGTACATGTGAACATGCATATTAGATATATGTTAGAAATATTTGTTTTCTATAACAAACTACAATTATCTGTTTTTATTTTCGAATGTCATAACCAATTAAGGATAATTGTTATTATATTGTAACAGTTCTTTGAATAAAACAACATATTTTTTCTATGTCGTACACTATGTATGACTCTGCAAATGTATTTTATTTTATGCTGTCAGAAAAGTGATAAACAAAAACAAAACACAAGTATAATAGTACCGAATGCGCAGTCGTCGTTTGTTGTCGGAGCAGACCTTACAAAATTCATGCAGGGTTTTGGAAAGTGGGAATCTCCATGTGGGATGTGAATTGAAAAACAGGCTGGTCTGTAAAAAAATAGAAGAAAAACAACATTACGTATGGAATGATACACTTATTTTAAACAGAACAGTGAACATTTAGTTTATTACAAAACGTAAAGAAATTTGTTAACTAGCGTCTATTTAAAATGTAGTTGGATCATGATGTCGTCTGCTTTAGACAGCATCATAAGCACTACCACATTGAAGTACGATTGTACCATGCCATTGTCTGACATCCTGACTACACTTAATTCTGCGGAAGTATCCAATACCATGCTTAAGCACGGTATTTATTATTTATTGCGGATCGAACACACAGCCGTTCCTTCCGAGGTCGAAACTAAAACCTGAAAATAGTTAACAGGTGTAACAGAAGAATGTTTTATAGGTAACAATGTAACACGCAGTATAGACAAATATTAATGACCGTACCTTTTGTTCAAAACGTCTTCATCAATACCACAGCATCTGACGTCCGCTCCATCAAATCCTAAAATAAGACAGAAATGTGCGAGAACTGAGCGTATAACATGACTGTTTAGATAAATGTGGCTCTGCTTACATTTTGTGTATCATATTATTCGAAGAACTGTGAAGGGGCATTACGTGTTACACCTGTCCGTCCGTCCGTCCGTCCGTCCGTCCGTCCGTCCGTCCGTCCGTCCGTCCGTCCGTCCGTCCGTCCGTCCGTCCGTCCGTTCGTTCGCTCGTCAAGTTGATTTCCGCTGAATAACTTCTGACAGTCCGTATGTATTTATTAAATATTTTATGCGGAGCTGTATAATCATAAACAACCAGGTACAGGTTCCCTTTTGTCAAAGGTGAACAAAATTTCCGGGAGTAATGTCACAGTTTGACTTAATATTTTGTAGTATTTACTGACATGTCTCGCCGGTATCACTTGTCCTATGCAATTTTTAAGTTCTATTCAAATTGGGTATTCTTGTCTCTGTTCAACTGAACTATTTTACGAAAAACAAAAAAGTTAAATATTGAATCCCATATACATTACAACACATTCAAAAACCTAATCGACTGACAGTCATCAATGAAGCACATATCAAAGAACATTTGATAGCCAATACAAACACATTCAGTTGGTTATAACACTAAAATGCTACGTATTCTCTTCTGCAGCTGCTACTACTACTACTGCTGCTGCTGCTGCTACTACTACTACTACTACTACTACTACTACTACTACTACTACTACTACTAATACTAATACTACTACTACTACTACTACTTATACTTCTACTACTACTATTACTACAACTATCTATATCACTACTTCTACTTCTGCTATTTCTCTACTTTAAAATATTGAATTAATACTACTATTGCTATTAATACTTCTACTACTACTTCTACTACTCCGTTTAGTCTGCTTTACCTTTCATAGTGGGCGTGTCTGCAATATCATGATCCAGTACCTGTCCCCATTGCATCAGAAGGTATGTGTCGTGGGGCTCCAATAAGTTACTTGTTGCCGCTTTGTGGATGGTATTACTGACTATACGCGGACTCGGTAAAAGCTTGCCTGTGACACTGTACATTCGTGGGACGCTTACATCTGAAATTATTAAGAACACATGCACTTAAGTTTCAAACCAGTGACTTGAAAATGCCAAATAAAGGTATGGAGTCTCGACATATTGCACGTCTATAAGGAGCCTTTTAAAAACAATTGCGTCTCCCGTTATGGGCAACAGATCAGATATCCAATTAATAAAAAAGCTGTCTATTCACGCCTTATTTAATCAGGCTATGAGTCTCAAAGATATTACAGTATTAACCAAACAAAATAGTAAATATACTGAATTGCATCATGTTGTCCGCTAAGTAGCTTCTCTTTAAAGACAGTTGACATAATCTAGATCGAAACAGATATTACGTAGGCCTGTTGTTATGGGGAACCAATGACTGCAGTGACTTACCGTCTTCATACACGGGTTGGAGGTAACGTTTCTGTTGCCTGCTCGACATGCCCCAAGTGGGATAGTCAAGGTTGTTACACGAGCCGTCTGCTTCTCTGTAAAATCCTTTCATACATCTTGTCTCTCTCGGTGAACAAAATGGTCGTATCATGGCGCCCCACATATGCCGCAGTTCCGGATGCATCAACATATCATCGACCGACTTCCCGAGCCTAATTGATACATGTATAGTATGGACGTTTTAAGATAATTTCTTAACATTGACATGTTATTCTTTTGCACCACACACCAATGAGTTTATAATAGAAAAAGACAACACATTATGCATAAATAACCATCATGTTGATACAATATTCAAGTCGGCAATAAAATCGTCAAAAGGCACACAGAGATTGTTTCTCCCGAAAGTACGACAAATTGAAATACATTGAATATACTAATCGATTTTCTCTCATTTATTTTGGATTTTTCCGTATATGCTACAAATCTTGCACATGGAACATATTTCACGACCTCCCAAATCCCCTTCAGTCGTCTCTTTCAGTGATTTCATTGTAATCCTAGAACAAAAGTCAGATTAAAAACTCCTCAGATACACGTGCACGTGCAAGAAGTTAAAGAAACGGTCTATGTTACTGAATCAACACAGCTTCAACTCTTAAGAAACATTTGAAGGTAACACATTGCACACATTTTTAGAGGTCGATATAACTAATGACTGCAATAATTTCTCAGAAATAACCAAATACCCTGACCTTCCTCTGACTTTCTGATTTTTTTTTCTCCAAATGTCCCTGACTTGACACAAAATCCCCTGACAGTTTCCTATCCTGGAAATATATATTTTCACCCCCTCCCCCTCTTCATATCTGGCAGGGATACATGTTAATGTTGGAATGTGCTATACATATGTTCACACACCAGACCATCTACATGCATGAACGTTTAAACGTATAAAAAAATAATATTAATACTGCTATATGAACCTTTATCTCAGAAGGTTGGTTGTCTAGTCTGTAGTATGGATCCAGTTATCCCGATTGGGTCCGTAAATTAGTAATGTTGGGAAAGCCACATTTGAGCATGTTGATTGGTCAGTTGTTTCAACCGGAAGTTTGAATTACGTCACAGTTTAGTAAGCGTTCAATTACTATGAATTGTGGGAAACGCATAGAATTCCCTGCTTCTCATTGAGGGTTAACAGTCGTGATTCGGAATATATCTGGTTCTGGGATAGACTATTGTTTGTCTAAAACTTTTGGTGTCAAGCGTAAAATATTCTTGAAAAAATTGCAAATCGATATGTTCTATCATTTCCGTAAAAAATGAAAATTAAAAATATGTTATTTGTCACATTTTTGTCATATGAAACCACGAAACAGAGAAATGCAATGTCCTACAATTTACTCTGGTTATGCTCATCTCCAAAATAACAATGAAATTAAGGGTTTGCAAACATACTGGGGTATTAACGTCTAAGGTCATATATTATTTTCCGAAATAGTGTAGGACGAAACCATTTAAAATGTATCGTATGCCACTGCAACAATGAAATATAAAATTTTGTTAAACAATATCAAGATTATTTAACACTACGAAAGATTGGTATCAATTTTTCAATTATTTATTTACAAATGTTGTTTGTTGTATTGAGATATGAGGTAAACAATAACATACATTTTTTTGAGTTCCTGCGTGGCGCGGAGTACCACAAACGCATGCTCGGCACCGGATACTGACGACTTTCTCATGAATCGGAACAAACTCAACATGTGACGATGTCCGTACTCCTGACCGTTGTCATCGATACCTGCAACGGTTACAAATAAGGTATTGGCTAGTTTATGCCAAAGGCTCATGTCGCGGTGATCAACTCTTTCACCGCCAATATGATCCTACGCGACAGGGACTACATTTTATTCGTTGAATTCCATTTCTTTCATGTATTTTATATATGAAACAAATCAAACAATAAAGCTAAACTATATTATGGACATTGTGTTATGTCGTTTTTTTAAAAAAAATTATATTCTCAGGCTCTTGTCAAGGTTGGAGCTGATGCTTTGTGAAATGCAATGCACTGCTTGATCTGTCTGATAGCATAATGTGTCAATAATGCTGAACAAGTTTTGATCAATATATCCACGTTTAATATTCTAATTAAAAATCGTTCGCCTCGCATGCGGAAGGTCGTGGGTTCGATCCCCGACCGGGTCATACCAAGACTTTAAAATTGGTACTAGAAGCCTCCTCGCTTGACGCTCAGCATTTACAGGACAGTTCTAGGTCTGATCGACCCGGTGTTAGTATAAAGTGACTTGGTGGGTTATCATACTATATGTCTGCGGCATGATACTCCAGTGTGACAGCGTTCAGAATACTGTCTCAAGTAGACACCGTCGCGATATGACTGAAAAATTGTTGAAACGACGCTAAACACCATACAACAGCAACAACAACTAACTAAAATCATTTCAATGTTATAAGCCGGGCTTAATGCCAAACATATCCACGTGATGAAGCTGGACGCGTGGCAGTCTTAATCACTGCTCAGTTGCTCATACGCGATCGGGACTACTTTTTATTCGTCGAATTTCTTTCTTCTTTTTTTTCTTCATACGCTTTATATGCAACAACAAATCAAATAATAAAACTATTTTGTGTACATTGTAGTATGTCATATTTTTCTTTCAATGTTGCAAACAGTCAACCAAACGCTACAATGATATCAATCAAATTGGAAAGGCGTATGAATATGTATTAAAGCCTGGCACTTTTTTACCTGATCGAAACAGTTCTTCGTTGAGTGAGGTCTGATCAGCAAGTTCCGAGTGTGCAATTCGAAAGGCTGTGTCCATGGCGTGGCGAGCTTTATCTAGGGAGAGGGTAGTTGCAGCCGATGTCTGGATGCAAATGTGCCCAATACAAACGACCAACAATCCCGCAAATATACCTCGAGCCGTATGGAATGCCATTGTAGCTATAAGAAACAATAGCATGTTAAACATGTATATATTTATTGTTTTACCGAATCAGGTGTTGTCACTTATCTTCCACGCCGGAATATCTAAACTGTCCAGGGTAGAGTTTCACCAAAGTTTAATAAAAAAGTATAAACACACAACCTTAAGAACAAATTTTATACAGGCATTTTGAGTTAGTTTTAATCAAATCAGCATACATCAGTTCGTGCAATTGTTCAAAGAGCTGTACAGCATTTCTATTGTTTAATAATGAATTTTAAAAATAGAATGTTATTTTACGATTGTCAAGACACTGGGTAACTTAGAGTTTATTAAATATCAAAAATACCATGATTTGGACAATCAATTTTATACAGCATATATTGTTATTTTGTCAATGTCGTTTAAAAATAACCTGAATATTATCGTCGCCGACTATACATATACATGTTTTATTGTTATATAAATGATAATAGATATAATGTCCGTCTATGTACTTTATTTTATTAAATTATTAGCTTAGAATTGTTAGTAATATTAATCGAAAACTTTACACAAAATATATATCCGCGTACCTAAATATTATTATAATGGAGAAATATGGGATTTGTAATGTTAGACAGGACCACTATACTCATATACTCACGTCCAACAGGTGACCGAGTGATAGGCAAGCGAAGGGACCATAGTCCAATCCCATAGTCCCATTTTAATAAAAAAAAAATAGTATGATTAGTAAGAAAGGTCCGATTGATATTGAAGAAAATGTTAGTATGATTATTAAGAAATGACCCGTTGATATTGGGAAAATGTTGATTTTATTGTTAAGAAATGTCACTTTGATATTGGGAAAATGTCAGTATAATTGTTAAGAAATGTCCCATTGATATTGGGAAAATGTTAGTATGATTATTAAGTAATGAGTCGTTGATATTACGAAAATGTAAGAATGATTGTTAAGTAATGAACCGTTGATATTGGTAAAATGTAAGTAATAAGTGTGATTAAAAAGAAATGTCCCATTGATATGATATTACGAAAATGTTAGTATGATTGTTAAGTAATGAACCGTTGATATTGGGAGAATGTTAATATGATTGTTAAGAAATGTTCCGTTGATATTGGAAAAATGTAAGTAATAAGTGTAATTGAAAAGAAATGTCCCATTGATATGATATTACGAAAATGTTAGTATGATTGTTAAGTAATGAACCATTGATATTGGAAAAATGTTAGTATAATTGTTAAGAAATGAACCGTTGATATTGGGGAAAATGTTATAATTATTGTTAAGTAATGAACCGTTGATATTGGGAAAATGTTAGTATGATTGTTAAGTACTTAACCGTTGATATTGGGAAAATGTTAGAATGATTGTTAAGTAATGAACCGTTGAAACTGGGAAAATGTTAGTATGATTGTTAAGTACTGAATCGTTGATATTGGGAAAATGTTAGAATGATATAAAGTAATGAATCGTTGATATTGGGAACATGTTAATATGATTGTTAAGAAATGTCCCGTTGATATTGGGAAAATGTTAGTATGATTGTTAAGTAATGAACCGTTGATATTGGGAAAATGTTAGTATGATTGTTAAGAAATGAACCGTTGATACTGGAAAAATGTTAGGATGATTGTTAAGTAATGAGCCGTTAATATTTGGAAAATGTTAGTATAATTGTTAAGTAATGAACTGTTGATATTGGGAAAATGTTAGTATGAATGAATGTTAGTGTGACTGTTAAGTAATAGCCCATGGTAAAAATGCAAATCTGATAAAAAAAAACACACAAAAATGATCGCTTCAAAATAATTCCTTCCAAACCATGGTGACAGATGGTGTTTATTCTAAGAGATATATATCCTCAACAACACCACAAACATAATAACTGCATAGGACAGTTGCATGTAAACGTATAACAACGACAATACGGCCATACAGAAAAAAATAACACATATGAGTGCATGCATAACACAGGAATAATATATTCCTGTAAATTAATACATGCATCGAGTAAAAAAACGGGGTTTGAGTAAAGACATTCTATATACATAGCAGTCAGAGAAGGTGAACACATATTAAAAAAGATGATAGAAAAAAATATTTTAACTATATGTACATACCAAGAAGTTTCCAATTATTTCGACAGAGAATAAAAAGCACTACTTCTCGCGCGTGTAAAGGTCAATTATCAGTCGAACAAAAGAGTTCTTATTTTTGGCTGTATTGCCTTGGGTTGCTATTGGTTGACAATGATGTATGATATATCGGGTCACCATGACAGAATTATTATGTCGTTATGTAATTATGGTAATGTAATTACAATGTCATAGTTGAATCGATATCATTAATCGTGGACGCATTTGGCCATTATAATGGGATACAGTTATTGATGGTTGGAGGTGGAGGTTGAAGATAATATTGTATTTAATGATTAAACACATGTATAGGTGCAGATAATATTGTATTTAATGATTAAACACATGTATATGTGCAGATTATATTGTATTTAATGATTAAACACATGTATAGGTGCAGACAATATTGTATTTAATGATTAAACACGTGCATAGGTGCAGATACTATTGTATTTAATGATTGAACACGTGCATAGGTGCAGATAATATTGTATTTAATGATTAAACACGTACATAGGTGCAGATAATATTGTATTTAATGATTAAAAACATGTATAGGTGCAGATACTATTATATTTAATGATTAAACACATGTATAGGTGCAGATACTATTGTATTTAATGATAAAACACATGTATAGGTGCAGATACTTAGTTTATACGAATTTATTTTAGCTCGATTACAATGAAAGCTCAGAGCTTATATGAACCGCTCTCGGGTCTGCTTCCTGGGAAGAACTCGTGCTGAGTGTTGTTTTATGAGACATTCTTATGGCATTCTGTCCTTATCAATGAACGAACGTATTTGAACTTTTATTTCATCATTGTCAGGACCGTGAAAACAAAAAAGAAAACAGTAAGATGTCATAAAAAATATAAAAATTGTAACAACAGTTTCATTTTTAATCATCATTTAAAATTGCTATTATTAATAGGAGTATCATTTTCTTTAAGATTAAGATCATTATGTTTTTGTTTCTCCGTTTTTATAGACGTGTTTTATTTTGACAGTAAAATTTAGAAATGCGATTCACTACATCATGAAAGACCATCGATATTTTTTGACAGGTTGCATATTCTAACGACCACAAAGTTTGTTTTAACAACACTCTTTCAGGTGTCCTTTATGGCTTTGTTTACCTGAAAATGTCACACCTCTGATTTTTGTTCTTTATTCTTTAGTAAATAATAAAAGTTTGAAGGCTTGTCATTCATACAGAATCCCAAATGAAAGAAGTGAAACCTTCATTTTACTGTTTGTCAATTTTTGCACTATCAAAATATGATGAGAAAAGTAGAGGTCATGCGTCATATAAGAGATTTTTTTCTGCTCAGTGTGTACATTGTTGGCAAAGTGAAAGTACGAGTATACTTCCGAAATCATGTATTCATACCCCAATTTCCAAGCATTAATTTTTTATATCTAAATTCACAGTTCAAATATGACAATGCTATCAAAATGTTCAATACATCAATAATGCCATTTAAATAAAAAAAGAGCATTAAAATAAGGAAAATGCATTTTTAAAGAAGAAGAAACGAGGATTATTTATAACCGCCATTATGCGACTATCCCACGGAAGTATTTTCTATAAAATACAAATACAAATATCTTTCTTTTTTTACATTGCATACAATTTATAAAATTGTAAACAACATTGTTTGACACGAAACCACCATCACAGATATCCCGTGGTCCAGCGGTAGAGCCCATAATCGGAGGGTCGTGGGTTCGATCCTCCGCCACGGCTATGTGTGGTGTCCTTGAGCAAGACACTTTTCTGCATAAACTTAGTACTGGTTCTATCCAGGAAGTCTTCGCGCGTGATTTACCTAAGTTGTAAGAACTTGTTTCACAATCGAAGTAAAATAATAAGTTTAAACTATATATCCCCTCCGTTGATGACTACGAGGTTGCTCTGAACACCATGTCAGCAACCATCTGAATCCAACTATAAACGTTCTACCCAATGTTCATAGTTTTTAATTTGTAAATTTAGTAAATTGTGATTTACACAGTAAGAGGCAGATTGTCTCCTATCTCACCAGGTCAACCATACAGTCTACAAACTGAAAAACTTACGACAAATATCGTCGTAATCGTAAACCAAAATTTATTCATAATAGTTTTAACATTCATTCAAAAGAATCAAAACTTGGCTCAAATCATGCAGAAAATAAAATATTTTCTTAAAATACAATCATTTTAAATGTCAATCAAAATTTAAACATTCCACGAAAAAATATCAAATTGACTTACGGCGATTTTTATCGTATGTTATTTTGTGAAACACAACCCAGACCTGTATTTGGAAGAAGAAACAGGCTGCATTCGATTATGTTTTGACTATTGCTCACTCAAATGACTATAGAATAAAGATCAAAAATCAAGGATGGACTTACAATCTAAAGTCAATATCAACATTGCAGTGTGTCGATTGTTTCGATATAAATGAAATGTGTCTTTATGAATATATATGTGTTCAACTACACAGGTTATTTACATCCTTATTTGGGAAAGTGAACTAGTTGCGTGGTGTAACTTTTACAAAAATTTTAAATGTATACATGTTTTACACCTCTTTTTTCAATTGAAATGGATATTTTGCTACGCATTACACAGCAATGTCTGGAAATGGAGTCCCCTTTTCCGAATCCCATCGAAGTATATATAGCAGTACCCAAGACGCACCCTTATCTTAGTGCTTCAAACTCAAACCAGATATCAGTTTGCATTTAATCACGTGGAAACAGTGAATGGGCCTGAAACATAATTAATTAAAGCAAGGAGTGAGTCGGAAACTTTTGTAAATATAAAAAATCACCGGCGGTTTGCTAAGATGCAAGAAAGTATTGTTCTAAATAAATAAAAACAAAATGGAATTTAAAATTATGTTTGAATTATTATGGATCACGGTTGACATGAATATATTAACAAAAATAAACTTTTAGATCAATGATTCATATATATATATTGGTTATACCTAATACCGCGAGTCTAAAAAAAATCAACCATGTAAAGAATGGCATCAATAATAAACAGTTATAAGGTTACTTAAGTGTGCTGAGTATAAAACAGTTGCCGATACGAAATGCAAACAGATGCCGACGCTAACGGAAGTTGGAGCTTTACGCATGTCTTCCCAGATTGTTATTATACGGGCATTCGCGGTAATAGGTATACAAGAATACAGTTGTTTGGAAGCATGATCATGATATTTGCATGACCATTTAAATGCATGATATTCGCATGACCATTTATATGCATGATATTTGCATGACCATTTAAATGCAGCAAGACTTTCATTTTTTCTGACATTATATTTTTGGAAGTTAAGAGCTCGTGTTATTGTTTTAAATTATAATATGGTTAGGGTATATTGAGCTTTTAATTAGTAAACATAGTACACTATACATGCATTGGGTTTTTAGCATTACAAACAGATCTGCATCTAAATGCCATGTTCCCTTGCCTAAAAATAAATAGCTTTTGTGTTAAATTAAGTGTTTATAATAGGAAAGTAAATAAGCTTTTAATTGTTATAAAATAATTTGAGTTTCGTGACAAGTCCATAGCATATGTGACATTATCTCTTCTTGTTTACAATATTTACAAAGTGGACTTTGTATTGCTTTAATTTTATGTACATATTGATTTGTTGGAAATCTTATGACTGATTCTCACTTGGACACATTGTACTGTTGTGCTGGTTTAATTATCAAAAGAAGATAATATATATTTTGTAAATTTACTCCCATTTATTAAAAGACCGGAGTTACCGTATCATACAGCCAGCATCACTGATGGTCACTTACACTGAATTCTCTGTACTCACTGGAAGCAAAGCATCAGTGGAGGATTTATTTAAATTTCAAAAGACATACAACACAGATTTGGTTGGAACTTGGCAGATCTATTCTTTCATGTAAGCTCTTTATTCCACGTGAATTTGTAAACAACCAATACGTGCTTTATAAGTGTAACATTCAAAAAATGTTTTTTATGAAGACAGTTGTAAAATGTTCCTCCAGTTATCATTTACCGCTGATCTGAGTTCATGACACGACTCTCCAGCCAACTACAGTTCAGTTTCTGTGCAGATAAGCCACTGTGCATTCATAATTATGGTGGGAAATTGAAAACCAGAATAAATGCTACATGCATAGTGTTTAAATGTGATATTCCCGCTAAAGAACGTTGTGTTTATTTGGAAATCATTTGGGTAAACGTATCTAAAATGCACTTTTTCATATTACCCCTTCTGTGACATAACTAGGCCTAACATTAGCATGAATGGCCATTAGCTAACCTTTTGGCAGTTTTATTTGTTTTGTACAGAAAGAAAGAAAAAACGTAATAACCAATGATTTTTTTTGTGGGATTTTAATCATACATTGAACAGTAAACAGCGTGAAAATTTTAGCATGCTGCAATATAAAGTTTTACGACAATTATAAAAAGAATCAGCTATTAAAATATTATTATAAATTGATTTAGAAATTAAAATAAACATTGTATTTCATTCAAACTAATTTAAACTTGATTTGATCAAAGTGCAATTACATGTATTGACCATTCCCCTTATGTGTTGTAAATCAGCCGTTCTCACAGCTGTCAGTCCAAACTTTACAAATATTAAGATAAGAGCAAGCAGGCCGGTAGTTCAGCCTCACCTTCTCTTTCATAGTTGCCTAATGTCTTGCCCGTTGGTTTTTCGATATAGTGAGCCTGGGCCTTTAAGAAGATGGACTATTTTTATTTCTATTTAGTGTACTATAAAAAAACCTTTACTATACATTTTAATCGCCATGTATGTGTTTCTTTCCTTCTTATATGGCGTTTAAAAACGGGATGCCGCCTTTCTTAGCCACTTTAGTGCGTTTAAAAAAACACTATTTATTTCATTTCGACCCGTTATCATTTATAAGAGCTAAAATATTTTCATGCAACCATGCAGATGCAATTATAAAGAATTAAATATGAACAATTACACGCCAGCTGTTTTTTATTTACGCGTAATGCTCACATTGTCCTCATTTTATTACGTATAGTACATTCCGTTCCATTAGAGCAACAATGTACCATGTGTACATGGGCCGAGAACTTGTGACCAGACGTGATAATAATTCATTTCTATTGACAGCTTCTCCACTAAAGACGCATATATACATATGTTAGTTGTCGCATATCTTAAGATCGAAGTATCTGTATTGACAGAAATGATACCTTTTCGCAATAAATATCACATAACGTGGAGTTCATGAGTTAAATTCCAGGTGGTGTGACGACAGTCTATCGGATGTGCTAATAAAACACACATCAATTATTAATCTTTAACTGTGTATATAGTTGCAGTATCAATGGCCTTATCGAAGCACATGTATCATCATATTATTCCAGAATAAAAATTGAATTGAATCAAGGACTTCTATATAATTCCATGATTGAATTGAATTAAGTATACATTAAACTAGACAAAACAGACATGAATTAAAATGTTGTAAGTTTAAGCCCTTTTGTTTATCAATTCCATGTGAAGATGCATTTTTGCCTAATACAGTATACTGTATAACTTCGTTTGCTCGAACACTTACGGCTGGGGCATTACATATAGCTCGAACCAATTATTTGATCACGGCCGAATTCCTGTATTTATGATATGATTTTAAACAATACCTCGCTCAAAAAACCTTAATTCGAACTATTTTGTCCAGTTCCGTCGTGTCCGTGCCATAGAAGTTTTACTTTATATTTATGCAGGGTTTTAGAGCTTTAAGTGTTAATTTAGCGTGGTGATACTCGACCCAGATTTTAAAATATTAAAATGTGAACTTTACTGAGTTTTAACAAAACCAAAAATGCAAACGGGATCGGTATCGGTCAGATGATTCAGTGAAATATAGTTCTACTGCATACGGGCAATGTATCGGTCAAATTATTGTGTTGAAATAATGATCTATCGCATACAGGATCGGTATAGGTCAAATGATTTATCGCATACGGGATCGGTATCGGTCAAATTATTGTGTTGAAATATAGTTCTACTGCATACGGGATCGGTCAAATCATTATGTTGAAATATAGTTCTACTTAATACGGGCAGGTAATCGGTTAAATTATTATGTTTAAATATTGCCGATCCGGTCAAAGTATTATGTGTAATTATTTGAATATAGTTATATTGCAATCATGTAACTTTATGTCTTAGATTACCCTTTTAAAATAGCTTTGTGAACGAATGTGAAAATGTCGGCTACTGTACTGTAGGCTAAGATGCCTTAAATGATTTGACATTATGTTCTCTGTAATAAATGTTTCCCCATGGCGTATAAGGAAATAGATTATGTAAAACAACACCATGTATATGCGAGTAATAAATAAACCAAGAAAACACGATACTGTACATGTAATAACTTAAGTATTATTACGTGGCGCTGTAATAGTTTAAACAATATTATATTCACAGAGTACATCGTAGTCATACAGCAAATATACACAGTAAGCAACATGTAAAAGGATTCTAAAGAAAACTGTAATAGCTTATATAAGTATCTGTTTCTTTATTATGTAAGGCGCTATTATAATACTAAATGATGGTAATATCGTAACAATATATCTTAGAAGCATTCCTGTATGAAAAGTATTATTTAAATGAGAGAGAGAGAGAGAGAGAAAGAGAGAGAGAGAGAGAGAGAGAGAGAGAGAGAGAGAGAGAGAGAGAGAGAGAGAGAGATCATAGATCATGGTATGACCCTAACCCTAACTATAATTATATCGAAAAATATTTTCGTCCTGAGAATAATATATATATATAATATACATAATCTTAATATAAGTGTTCGTTTATGAACATTGTAAGAGATCGATCACCAAACAGCACCAAACAGCATTATATCAACGGATACGTTATGATATTTTTGGGATCGCGGCCGTCACTTTGTTTATCTGAAAAGTGTGCAACGGTTATTGTATTCCGCATGCACATGAAGGACTGTCTGTTACTTTTTTCAGTAATACAGGTGTTGCTTAATGTTGATGCATTGTGTCCGAACACGTGTGTGTGTGTGTGTGACTTTAAATGTTCTATTATCATTTTAAAACATCAGTGGATATGTTTTTTGCACCATATCAAAATAAACCGGATGGGATGATATTAAAATACGGTTTACATTTTTTCCAAAAATGTGTGAAATGGCTTTCAGATATTCATCAAAGAAATGTCTATTTCCAGTTATACTCTTCACACAAATTGTTGTTGCTTTTTCAAATTTCATATTAGGTTACTCTAGCTATGTGCAGTCAGAAAAAAATGTGTGTGTTTTTAGAAGAAGAAAAAACATGTATCTAAATTGCCACGTGTCCTTTTAATGACATATATAGCACGTAATGAATTGGTTTATAGTAAATTGTTGAATAACCACTGTACCCATATTTATTGATGCAATAAAATTCGTTTTACTGTACACGGGTTTACTAGAAAAAAAAAGAGTCTATGTCACAGATAGTTCTTTGTTGCTATCGAGTTTTTTTTACATTTTAAATGTTATAATTTCACTGTGCCTTTTGCGAATTAAATGTATATTTTTTTATATGTAATTAAACTAACTTCTAATGGTAGTGAAAACTGTGAAGTTTTCATCCGTTTTCACTCTTTTTAATAATGAAATTATTAACAATAATTGACTTAGAAATCTGTGTAAACTCTGTCTCAAAAACAATAACACAAACATGTTTAGTTTAATACAGTTTCAAATCATGAGAAAAAACATTGCTCTTATTTATAAAATAATAACCTCATTCCCAAGACAATATTTATCAATATCTGAATTGCTTAATTTTTCCTACCTCTTGTGACCACCGCGCCTATCTTTTCTCGAATACTTTCAAACACTAAGTATCTCTTCAATGAGCTGTCCCCCAACTGACCATATAAAACACCATAAAACACCTCGGAGACACCGACAGTTGATCACATCCGTCATGTACTGACAGCTATATCATAACAATCGCAGTTAAAAAGTTGTGTTCGCAATATTATATGTACGTATTATGCAAAATACATTGACGGATTCAGGATTTTAAACTGGGACAGGGCGAATCAAGGTTTTCGGTAAATATTCAGGGGTCAATAAGAATTATACAATGTCAGCAGCGTAGCGTAATATATATATATTTTTAGAAGCGGGCGTACTTTTTCCGTTTTAGATTGATGTTAGTCTGTTCTGGCTCTAGATTTTCGGTCAAGTTTAACCATAATTTCCAATTAAGACGAGTGCCCCTTGATCCGCTGGTGCAATGTACTTATCTTATTAATTGGTAATTTATACATTCATTAATGAACCAAAGGCATGCAAAGCCTCGTTTGATTCGCGCACTATATCTTCCTTTTATTTGCGGTCAGTGGGGGATGTGGCGGTATATTGTTATAGTTCAAAAATACATTCTGGTACAATTTGGAAGTTGCCTTGTCTCTGTTAATAGTCGTTGTCATTTTTTGCTTAAAACTTATTTTTCAACAGTTGCATGGTTCCTTCGTAGCCAAGTTTCTAAAGTTCCGTCACAGGATCACTTAAAATCACCGCTGAGGTTATTGATCGAGTTCAGCTCGGTTTAAAACCTTTATGTGAATGATTGATTGATTGAATATTTAGCGTCATTTTTATGCCATCCAGGGCTAACAGACGATCAGTTAACCTAACCGCTGTTTCCTGGGATACTAAAAGGTAAAGAAGCACTCGAGGACACCCAATCTCCGCAAGTAACTGATTACTTTCCCACTTGTATCATCGGTGAGAAACGAATGATAATGAGACACAATGTCGTACACCAGTCATCACGGAGACTGCTGGCGGGCGGGGATTCAGGACCCCTGGATTCATAGTCAGACGCGTAACCGACTGAGCTAATCGGGCCCGGCTCCTTTATGTGAAAAAGGTTTGTTACTTACTTATAGCAGAGACATATGAATCCCAAGATGACGTAATTGAGTCACTACTTCTCAATCGAACCATAGATATATAAGTTATAACCCCAAAACAAAAGAAAAACTATCTTTGACAAACAGACTCAATTCATCCGCACGACACATCGTCTTAGCATTTGTGCCAATGTAGTTAAAAATCTAATCTCAACTAAAGAAGATATGGTCCGGACAGCAGTGGACGGAGCTGTGACCTTGATCTTTGAAGAACAAACCCAAGTCATTCGCATGACACATCATCTTGTCCTAGTAAACATTTGTGTTGAGTTATTTGTGGTGGTGAAGTTTTAATTTACCCTCGCACTTTGAACTGTTCATTTTGGCGAGCCTGAACAGATAATTAAAAATAAATTGATGAGTTATTTATAAATCCAGTAACAAGTAAAGAAGATAAAGTCAGGAGAGCAGCGGACGGACGGAGCTGTGACCTTGACCTTTGACGAAGAGACCCAAGTCAGTGACATGACATATCGTCTTGTTATGGTGAACACTTGTGCAAAGTTATTTAAAAATGCAATCTAGACTTAAGAAGATACGGTCCGGACAGGACGAAACAGTGTATACATTGAATTTTCAAACATTTGACCTGGAGCTTTGACATTGACCTTTGAATAACAGACCCAAGTCATTCGCGTGACACATCGTCTTATCCTAGTGAACATTTGTGCCAATTTTTTTAAAAATGCAATCAAAACTAAAGAAGATACGGCCCATACAAGAGGAAACACAGTGTATACATTGGATTTCAAAACACTTGACCGTGAGCTATGACCTAGACCTTTGACGAACAGACACAAGTCATTCGCATGACACATTGTCTTGTCCTAGTGAACATTTATGCCAAGTTATTTACAATTCCAATCACAACTAAAGAAAATACGGTCCGGACAAAAGGAAACACAGTGTATACAATGGATTTTCAAACCCTTGAACTATGACCTTGACCTTTGATGAACAGACTCAAGTCATTCGCATGACACTTCGTCTGGTCTTAGTGAACATTTGTGCCAAGTTTTTAAAATTCCAATAACAACTGAAGCAGATATTGTAATGACAGTAGGGGACGCACGCACGAACGCACGCATGGACGGACGCAGCCCAATTCTATACCCCCCCCCCCCCCCCCCTTATATTCAGGTTCAACATATACTTTGGGTCCTGGAAGTACATCCGCATACACTCTCTCCTCAGGTTGGCCCCAAATAATTGAAACGCTCCTACGCCCATGGTTTCATTTGGTAAATTTTATCTTGCTGAACGCAGGGAGTCTAATTATGAGGTAGTTTCGTGTATCAATAAATCAGTGACCTCAAGCAGGTACTCTAAAAGTAAATAATCTCGTTCTATATATAAAAAAAGTAATATTCCACATTGTTGCTATTAATCTCTAAGTAACAGTACGTGTATCTGAAATTATCGTTCGCATTGACAATTTATACATCTTACTAGTCTGATTAGATAAGGCGTGGGTGACATCTTTTTTATTATTTGGATATCCGATCAGCGGTTGACTCGAGAGACGCAAAATAAAAAAATCTTTAAACTGGTTCTTCTAGAGACGTGCAATATTTGGCACAAACATCTTACATGACTGATTCATATATACAACAGCATTTTCCATGCCTACGTGCACTTTCTTGATTTAATATACCGCTTTATGTTCATAATGTTATTCCAAAGACATATAAACAATACAATTACGCAAGGAATTATTTACGATATATATACGTACTTGAATTATGCAAGGACTTGTATAGAAGGATGGGAAACTTGTATCTCCTTACTAGATGTTGATTAAACAACACACGAATGATTCATTATTTGACTAATTAATCATTCTTTACTACCAGACAACTGATATCTTAACATAAACTGTAAGCTGTATGTAATCTTAGATGTTTAAACATGTTTCGATCATGTAAAATGATCTTTAATCAAAGATATTGAGGTTTGAAGGAAAATTTCTCGTAAATTGTCGTTAATTTAGCTGCAGTATACAAATTTTGCGATCGGATTCACTTCAACAATTTTAAACACAAATTGTTGGGAATGGTATTGTTTTGATGAGAATTTCATTCTGCAATGTTAAAAAAATTAATTTGTGTTTCTTAGGTGAATGGAAGTCAAGATAATTTAAAACGAGATATTTCGAGATTTTGCGTGAATACGCGAGCGTTCACAAACTCTCAATCAGTTGCATTTCCATCTCTATATAATTCCTTGAATTAAGTCACTGACAATACATGCTGAAAACAATGACGGATGTACCCTTTCGTCGAACGTCTCAACCCTCTCCTCCAAAATCCCATACTATTTGTATTAAAATTCTCTATATTTCTACAGGAAAAACATGTTTGTTCGATCAGATTCTGTGATGCGCCCGCCAAGTACGTCCTCTAAACTTGAGCTGAAATGCTGGATCCACCGCTATAAGACCATTACTTTAACAGCTCACAAATAGTTCACATAAAATCATAAGTAATAGCATGCATGATATCTAGTCAGGCATCTTATTACTTTGCTGTGTGTTGTACTAAGGATTATAGTCCCTCCGCCAGGTTATCCCGGGGGCTTGCCCCCGGGCTGGCACAATAGAGTGTGGACTGTAAAAGATTAATTTTGGAATTTTGATGTTTTCGCTGTTCCGCCGCAGAACTGTTTCTAGAGTTCCTAAAACTGTGAAAAATAGGGATATAACTGTCGGTTAATTTATCCTTTAGTTGGTTTATTCCGATATGCCGAGTTAAGGTGATGTATGTTGAAGTGGTGTTGGACATGCCGCCGTGTGGATCTAGATTCTTTGTGTTTGGGTGTTGATTGAGATGGGGTCGATATAATATTAGAGTGTATGTTGTTGTTGTTGTTTAAGTTTTGAGGGTCACTGATGCTTGGAATTAGCAACGGTGGAGTATGTGTTTTGTTGTATATGGACGGTGTATCTTAGAATACCGTTGTTTTGTGCGTTGTGTGTGGTGTGTATGAGTCAAGGTGGATCGGGTAAGGTCAGGGAGGGCGCTAGTTCTCTTGATTGTGATGGTGTCTTCTTGGGTGGTCATTTTCGGAGGTTGTTGCTCTGTGGTAGGTTGTGCTGCGTAGTTCATTGTCTAGAAGATACCCGGCAGTACCTGTACCCCACACTTTAGGTGTGACGTATCTAGTACTCCCGGGCTTGTTGGGTCGTCTTCTTGATGGGTCTTCTGGTCACGGCGCCTGTGAATTGGTTAGTTGGCCTCGATCAGTCGTCGTGCCGTCTGGTCCCCGGTACTTCTAGACATCTGGGTGCAGTGAACCTTTGTTAATTGTTAGTGAGCTTGTTATGGGTTGCTTACAAAAAACGGCCTGCTTTATGGGTATTTATAGTTGGGCATTGCCTTTATTTTTAATAAATGATAAAAATATATAAAATATCTAGATCTACTTTTTTTTAATATATTTACAGTTAATAGCTACATTTGTTGTGCTTAGCACCATGGTTTCACTAGCACTATGGTATACCACTACTTGGTGTGGTTTTGGCATAGTATTGCTTGTCTAAATATGGTTATGGTTAGTTGTTAAGGTTAGTGTCTGTTATACTTGCCTTTTCCTGTACCATTCATCAGTTTCCTGTGTTGTGTCCGTCTGTCTATTCTACTATTTGTTTGCTCTATATACATTTTACTCTATGTTTATAATACTGCTTTTATTTATGTGTCCTTGTTGTAATTACCTATATATCTACTTATTTATAAAATAGTTGGGTTTGACATGCTGTTTTTATGTTTATATATCACTAGGTGAGCAGCGCTCACGGAGCAAAGAGCCTATCCGCTTATGGCAGTTAGTTCTATACTGTTTACCTTGTGTATTTGTTTTGTGTTTGTTTATATTGTTTCATATATTGCTTATTGTAATTCCTATTTTTGTATTTAATAGAATATTTGTTTTTATATCGTTTTATATATTTGTTTATTGTATTTTTATTTTTGTATCAACTGGTATCCAGCGCCCACAGAGCTAGATCCTAGCCGCTTATGGCAGTTAGTTCGTTACTGTCTACCAGATGTATTATTATTGTATTTTTCGTGTTCAATATTATTTTTGTTGTGTGATTTTATACCGCTTTGTATATTTGTTTATTGTATTTTTATTTTTGTATCATCTGGTATCCAGCGCCCACGGAGCTAGATCCTATCTGCTTATGGCAGTTAGTTCGTTACTGTCTACCAGATGTACTATTATTGTATTTTGGTATTCGATATTATTTTTGTTGTGTGCTTTTATATCATGTTATATATTTGTTTATTGTGTTTTTATTTTTGTATCATCTGGTATCCAGCGCCCACAGAGCTAGATCCTAGCCGCTAATGGCAGTTAGTTCGTTACTGTCTACCAGATGTATTATTATTGTATTTTTCGTGTTCAATATTATTTTTGTTGTGTGATTTTATACCGCTTTGTATGTTTGTTTATTGTATTTTTATTTTTGTATCATCAGGTATCCAGCGCCCACGGAGCTAGATCCTATCTGCTTATGGCAGTTAGTTCGTTACTGTCTACCAGATGTACTATAATTGTATTTTGGTATTCGATATTATTTTTGTTGTGTGCTTTTATATCATGTTATATATTTATTACTTTGCTGGTCCGCAGTCCGCCTTTTATACCCCCAGTAGTTTTGACACTTTGATTTTGATTTTTCCAAAGCACGAGTTATCACGCTTGCATGGTTTCTAGCTGTATTCGAAACGTTTCCATAACGTATTAATATTATTGGTTGCGAAGCAAGGAACCAGCCCGATAACCAAATATAACCAATAAAATCATCGGATACGCTCATGTGATCAGTGACGTCGCAGGTAAATAAACCAAAACAACAACAGAAAGTGAGAGAACCAATTACGCGTCTAATTGTGAAGTCAAATTGCATATCACCCACTATGAGTTCAACACAGCCAAGTTTGCAGAAGGACGAGTTACAAGGTATCTCATTTTATAATTGATTTTTACCAATTTTAACTTTACAAATGGTCAAAAAATAATGGTTTAACGGACAGTCGCTTCATTTGCCAAATTGGCGCAAGACTCAAAATGCCCGGATGAAAACAATATTATTGCTATTTGCATTCTTGTCATTCTGTATATTTTTAGAGCACAAACACGGCATTGCTATAGCCAGCAACTTTATTTAGCGTGCGTTGCATGTTTATTTTTCTATCTGACTGTATTACGCAGCGTGGTGCGTAGTTGAACTGTTACTTGAGGAAGAGCACGTATCTTGCGGGGGGAACTGTCTACAAGGCCGAGGGAATGGGTGCAATGCCATTAATTCTACAACTTTGGGTAATGGTGACGATGAAACTGTTGAGCAATATATTTCTTACATACAGAGTTCTAGGTGTGCCAATGGAAAACAATGGATAGGCAGGATATGTAGCATAATTAAATAAATAAGCTGTTTAAAACTACTTGGATATTTGACTTGACCTGTTGACCTAAATTTTAAGAGGCTTGAAATAACAACCATTAAATCTCTCCTTATAGATAAGATGTAAGTGCACTATGATGAGACTTTGTGACAAGTCCCTCCAAGTAGATGATCAATTATGTTTATTTTTCTTTTAAAGGTCAAAAACCATTATAATTTTTATGTTCATATGATAGCATCTATAGGCGTAGCAGCCTCCCCACCCCCCACCCCCCCACCCCCAATATTCGAGTTCAGCACAATTATATTTTGTGGTCTGGAAGTTCGTCTTCATAAACTCTCTCCTCAGGTTGGTCACCCCAATAATTGAAACACTCCTACACCCATTGATATGACATGAATCGCTATGTAAAACTAAAATAAGTTCTTAACATAGACAGAATATTGCATTCCTATACATGTGACTGACTGACTTTACATCCCAATCTAAAGAAATGAATTAATGGCAGACTTTCAATCAGTTCATACTGCCACTGTCAGTGCATCAGATAAACAGTTCTTCCAAATGAGTATTTTACCCCTTAAATTAGTATGCAACGCTTATTTTCAAAATGTTACGGTTAAAATAAACTTTTTTTATCAAATTGCCATTTAAATCAAATTAGTCAGCACTGAAATTTAGAACAACTGATACTTATTTGGCCCCTTAATTTAAAATTCATATATTCAGAAATTTCAATGTTTAAATACCCCCAAATAGTTATTATCTGGAGTATGCACTCTGTCTCCCCATTTCAAGTATAACGATCAGCCTCATTTCCAAGGATTAAAGGTGTTCGGTCTCTTGCATCACTAACTGACATAGAAGTTCGGTAAGATCTTAAAAGGTTACATATGGTGTTGCTTTCCCTGCACATTAGAATGTCAGCCTGTTGGTCTCCTCCAAAGTGTTATATATTTTAATAGTACCTTGTCCAAATATGCCAAGTGCTGTGGGAGTTCATTTTAGAATAATCCAGACGTTTAACCAGGAAATGAGGTTGGAGTTCCTGGGTAGTTATTTTGTATTTGGAATATATTGCAACAAACTGATTAGCATGTCATATTATATTGGGAACTGCTGTTAATTTCAGACTCATGGGTTGATGTTCACTACAACGGTCAAAACTCTCCGCGGAAGGATGGTGCACCAGAGACATCTGGTATCTACACTGCACTAAATATTGAGAAGTTGTTGACAGATGCACAGAGAGAGTCAGTAAATAACAGTCGGGAAGCATCTGCTAGAGGGAGGTACTGTTGTTCTTTCTGAGATTAACTACTTTTATTATCACAAATTTATATGTTATTAATGAGATCTAGGTCATATTTAAAAAATATTTGTTTGCTGTTCTCCAACCCAGTATTTTTCATGTGGGTAGGTAAGTAGACATTTTTTTTGCCAAATTTTGTGATTTTGCATAGTCATTTTAAAGAAAAATGGACATAAATCATGGATAGAAAAAAATTAAACATTTTGAAAGTAGATAACAAAAAGTAGTGGCAATTCTGAGCGAGTAAGTAGGAGCATGGCAAACAATTTATTTAAAGATGACTTTATCACCATTTTCAGCATGTGACACCTTCGCTATTCCAATTTTTGATAAGAGTTCTGAGCTGCATTCACAGTTGAGAAGTGAGAATGTATTTTGACTGTCTTCACCTCTCATAACATTTTGAGAGATACAGTAATTTTGATGATGAAATATTTGATTGAATATTTAGTATAATTATAAACCATCTAGTTGACCTAACCACTCATACCTAAAACCTTGAAGATTAACCAGTACTCAAGCTTACCAGTCTCTGTCAAGAAACTGATAACTTTCCCACTTGAAACAACAGTGAGAAATGAATGACAATTAGACACAATGTTGTATATCAGTCGTCAATTATTCAAGGGCCCTGTTGTCATGGGGATTCAAACTCAGACCCCTTGATTGATAGTCAGAAGAGCTACTAAGTATTCAGACCATACTTCAGTTTATGTTGAGCATCAAACTACCGATATTCAATTTCATTTCTGGTATAATTTTTACAGATTAGTTAATACTGCATGGAAAAGTTGAAAAACAAGTTTGGTAATTTTAACATATTACATGTGTTACTAGGACAGTAGGTTGTAGTTGGAGGATGGTGATATAGCAGTGATATGCACCAATAGTTGTTTTGTTATTTTTCATACAAAAATTTCTATTAATATTAATGAGTTATTCAGTTGGTAATTATCGTCTAGCTCTACTATAGCCTGTATGCTACAATCACTGTTGGGGTTGATGATGATGATACTTTTATTTATTATCGCCACTGGTGTCCCATGTGTGCAATGCCTCCAGAAGAGTATTAGTAATTTTAGATTTTTGGAGGATAGTGCAGAGATACAGAAGACCCTTTTGTAGCATCCCTGGTTCTTTTACAAGCACTGATACATGGGACCTCGATTTTTTGTTAAAGTCTCATTCAAAATACTGATACCTGTAAGTTCTTTTAGTTGGAAGAGCGGGGGTCGAACCTGCAACCTCTAGATTTGTAGTCCAATGCATGGACCACTACTCCACCCTTACTGTTGACACATGACTATTTTCATATTTTTTCGCATAATTATTTTTTTGTAAATTATTTGTCTGCATGATGCAAATATGATATTATTTTATCTTGGTATATCACAGTGCAGACCGATAATTTTGTTTCTATTTCAGAAAGGGGTAAATTCTTATAAAAAAAAAACACAATAAATTTTGCATATTTCTGATCATATATTATAGCAAAATGTGTAAATATTCATTTGGTTTAAACATATTTCATAATATAAAGGGTTATGTCATAATAAATTAATCGTTAGATTATCACTCCGCCCACGCCAGCCCTCTTAATTTTCATGCCAAAAAAAGAATCAGATATTAAAAAATTAAAAAATAAATGAATGAGAATCTAACATTTAATTTATAACGGCCTCAGCATTAAACAATACAATTCTTATATAGAGATTTTCATTAAAAGACTGATTTGTACATGAGTGAAATTAGATTTTATGATTGGTGCATGTCCCTAAACATGTGTCATAAATAATCATCAGTTTATTATATCATAAAAAAAAAGAATTGGAACATAAAGTCTTGTTTATATATACCATTATAGTTCATGTTATGTTGTAAGATAAACATGAAGAATCAGGTCACAGTTTCCAGTTTTATTTGTTAATGTTTTAATAATGCCACTTTATTGAACAGTATTGTAAACTTTATCACGGGTCGCGATTTAATATTTGGTCAATAGAGATCTCGGGTTTTATATTACACAGACATAATGTAAACAAAGGTTATTAAACAGACTGTCTGTAAAATTCCATTTTTAATATCATATATAAATAAACATGTGGCTAGGCCTTAATAAATGAATTCCTAGATTTTCATCCCGTGTGTCCCCTAATTTTCATGCCTGACCCCGACTCTTTTTATTTTCATAAAAAAAAAATATTTTAAAGATTAATAGAATAACCCCCCCCCCCCCCCCATCCCCCCATCCACACCTACACACACCTCCTTCTTTTTAAGAAAAAAAAAGGATGATAATCTACCTATTAGTTATAATGGCCTTATGCTTAAGTAGAAATAAATCTAAAAAATATGGGAGATGTGGTTGAGACCTTTTCAAAATGATGTCCTGAAAAACTCACATTGTTTTGTCACTTTTACTGAACATCAATATCATAATAACTTCTATATTCTATCAATCCAGGGGTCGTGAGTTCGAATCCCTGCCGACAACAGTCTCCGTGATGATTCATAACGACATTGTGTCTCATTATCATTCGTCTCTCACCGCTGATTCAAGTGGGAAAGTTATCAGTTCTGTTTGTTTCACTTTGTACTTCGGTACTTTTAGCTATGTGTAATATGTAATTCTTTATATTTGTCAGCCCAAAAAGTCTCCACAGTCCAGTAAATGAGCTTTCAAGTCATGGTAGTGGAACACAACTAAGTCAGGTGTGTATACTGTTTTTAATCCAATGAATTGGTCGTATGTTTCAGTAAGTATAATTACACAGACAAGTGAAGCCAAAGGTCATGAGTTTGATAAAAGACATTGACCTTACATGGGCTGTCATTCACACAAGATTATACTCCAATCAGCTCTTGATATTGTTTATAGAGCCATCATTTTCCTTAGACAAGCTGACAATGTCTTAGTAAACATAACATTGTATTTCCTTGGACAAACAATGTCACATGGCCGGTTGGCAGAGGGATAGCCGTTCTCACGTCTGGTTGATTCCGCCCATGAAACAGATTCAAGAGGTTCACAAAAACTTCAGTGCCAGTTTCACTATACAACGTCATGATCAAGCTGAGATTTTCCTCACGTAAAACATCTCAGTTTTTCTATATGATTACTTTATGTATACATACAGACATATGGTATGATACCCTACCCGATCACATTATACTGGCACCAGGTTGAAAAGATCTAGACCTGTCTTAAATGCTGAACACCAAGGGAGGAAGCTTCTAGTACCATTTTTCAAGTTTTTGTATGACCTGGCTGGGGATCGAACCCATAACCTTCTGCATGTGAAGTGGAAGCTCTACTCATAGACTGCCACTGCTGGAGCCAGTGTTATAAATAAATTAGTATAAATCAAAATGAAGTAAGAATATTCAGTCCTAAAACCATTAGCATGTCAATTTATTCCACATGTCGGTTTAACAATTTTAGGTGGGGTTCAAGATGGTAAAATTGATTTTTCCAGCTGGAAAATAAACTGTCATTTTGGCAATCCCTGATAGGGTCCAGACCCCATGTCCCTCCCCCTGGATCTGCCAGTGACTGGCTACATTGATATGTACAATATGATGCTACCAAGGTCGTATACATACAGCATACACAGAGCTGGAATGTCAAAACAGGCTGGCATCCCAATGTTAAACAGCATAGCAATAAACAATGAAAGCAAATATGTCCGTTACATAGCATACTATGTTATCATACTCATTCTCTTCAGAAATATTTCATTCCAACTGATGCCAAGACAATTTAGCCTAATTTTACTTTTTATCTAACCTGTACAAATAGTCAAAGTTCAATAGCATTACCAGTGATACTTTTTATCTTTAAATGTAGTACATGTTGTAAAGTGAAAAATGCCTGGCTGAGTTTCAATAAAAATCTGTTTGGTTTGTAGGATGAGAGGGTGGATCCAGGGACTGACTGGATCTGGGACTGGTCAAGTGGACCTGAGAGAAATCCCACGTGAGTATTCAACTTAGGTCAGCATTAATTGCTAGATTATCATCCCACCCGCCCCCTAATTTTCATGCCACCACAACCTTTTATATTTTCAGTAAACAAAAATAAAATTATCCCCCCCCCCCCCCTCCCCCTTTTTAAGACTTTTGATGATAATCTATCAATTAATTCATAATGGCCTTAGAGCTATTCTTAAAAAAATATTTGTGTACCATGATCCTACATTCCCACTAAATTTCAGATATCCAAACTAGTTTATTGACTTTCAAACCAATGATTTTTTTTCTCAGGAATCCTGACCATTTTCCCCCCCGAAATAACGCTAAAAATCATGCTCACCTACCTACCTACTTACCACAATCTTCAACCCAATATTAATTACTATATATATAATAATAAATGTTAATGAATGACGTCTTGTCACATGAAAATAGTTGTAAGACAGTTAAACATTTTGTTCCATTTAAGATTATATTAAGACTTGTATTGAAATAAAATGTATATCCCATTGACATGTTTTTCTAATATATGTGATATTGATGATCATTTTTCTTACAGCGATCTTGGGGCAAAATTCCGTCGTCCAGTTCAGCGTCCGCGACACAGTCTAAGGCATGTTGAGAAAACGAGCATATTCAACCTGGAGAATCTACAGAAGTTGCTCTTCACACACGCATGCACCTTTGTGCTGGGCGCTACAGTGTAAGTTGTTGGTTTTAGTTTTGAACTTTATTGACAAAGTCTATAGACTGATTGTTGTTGGTACTTTTCTGCATCTTAAGACTGAGATGTTTTAACAATGTGCATACTTTTTAAGCTGGGGATTAATTAACGTTTGAAAATGGATGATCTGTAACTTTATGTCTGTAAATGATCATCAAGCTATGGAATCATGATCGAGTTGTCAAATCCGGTCTCGCAATCACTTACCTCTCATCACCAAGGTCATAGGTTCAAGTCCCGCTCGATCCAAATATACATTATGTGAGAAAGTTTGCCAGTTACTTGGAGAAGGACTCGGATTCATTCTGAGTAAACTTGGATATGCCACATTTAGCCTAAAATGTGTTGAACATAGCGTTAAACCCTATAAGAAGACAAAAGAAAGATAAGAATTATGTAGACTCTGTTACATCGTTGTGGTTCTTCTCATGTATGAAAGTTCCTATGTAAATATTTACTGCTGATATTTTTTTCTCAATTTTATTCATTAATGTTTTCGTGTGGCTATTATATAGAACAGTACAGGCGGCTTTACCACGTGTCAAGAATTCGAGTTCTATATTACAGATATACAAAATGACATCGTGGGTTGTTGGACCTTTTGTGATCACCTTTTGTCCGTGGTGCGTCTCTGTAAACAATTGATGTTTTGGACTTCTTCTCAAAAAACTTTAGCTTAATCATAATGAAATGTTGTATGCAGCTTTGGTACCTTAGGGTTAATCAAAATTGTGAATTGCATGGTCCCCACATTCCTGAAGGTAGAGCTAAAGCAGTCAAATTCCATATAAACTTTAAAAATCTTCTTCTCAATATAGGACATACATGTATATGGGTCCTTTATAAAAATTGTGCATTGCATGTCCCTGGGCCTTACAGTTTGGCCCTGGGGGTGGGGCCTACTTTACTAAATCTTTATAAGAGAAATTGACAGAAAACATTATTTCTTATGACATAATTGACTTATGTGAATGTTTTTTTTTGATAATTGGGTAACCGTTAAGGTCCATTGCTTTATTAAAAAATAATATTGGAGATATGAGTGAGGCCTTTAAATATTATGTTACGATATTACACAACAGTGTTATTGTCATTCTTCATCTCCTGTGTTTAGTGGTGTTGTATATTACTCTCGGTTATCGGATGCTTGTTGTATATAACTCTCGGTTATCTGATGCTTGTTGCATATTACTTTCGGTTATCTGATGCTTGTTGTATAATACTCTCAGTTATCTGATGCTTGTTGTATATTACTCTCAGTTATCTGACACTTGTATATAACTCTCGGTTATCTGATGCTTGTTGCATATTACTTTCGGTTATCTGATGCTTGTTGTATAATACTCTCAGTTATCTAATGCTTGTTGTATATAACTCTCGGTTATCTGATGCTTGTTGTATATTACTCTCAGTTATCTGATGCTTGTTGTATATTACTCTCGGTTATCTGAAGCTTGTTGTAAATGACTCTCAGTTATCTGATGCTTGTTGTATATTACTCTCAGTTATCTGATGCTTGTTGCATATTACTCACAGTTATCTGGTGCTTGTTATCACCTCAAGAATCACTGATGGCAATACATGATTGAATTATGTACAGGAAGTAAATGCATTTCCTACCTATGCTGTGATAAACGTTGTCACATACTGGATAAAGATATCTGTTGTTTTACTGGTGTGAGACATTCTGATCTCATCCAAGGGTATAGATAAATCTCAAATGCTCCTAATATACACAGCTCTAGTATAATCACAGAAGATGGCATATCAACATCTTTGTTTAGAACAAATATTACAAATACAAATAGTAGTAAGCAAGGAACATGTTTGTTTGAATATTTAGGATCATTTTTATTATGACGCAAATGTGACTTTCACATATTTCTGTCTCTACCTATAATATATCATACCATGTTTAATATCAAAATGCATGATGTAAATATTTAATCTTTAATTAGCAAAAGTGAACATATTACCATTATTTGTTAAATCTACAATTTATATTTTGTTAAAATTTCAAATATGCCAACTTAACTATATCAATTAACTCAATATGTTCAAAGCAGGAAATTGTATTGTTTGTTTAATCACTATTAATTATCACTTTCCGTTTGACATATGGTTTAACACCTTGATGAGAAGGAAGTCTTTGGTGCCATGTTCACACCTCCAAAGTCAGCAATAACTTTGTTGGTATATATAGAACATAAACATTAAAAAAAAAACATGAATAGAATTTAGGAATTTAGGATAGCTTTGTGCAAGATAGGAAAAACTTTGTGTTATAACTTTGTGATTCAAAAATAATTTGATAGCTTAACTTTGTGATAAACATAACTTTGTGACACCTGTGTGATTTCAGAATTAAAATATAACAACTTTGTGAATATTTCTTTAGTAAAAACTTTGTGATCCATAAATAAAACTTTGTAATTTTAAAGGCAGTGAATTGGAAATTAAGGACTTTGTGAACTAAGTGAATATCTAAAGTGAAATAAGGACTTCAAGTTTTTATAATTAATTTAACTTAGTGACCATTTAATACCTGATATTTCTTTGTGGAACTTTATAACTTTCTTTGTGAATAATACATAACACTGTGCATACTTTTGTAAATATCATACTTTACATTTAAACATCTTATTAAAATGTGTTAACTGTCATTTTACATTTTGTTCATATCTACGATAATCGCACATCATGGATTACTACTGTCCCAACGTTATGTCGAGAGAAGCATTTTTCCCTCATAATACCATCGCAGGCAAACAGATGGTCTGTTAACCTAATCACTCTTTCCTGAGATCGAAAGTTAACCTATACTGAATCACACCTATTTCCATAAGTTTCCAATAAATTTCCAACTTGAATCAGCAGTGAGGATGAAGAACAGTAAGACGCAATGTTGTATATCAATCATAATCATGGTAACTGGCTGGGCAGGGATTTGAACTTACAATCTACCGACTCGGCTAACTTGGCCTGGCTCAGTATGCAAGGAAAATATCTTTAATGACTTTATGATTGAGATTGTGAAATTCCAACCTAATGCTTCTTTGCTGTTAATTAATATTAAAAGATATTATCTTTAAATGATAGCTTTTTCAGTAATATTATTCAACAGAATTATGTTTTATTTTATTTTTAATATTTCAGTATGTTTTTCTGCCTGAAAAAGTATTGTCATTGGGCCCGCATACCAGCATCTGAGTAACGGACGAAAAAGAAATGAAGCATTTGATGAAAGACAATCGGCAAAGAGTCTAGTTCAGCCTGAAGGCAATGTAAAATTGTGTAAAACTAAAAATGTATGAACCATAAAACAATCCCTGATTTACTATAAGTCAGACACAATAATTGTGTAGAGGTGTACATGTAGTAGCAGTGTTAATTTAGAACGCCATACACTTTTGTCAGCCTAAAAAAGTTTTTTTATCCATAATTTTTCACATGGCAACAAAATCGGCTTGCTTTATTTATACATTTCACCAGAGAAAATGGAGGGTAATATTGTAACTGAAATTTCATTTAATATAAGTTTGATTAAAGGCTAGATTAATGCTAGTGTTGGTGATTAAGAGATGAAATGTCTGATATCGGTGTTGTGGCCAATTTTTTCATCTCAATTTGAAATTTGCACAGGGGGAAAGGATCCTTTATTTTTGAAGTCATAGTAAATTATCCGATAACTAATAAATTCATGGACAGGTTCTCTATCAATTTTTTTTAGTTTGGTGTATTTTCAAAAAATTAACGTATTAAAACGCTTCTGTATAGAATTTTAGAAAGTGATTAAATTAATGCTCTCCAAAATAATAACTTATTTGCTTAACACAGAAAAAAAACTTCCAAAATATTTTATGGAGACATGTTTAAACCAGAATATAGATACCAGATAAACCTCAAGAAAATGATCATTATTATGAATGACTGTTTTTGTCTCGCTTGTTTGGGGGGACAAATTATGGTTAGGCTATCTTTAAAAAAATATTTGTTTGCTATGCTCCGACCTACTCACTCGAATTGTAGCAACCAAAATATTTTAATGACTTGCAAAGCATTCAAATTTTTTTTATGTTTTCTGTCCATTTTAACAAAAAATGACTGCACCAAATTAAAATCTGGCAATTAAAAAAAATAGCTACCTACCCACATGAAATATGTTGGGTCAGAGTACTGCAAACAAACATTTTATTAAGGATGGCTTTATGTTATATGGATATTAAATGAAATATGAGTAAATTGTGTTGTATGTAAAACTGTGCTGTTTTAAAAAAAAAGATTTACATGACTGTTTTGTATTATTGAAATTATTGCAACTTTGATAAATATGAACCTTAACTTTCAAAATTTTGAACTAAATGCACATCGTTTGCTACCATACCGTATATGTGCTCAAACCAATCATACTCATGGCCATTGTAGAAAGGAGATAACTATAATTGTCAGTAGATAATGTCCAATATAAGTGTGAAGCATTTAAATACACTTCATTGATCTCTGAATTTGACCAATAACTTTTTCAACATCATTCCATTTTATTATAAGTGGAAGAAAGAACAATTGAATGTAAGGAAAGGTTACTGTCTGTTAATCTTAGAGTGGATATGAACTGATACCTTGTTGGCATGATTGGTGTACACTTTTAAAATATTCCTTGTTGCCAGGCAACCAACATAATCTGATTGTTACTGGTTTTCGATTTTAATTTAACTCTTATTCAGAAAAAAACACTTTTGGCATATTTATATATATAATTATATATGTGTATAAAAAATGTAATATAAATATATATATTTTTTTAATTAAGTCAGTTCAGTGGATAATATTTGAACTTGGAGCCAGTCCATATTGAGGAATTTATTTTTACTGGGAACCAGTTTGTGTATTGGATCATATTGGAACTGGGAGTCAGTCTGTTTAGTGGAAAATATTGTGGCTGGGAGTCAGTCAGTATAGTTGAATTTATCGCAGCTGGGAGTCAGTCTGTATAGTAGATCATATTAGAACTGGGAGCCAGTCTGTGTAGACTGTTCACAAATTATGTTTTGTCTTTTTGTTTTTGGCTTTTAACATTTTGATAGTGTCTAGCACTGGTTTGTTGTGTTTTTTTTAAAACTCTAAAAATATTTTTTAAATCATTCAAACTCATGATATCAAACTGTCTTTTGTAAAGAAAAAAAGTCTGTTTTAATATAAATTATGGTTTTTAAACCTAGACACTTTTTTTATGCCAAACTCAAATTTGTTCTTAAACACAATTTCCATGATTCGTATAAAAACAAAAATTAAAGTTTTAAAGTAAAAAGGTATTTACATTTATTTGTTATAATAAGTCCCATTTGTTTTTTTTATATGGAAAATGAATCCCTGTCTGGACACAATCTCCGTGATGATTGATATATGACATTGTGTCTCATTATCATTTGTCCCTCACCGCTGTTTCAAGTGAGGAAGTTATCAGATACCTGCGGAGATGAGGTGTGCTCAGGTAGTGGTTAACCTTTCAGGGTCCCAGGAAACAATGGTTAGGTTAACTGATCATCTGTTAGCCCTCAATGGCATAAAAATGACGCTAAATATTCAATCAATCAATTGTTTTTAGTTGAGCAGGAACTCTTGAGTTGAGCGTGGAACAATATTTTCTCTAGCCTTGTATCCCAGACTTAACATGTGACATTTCATTCATATTTTTGAATGCTTGCTTTTATACAGATTTCATATTTTAACAAGCAGATTTAATAACTAAATAAGATAAAACTGATTTGTTTCGTTAGTTGTTGTAAAGGAATTTAACATTTTTTTGCAAAGGGCAGTGTGCAAGTTTGGGGTCAATAATTTGTGTATTGTTCGTTTGAAGATTTGATAGTTTTCTCATAACACTGCATTAATCCATGAAAACATGTGCTATTTTTGGGTGATGTTTGTTCATAGACAATTATACATGATTAGAAAATGTTGATGTGTTGTGAATATACAGATATGCTATTTTACTTTGTTAGATCATGTTAGCCCTCATTAAATACTGTATAGTCATTCATCTTTGAAATAATCCTTTGGTATACTGGTACTTCTGTCAATTTTTTTAAAAAGTAAGTTCCTTTATACTAATTTATTTTAGCTCGATTGCGATGAAAGCTCAGAGCTTATATGAACTGCTCTTGAGTCCGTTTCCTGGGTAGAACCAGTACTGAGTGTTATTTTATAAGAGGCATAGGGTTGACCAGGGGATCAAACCCGCAACCTCTGGCTTGAGCGGCCAACACTCTATCAATTAGACTACTTCCCCGCTTTAAGTTCCTTTGGGGTCACATGATTAAAAAAGAGACATAGATGAAAAATAGGAAAGCTTAAAAGTCATGCTTCTCTTAAAGACCAGAGGCCCATTTCATTAACGTTCGTAAATCTTAAGCTTTGTGTACAATTAAAGTGTGACACCTAGAAATGCTTTATTTGCGCAGTATTTTTGAAGTTTTGAAAAAGAATACTATTAACAAGGCTAACGAAATGTCATAAAATTATGTTTTAAAGTGGAACACTTGGTGAATTTCCTGATTTTATTTTGTAACTTCAAATTTTACACTAAGAAGGTTGTTAACTTACGAATGTTAGTGAAATGGTTCCCAGAATCCTGTAGGGTTTGTTTGCTCCCATGTTTGTATAATTGGATAAAATTGAGTGACTACGGGAACTGCTCCACTACAAAGGATGATTAATAATATCCTTACTTGATGAGAAATTAATTGAATATGTGCTAGTTGGACAGAGGTTATACGTCAGCCATGTTGTTTCTCTTGTGACCATACCAGTTGCAGTGGCAATTTCAGGGGTGTTCCTAGATGGTTTTTGAGTAAAAGTCCAGGGGAGGGTGTGGGAACCTAGGAACGCCCCTGCATTTGATAAAGTAAATATTTAATTTACATCGAAACCAGCAACTTTTCTTTTATAAATTATTGAACATGTGTATATTATACAAGTATATTATTCGACATTGTTTGATGATGTTATTTATTTTTTGCTTGACCAAGATCAGTATTTAAGTATGGAATGGTAATTGCTTCTAATTGAATAACAATGTTTATATTTTCTTATTTATAATGCTATGTAGTTTAAGTCTGTCTCATTCTTTTGAAAGAATGTAGCTAAAATAGAATCTATTGTAAAATTGATCGAGCTTACTTTGCATTAACTTATTAACCTAAGTACGATTCATTCATTGTGTTGAGTTGGAAACTATATCAAAGTCAATATTGAGCAGGGTAAACAGGTGAAAATGCCATGCATATTTAACATATATGTACAGCCAAACCTGTGTAAGCAGCCACCTTTATTAAGCAGTCACCTGTCTTAAGTGACCATATTTTCTGTTTCCCATTTCTATGATTTCAGAGTAAACTAACCTGTATTAAGCAACAACCTGTCTTTAAGGACCACTTTTGCTCCTTCCCTTTACTGGTTGCTTAAGACAGGTTTGAATGTACATGTATAACCATTTCTGTGAATAATGCACAATTTGACCATATGTTAAATTTATATAAAATTTATTGTTAAACATACCCTGCTACAATTTCCATGAATAACATGTATTTTATATTAGTACAGACAAACCTGTGTAAGTGGTCACCTCAACTAAACAACCACTTGTATTAAACAGCCACACTTACGATTTCCCATTTCTATTCTTTCCGTGCAGATTAACCTGTATTAAGCAACAACCTATCTTAAAGCCTCATTAAACTTCCGAAATGCACACTTTTTGATAATAACAAAAATTATTGTAATTTAATGTGTTTATTGTATTGCTAAAATCATTCCTGTAGATCCATCAGTGACTGTTTTTAAAAAAAGGGAGAAAATAAATAACTGGGCGAAATATGTATTTCTTAGTAGAGCAGACCAAGCTTTTAACTTTCGTTTACATTTTTATAATTCCATAATGACTCGGATGATTTCCGACTGTCCCTCCGCCAGTGTTTGGAAGTACACAAATGAATACTGCAGTGGTAGTGTGCGGATCAAGACAGTCAGATAAGTGGTTCATTAACAAGATTAGAAAAGTTATGGCTTCAATAATATTGTGTATTGTTATTGTTTTTTTTGTGTGTTTAAATGTATTGATGTCTGCAATAAAACTATCGAATGTAGTACACTATTACTTATAGGCACTGAAAATCAATGAGTACAGATTATTCATCGCTTACATGCAATAAGTTAGCTTGTGTGTTCCAGTTCATTAATACACTGAGGGGAATAAAGGGGAAGTTCTTAAAAACTATCTGACTGCAAGTATATATTACTGACCGACGCGTTTCTGAAAAAGCTTCGTGGCTCCCATGTTTTTACCGATGTGTTTATCGGAAAGAGACGAACATTAATTTGTAAACAAAACTACCTTATTTATGTATTTATAAGGTTCTTGATATTTATTTTTTCTTTTGCAATGTTTCACGGTGATCAAATAAACATGTATTCTATCATTCTATCATCTGGAGGAGTAAAACTGACTAAAACTAAAAACGACCGTTTCGAAAGTTTAATGAGCCATTGAGAGGGCACTTTTGCTCCTTCCCTTGACTGGCTACTTGAGACAGGTTTGACTTGTGTTAAATTGATACATGTTTAACATTCGTGACACTTTTACCTGCGATATGGTCAAATTATCCAAATCTGAGATTAATAAAATGTCCGACAGTTGTTTGAATGTTAACAATCTTCTTAAAGTTTTTGTTCTATACTTTCATATATCTGTCGTATAATACAGTATTTCTTATCATTCATGCCAATTTTTTATTCCATTCCATGTTTTGCTTAGATCGGCAAGATCATTTTCATGTTATGCCGCCATTTCTGCGAGATCACATAATAATGGTTTGATAGTGCTGTTTCATATTATCACCTACGCATCTACTTCTTAATATATTCCATTTATTTTATGCTTTTTATTAGTTACAGAAACTTGTCAGTGAATTATTTTTGATAATTTCACTGTTTAAAGAAGTGAAATAAATACTTGGTAATTTTGTTGTTTTCTCTCATAAAAAAAAGTCGATTTCACTGAAATATTGATTATATGTAAACCGAGTTAGCTCAGTCGGTAGTGACTCTTTCAATTCAGGAGTTGTGAGTTTGAAACTCTGCCCAACCAAATCTTTGTGATGATTGATATACAACATTGCGCCACATTGTTATTCGTCACTCACAGGGGCTAGTGACAAGATATATGCTGTATCCCTAAATATATATATTTATTTATATAGTATAATAGATATTGTCACTAGCCCCTGTGGATTGATATAGTCAAGTACTGGTTAAACTTCCCGGATCCCAGGAAAGAGCGGTTAGGTTAACTAGCTGATCATTTGTAATAAAAAAGACACCAAATATTCAAACAAACTCTTGTGAACAATGAATGCTCACTAGAGACATAATCACTCGAGACTGTACCACTTGAACAGTGTTCATATGGTTGTATTCCACTGAAACCGACAAGTGTATTCTGTATCATCCACAAATGAGTCATTTCCTGGGTCAGAGTTCGCTAGTTTAATTCAACTTGTCTCACTTAGATATTATTTTTATTATTGGGACGAAGGTCAGTTTGACTTTTCTTTTCTTCTTCAGAAGATGATTTCTTTAAACAATGCAAAATATGTGAGGAAGTAATTAAGAAGTTGTAGTACTTGTTTTTTACCTAGCAGATTCTAGAAACGATAAATAGGTGTGTTCATTTTCTGGTAATCTATTGAAATAATGTTATAAAAAGGCAAACCGATTACAATGCAACACAAAACAAATATTGAAATAACTATCTACGTACCGAGCAGATTGTGTTTAAAATTGTTGAAGTACTTACAATTGTGAAACTTGTATACTGCAACTAAAAAAATATATCTGGGATTATATTTTGATTTATTTAAAGGTTTTATTTGAAGGTTTAAGCCTGCGTGGTACCAGCTAAGAATAGAATCACTGCTGATCTCTGCAGAGGGGTAGGAATCCTCTAAATGGGTGTCCTGTTCATTTTATCATTTTTTGTCATGTTCACTATTGTGGTTAAATTATCAACCCCCGCGTGGTTTCAGGGAGCCATATGAGTGATGGCAAGAAAAGGACCACTGTGGCTCATGCATGTCGTAAGAAGCGACAATTTGAGTAATACTATAGAATTTGCTGAAACTCTGCAGGTATCAAGGTTCTAGGTTTATTCTGCATATTCATTTGTTGGTGTATTTTTTTTTTAATCTGTATGTTAATTTGTTGTTTTTGTACATGTACAGTGAACCTGGAATCTTCCTTCCTGTTGGCGTTGAATAACCTATAATGTGTTGTTATGCCGTAAAACCCTATTCATTCATTCATTGAAGGTATATGTTTATTGTTTTGTGAAAGAATCAGATTTTTGCTCTCTTTTTTTTCTTTTTTAAGTGAAATCTGAACTGCTTGTATAGTAAGGTACGTAGTTAAAAAATTTGGACTTTCTGTTTTTAAATAAGTTTAAAATACACTTTGAGAATTATTAAATCAGTGTTGAGAGTAAATTTAGATGTCTATAAAAATATGGTCATTTTCCTACCGCTATCACCAGTCTCATTCTGAATAAAGTACACAATCTTCCTAAATGTAACCATTTATGAGGAGATGATTTTCATAAATTTTGCACCAGCCTCAGCCTTACATCAATTGGTAATTCATATTTGCAACTACAAATTCAGAGAAAGTACTTGAAAGTTCTTGAAAGTTTACTTCAAACTGCAATAATTAAAACTCGAGATCGTTTTGCGTGTTTAAAACAGTATAAAACAGCTAAGGTTACATACACATTACGTTTTATGTAAAAGAAATCAGTTGCCTGTGAAATTTGAGTTACTAATTTGCCAAATTATTGATTTTTTGCATGCTATTTTATAAACATTTAGTAGAGAGATGCAAGTTTCCTATCCTTCTGTATAAGTCCTTGTGTAATTCCAACTCCAATGAGCTTTCACAACATGGTATACTGCATGCGTTCCATTACAGGCATTTGTTATTTGGAAAAGATAGAATAAGGAAAGACGTGCAAGTGGTAAAGAATAAATGGCATACAATCAACACGGTGTCTAACCTCATTTAATGACAGTTTGTGTGGTTGTGGGCATGTGAGGCAACTGTTAGTTTACAAGACAAGTGAAAGAGCATACATTATTAGCTCCCCAGAAATGACAGAAAAAAAAATTCAGAATTTAAGAATAAAATCTATTTTTCTCCCCCTGATTTTAGCAGAGACCATTAAAGTTTTAATGACAAGCAATACTAATTTTACTGTTGCCACACAGGTGACTTAGAATTGATTTGACTGAAAGGTCAAGGTCAGTCTGATTATCCATTGGCCTGCTGGTTATGTAGACAATTTCTGCTAGCTGAACTGATAAAATAACAACACCTAACCTCATAAACATCCCAGGGGAAAGATTTATATTTGGATGTTTTTTTTTGTTACTCAAATGGTGAAGGTCATTTGTTACAAATGCTGCTTAGAACAATGGCATTATGGGTAACTTGACAAACATGCACATGTTGTCTCTGCGTTTGTCTGCTCATAAGTTAAATCCCCGCCCGTCGCCGTGATGATTGGTAAATGACATTGCATATCATTATCAGTTGTCTCTCACCGCTGATTCGAGTGGGAAAGTTATCAGTGACTGGTGGAGATGGATGTGCTTTAGTACTGGTCAACTTTCCAGGATCCCAGGAAATAGTGGTACGGTTAATTGATCATCTGTTGGCACCCGATGGCATACAATGATGCTGAATATTCAAAGAAGTAAAACTCATAAATTATATAGCCTATTTAATTCATCTCGTCAACAATTGATTATTCTGGTATTATTGATATTTGCAAAGCATTGAATGGATTCTTTATAAATTGATATTGTTCCTAGTTTTTTTTTAACATTTTGTTGATTTATCTTACTTTTATCAGTAACCTTCTTTGCATTTTTTTTATAGGTAAAGAATACATAATAATCCATATCTCTAGTTTTTAGCAAAGTTTGTTTTTCCTAAATCAGACTTTTATCCCATAATGTTAATTGAAAATCTGTTGTATTTTTATTGTCTGTTCAAGTTTTTATTTAGAGTTAAATGGTTATTTTTTCAATTAGTCATGTAAGATATGAATTATACAATGTACTTGTACAATTTCATCAGTGGAAAATATGAAAAGTGGACTTGTTTCGCATAATAGTATTTTTCTACTAAATAAGCATCAAATAATTTGATTATTTGGTGAAACTGCGATTTAATAAATAATTGGTTAACACTGTGAAGGATCTTTCACCCTCTAATTTGTTAATAGCTGGTTGAAACTGGGAAGGATTTATTGCCCTATAGCCAATGGATCTCCTTCCCAGTTATGGATGTTTATTTTGTTTAAGATAATCAATGTATTGTATAATTGATGTTTACTGTGTTGTTAAATGTAGTAAATATATAACATTGTATCATGTTTGAAATATTGTTAACAGTGATTTGTTTATGCATGTTTTTTTTTCTCTTCCTTTCAAGTTTGCATGTCATGTCAGTTGCATATATGGAAATGATTCTACAATTAAACAAACAATAAAATGCTGCGAAAGAGACACAGTTTTAATTTTGTTTTATTACATTCCATAAACATGACATTGCAATATAATGTAGCAGTCTTGAAGTGCCAATATTCACAATCCTGATCTCATTGGTTAGGAAATAGTTGTTATTTCAATCGCAAATTCTTGGCCACTTCTATCATCTCCCAGTTTAAGGATTGGAAAAGTGTTCTGAATTTGATTTGTGTATTTTCAACTTGAAGGTTGGTACCCCTACTATTGTGGATGATATGGTGCTTGTATCGTATTCAAAGTCTGGTTTAGATCAAATGCTTGATATTTGCTACAATACTCTATAAAAAGGAGATAATATGGTAATAATCCATTGAAATGTGCTATTGTTGTTTTTAATGAATCCATACATCACTTTGATAAAAACAGCAGGTCATGGAAACTAGGACCTTGTAATTTTATTCTTGAAACTGAAAAGTTTACATATCAAGGAGTTATATGTGATAAATATATTGTGTATCAGTGACTATGTTCAACCGTCAATAATACCTGGTAAGTTTTAAGTCTTATTTATAGATGAAATCCATATATGGTAGTGAACTATGGTGTTAATTAACTAAATCAAATGTTTTACAACTAGAATGAGGACATAGATTCTGTTTAAAATTTATGCAAAGTATTCCACAATATACAAATACGGATTTTGCTTGAAGCTCACTTGGTGTAACTTCAGTTGAAACGGAAATAGACTACAGGAAACTACAGTTGTTTGGTTAATTATGCAAACTTCTGAATCAGTGTTATTTTTATTTTTTTTATTATTATTATTGTAGTGCATTGTAGTTTGTTTAGATGCCTTAGTGACGATAAACAAACATTAGGTTTTATGTATGCATCTAAGTAGTCATGGAAATGTATCCTCAGGCAGAAAGTATTTATACTTACTCAAATACCATGTTAGTGCGGTTAGTTGACAAAATGGATCCATCTTATGTGTGCTGTTTATATGGCAATTGAGTAGAAAGAGACGTATGATACTAGTCTCCCTTTGACCTTTACAGAAATTAAATAAAAAAAAAGTACTAAACGGGGAACAACTCGATTGATCTTATTTTAATTTGGGTTTTACGAGTTATCTTTCTTATCGAAGAGCGGGAAAACTCTTTAGTTTTGAAGATTAAGGCTTCCGGAACATGAAGAGAAACCAAAATGCACGTGCGAAATGTAAATTTCTTTTTTTCATTTATAAATATATAACTAATAACGTTACAGCACATTACAACTGTTGCATGTATATATGCAAGATGATAATATTGCATAGTGGAGAATTCAAACGACGGACATTCCTCGTAATTTATATTGTTGCACATGCAGCTTTTCATGCGGGCGCGGGCCACGTTGATGTCTTTTTTCCCCCCATTCTAGTTGGGTATGTACACACTATGTTGATATGAGACCGTATTTCAAAACACAACAAGCATACAAGATAAACAAGCAATGGCACAAACATTTGTAATTGAGCAACCGGGTCTTTGAATTCCGGTCAGATACAGTAAAAAATACGATGTTTATGATGTAAATAATATTGTTTATGTGTTCTTGTTAACTGTGACTAATTTTAAAAGGATTAAAGTAATGAAAACCTGTGCGATGTAAGATTTTGTTGAATTTTGTCCCATACGACTAAACTCTCAAATAGATAGTCATTCAGACAGATTGGGACAACAGTTACGTTACCCCGCTCCCATCCCCAATAGCAACCTTTGCTTCTGATGAGATATTTTTCTAAGAGTTGATGTTCAGACTGGTAATTTAGAGTAATATCGGACACCCAGAGGTTTCTGGTTGATTTTAAAATTTGCTATTTACAGCGTTTTACATGTACTACACTTATTTTCTGACCCTTTCAAAGCAGCCGATACATTAACTCATCCTGTGACCAGAGCTCTAGATAAAGATGCATACACTTAATTTTTGATGTCATTCTGCTTAATCTCAGACATTTTACTCCATCACCGAAAACCCAAAAGATGATCAAATGAACTCAAACAGCAAGACTGGTTTCCATTTAGTATGTATGCAATCAGTAGTCGGGCTACAGGGGAGGCGCGTTACATTCTGGCTGCTCGTGTGTGTGATAATGGCTATGTATTAATACACTAATAATCATCAGTTACTTGGATAAAAATGGCACATCGTTATGGGGTGCCGTTTTCATATTTAACCTCAATAAGTGATATCACCTATTCAAATAAGTGATATCACTTAAATTCAAATAGGTGATATCACTTATTTGATTTATCAAGCAAGAAAAAACATACTGATCCCTGCTTAAATGATTCAGCAGTGAATACATGATGAAAATGATTCAGCAAATATAGATATATATGTGATCCAGCTGTGAATATATGACCCTCAGCCGCCAAAATAAATGGTCTTATAACATGATTAAAGGATAAACCAATATATATTCTACATTCACAATATAAATATTTATTTTATAACAAAATATATTTTTGCAATATATTTGATATTTCCATTTTATTTTCATTATAGATCAATATTTATATTTTATACAATATATTAACTTCCTTTGGAGAAATCATTGTCTATATTCATTTTGAATAAGTGATATCTCATATTCAAATAAGTGATATCACTTATTTGTTTCGAATAGGTGATATCCCGTATTCAAATAAGTAATATCACCTATTCGAAATGAATGAGTGATATCACTTATTCGAATAAGTTGTATCACTAATTCAGGTACTTTATATCACTTATCCAAATAGGTGATATCATTCTTTTGGAATAAGTGATATCACCTATTTCAATAAGTGATACCACTTATTAAGGTTAAATAGTAACACTGTACCCCATTCATCGTCAACTTAATGTTCTGTCAGGTACTACAGAAAAATACTGTCTGTTTATAAATACCTGACTCTCGAGGCTAAAGAAGGAAATATTGTGCGGATGATTTGACTTTTATAATAACAAAGCATGTGTTAAGCTGGCATTGATGTGGTGTTGGAAGTATATTAAATTAGTTTTTTTGTCTATTATTTCTTTTGAATAATTAGACAAACATAACCAATACCAAGGAATTAGAAATACCGAATATTCCCTTATTAACGTCCCCCCTCTAATAAACACCCCCCATCTATTTTTCTGGTAATTTATGTAATAAAACATTCCTTTCTAAATGAAAATTTCTTTAATCCAGATATTTAAAAAGCACAAACGCACATAAAAATCCTATGTTAGTAATACCAATTAAACACTAAACATACATTTTAGCTCTATACACTGTTGTTAAATTTGCTTTTTTTTAAATCTTTAATAAACGCCCCCACCTTGTAAAATGCAACGCCCCTGGGGGTGTTAATAAGGGTATATACGGTAGAAGGAATCAAAACTGGTACTGATATCCAATAATGTCAGTTTAGTCTTAACCCTTTACACAGATCGTCTGCTAAAAATCAGTTTAGTCTGCTTCATGGAATCAATATCAGAAACATGATATAAACAAATCCTTGAATTTATAAGAAATAAATGCAACGTTCCTGATTCCACTTTAGCCCTCGATGGCTAAAAAATGACGCGAAATATTCAATCAATCATGTGCATAATATTATATAGATGCAGTTCAAGTGTAAAATGAATTACAAGCCAGCAAAAACCACAGGGGCTAGTGTTTATAATCTTCACCAATGTGTTCGGCAGAATGCTTTATCTCTCTGTGATCTGACATGCATCATTCTCTAGCTTGCTGAACCTGTAACTGCCGTGATATCACTCCAGTTCCCGGTGACTCATTTCCATGTCTTGCACGAAGATCTCTGTCTACCCAAAATGTACCACACTTTTTCACCACAGTTTCTTGCTGAACTAAGGCACTGTTGAGATTTTTTCAAATCTTCAAATGCTCATAAATACATGCATATGTTGAAATCCTATTATGTTGCTTTTTTAACACCAGTGATGTCTTATTGCAGTTTTATATTGTCTTCCAGTAGTTACTTATTTGCTGAAATGGCTGTTGTTTCGGAACAGCGTCAAAATACTAGTAGTTGACAGAGTGTGTGTCCCTCTGACAGATTTTGTTTTTAGTTGTGTCATATGACAACTGACGGAAACAAATATGTCCCATTTTATTCTCGTTCCTTAAAGAGATGATCTGTAAAGGTACAACTCATTGGCAGAGCCTCGCATGATACATTTTTGCTTGTTCAATATTAAATTACTAATGGAAGATCCTCTATTTATTTCTCAATTGTAAATTTTTACTTCAGATTAAACTGCAGGCCAAGAAAAATGACTTCCACATGGTGTTGTGTAGGATGCTGTTTTTGGTGTCATTCCAGAAACGCACTATGCAGTTTCCTCAGAAGTTTCTTAGTTGGTAACACACCGTGCCTCTGCAAGCAAACAGCCGACATAGCCGTTCAATCTCCCCTTTGAGGTAAGTAACGTGTAAAATTCCAGTCCCCCACTGGCCATGACGACTTTATTTAATTTCAGACGACTTTGAAATTGTAAACTGTTAGCCAATCAGACGACCACATTTTGGCCATAACAAAACATTTAAAAATTGAAAAAAAGTTTTAATTAGTTGGCAGCAAAAAAAACCGTCATTTAAATCAGTTAAAGTTACAGTTTTAACACACATACCGTTGCCAGGTAATCGGACAGACTGTGTTTCCGCTTATGAAAATCAACTGTATTACTTTATGCAAAATATTTGTAACCTAACTATAAAGTAGAAATTACAACTGCACATGTTTATATAAGCACCATTTGGTTTCGCGGGAACCTGTTAACAATGTAAAAACAACATGATATCAAGTCAGTGTTTGGCATAAAATCTTTGCTGGAGGTGGTGACTGAAAGGAGAGAGATGGTGGAAGATCAGTGACAGGCAGAGAAGCACAATTTATTATTAGAAAAATAACAACATGCAGTGATTTATTGATGGTTGCAAATATTATGAATTAATCAGTTTGACCTTCTCTACCTTTCTAAATGAAAGTTACTTTTTAGCTCGCCAGGACGAAGTCCAAGGAGAGCTATTGTCATGACCACGGCATCGTCATCTGTAGACACCCAGGTTAAATTTTTGCGTACAAATTTCACATATCTATGCAACCACTCATTGGATGTCAATGAAACTTTGCATGTGTGTTACCAATCATCAATGGAACACACAGAGACAAGAACCTTAACCCTGGATTGCATTTTGGCCGTGTTATGGCCCTTTTTGGACTTAGACACCAAGGTTAAACTTTGCATTTAGTTGCGTACAAGTTTCAGATATCTATGCAACCACTCATTGGATGTCAATGAAACTTTGCATGTGTTTTAACCATCATCAATGGAACACACAGAGACAAGAACCGTAACTCTGGATTGCATTTTGGCTGTGTTATGGCCCTTTTTGGTTTTGGATACCAAGGTTAAACTTTGCGTTTAGTTGCGTACAAGTTTCACATATCTATGCAACCACTCATTGGATGGGAATGAAACTTCACATGTGTTCACCATCATCAATGGAACACACAGAGACAAGAACCGTATCTCTAACACCATTCAACGTGTAATCATTAATGGGGTGAAATATTGACATGTTTTTGATATAATACTCGTAGTTTGAGTAAATGGTGATTGTTACGAAATTTTATTCATTACAGATTGTCCTCTTTTAATTTTGATAGTAAAATAACGAAATTAGGTTCGGGGCTACATTTTGTTGTTTGTAGAAAAACGCGCCAATCTGTCATCTTATGCAGGCAGTGTATTGATGAACATATTTAACGGTTAATTAGGTCATCCAACCATTATGTTTGTTGTGTTTCTGTGTTGTATTTTTTAGATTGATTAAAGCTAGGTCACGCAACATCGTTTATAATGCTATTTATTGATTATTTATATTGTTGATTGAAAGCTATATGAGAATCGAACATAACTCAAGTCGATATACGCGTAAATCTGTAAGAAGGTCATGTTTGTTTTGGTCTAGACAAAGAGTTATGGATATGTGTTGTATATTCTCGGACAATCAGGAACATTTTGTGCTGGATGCGTTTCGTTGTCCATAAAGCATAACTATTGAACTGGAGATATTAAAATTGACTGGAGTTGTACATCATTAATCAATTCTTTTGATTTTGGAGAATCATCAGAATATGAAGGTTTGTTTGTGAAGCTTTCATATAGGTTGTTCATGTTGATATCTTTTATGTGGAGATGTGGAAAGGAATCCTGGACCACCACGTTACCAGTTTACAAAATGTCCTGAAATGGATATTTTCACTAGGGTCATCAAATATTCAGTCAATTTTCACATGGAAGACGGTGTGTACCATGGCGTTTGCATTTTTTCAAATGCATTATTAAAACCGTTTGATAGCAACTGTTGGAAAAGTATTCATATGGACTGTATTGTATGCAGGAGATTATTTATACAGATACACAAAAGAAATATTAAACACACCACATTCTTTTCTAAATCTCAATGAATTGCCTTTTAACATATCAGAAATCTTACTAAGTTTTCCAATTTTCCGAACCTACATTTTCGAATTAACACAAGCAGCGAGCCTTCCGTTAGGCCCTTCAAGCCTTTGATTATGTGTAAACCTGTAAAACAGATAAAATTTAAATTGAATCAAATCACGTGACCTTCAGGCCTTTGATTTTAACAGTGCAAAAATGACAACAACATGCATTGAATCTGACCGTTTTAATGATTTGGGAGGGAAACAGTAAACATAGCATATATTAAGTATGGCCAAATTTATGTACTGTATGACCAATATTTGTATGAAAAGACTTGCCATACAACTTCTCTTTCTCTCTGACAGTATATATACGGCTGAAACACGGTATTGGTGCTGAAAGTAGTCCCACTTACTCGAAAAATTAAATTTTTACATACAATATATTTCTTTTGTGTAAATTTCAAAGTTTAGACTATGTCCTACGTAAATCAATTTTAGTTTTTAGTAAACATGCATGCATCACTGTTTTATCGATGTTTTCCATCATATGGTATAACAAAAGTAACAGACACTACACTAGGTGTATAAGAAAAACAAACAAATACTTCAAAACTTTGATTATTTTCACTGTAACATCAATAACAGAATATATGTTCAAATGAATGTTGACGAGATAGAATTAAAGCGCAAACTTATTTTAACATGAATATGTGGGAACGTCACATTAAAATTATGAAAATGAGAACAGTATAGCCAAGTTTAAAATAGAACAATGTTGAAAACAGTAAAATACTAAATGTAGGTGATTGTTTATTAAATCATAGTCATTGAAATAAACTCTTGACTCAAACTGCCTACTGAAATAGAGGCATATTAGTGATCCTGCATTTGGTTACAGACACTACATGGATGTCATGTTTGGTAATGATACTTATGCTTTTGTCACATGACCATACTTCTTGTACTATCTAGTATAGTCACTTAAAGTAGAAATGTCTATGTGTTATTTCAAGATCAGCTTTAAGCTTTAATATATCATTTGACCTGAATCTGAAATGACCCTTTTCATTGACTACTTCCGGAGCTTGAACACAATGCATAATTACGTCAGTTGGTTCCTGTGAACAATCTCCTTTATCAGGCCAGATGTACACTTTGCCTGACTTCTTCATGTATTTCAGTCGGACATCTGTATCAAATACACCCATTATTTCTGCCATATACACACACAGAGGTCCCTTCTTTGGCTTAAGCCCAACAGCTACAAAGTCACCAGGGTTGTATTTTTGGGATCCTGTTGGTTTTACCCTCTCAGCTGCTTTTTCATGAACTTTACTCTTCTGGGGTTCTATTGCTTTCTCTCTCTCAGTTGGTACTTTCTGAACTTTACTCTTCTTTGCTGCAGTGTTTTGCTTTCCTGTCGACTTTCTCTTCTTTGGAAGCTTTTCTGATATTTCTTTGTTCTGTTCATTTTGCTTGCTCGTCTGTTTTCTTTCCTGGCTTGAATTGTCTTTGATAATTACTAACTTCCGTGTCTCCCAGGCATTAACATGTTCGCATAAGTTGCAAACTCCACTACCTTCTATACATTGCTCACAATAACAGCTTAAGTTTCTTGTGCTCAGTTCATAATCCTTGCCTACTGACTTTACAGCATGCAATTTTCTATTACCTACAAGTGTCTGCACATCTGTTTCATCTCTATTCCTTTTTGCTCCAGAAACAAGGATGAATTCTCGTCTTGAAATTGTGCTTGCGTCTTCATCTGTTTTTTCCATTTTCAGTTTCTGTGTACAGAAATCATACACATCTTCTGCACAACCAATTACCTTTCTGTTGCTGACTACAGCTCTGTAGCATGCATTTTTCACGGTTGCACCAAGACCATCACACACGTTCTTTCCGTGAGATGTTTCAAAAAAGTTTCGTGTTACCGGTGGCTTTTTTCTCGGACTTATATCTGCAAAGGCTTTTTTTCCCCTTATATTGTGCCGCACATCCATCTGTCCACTCATGAATCTCTTCTATTTTAACACCTTTCATCCCAAGAACTTCTATGGCCTTGTTTTCAAAAGTGATTGCTAAGTCAGCATCATGCTTTGTGTCTTCGCTTATGCCAATAATGGCATGTTTCACCTTAAATTCTTTTTCTTCCTGCTTTTCCCTGTAGTAACACATAATGGGATGTATCGTTACTTGATTTCGGTCGAAGAATCCTGACTGTACTTCACTTTGGAAGACACACCCATAATTTTCACTAAAGTCCATGACCATAGCAATAGAACCCTCACTGATTTTGTCGACACAAATTCCCAACTGTTGTTGTTGCCATGTGGCCCTAAATATGTGCTCCGGATAATTTTGCATATCGTTCTCTAAACTTGTCATGAATGTTTCAATGTCTGCTTCTTTAGGCACATAGGAGACGCAACGTTTCATTTTGTCATCTTTTGCAATTTCCACATTCTCCCATTGATGCCATGACACTACTCCATCTTTACATTTTTCTACTACTGGCTTTAGGTAATTTCGTAGACATTTCACTCCACATTGCGGACATTCTCTTCTTAAACATTGAATGTCTCGGTTGGTCTCATACTTACAAAATGTAGCATCACTCAAGCTTTTCTTGTCTGTTGAAATGTCATTCAAAGTGTCTTTATCTTTCACTAACTTCTTCATGTTTGTTAATGCCTCTACTTTTAGAGCCACATTGCAGCATTTCTGACATAAGCATGATCTCCTGCTTGTTTCAGAAACTTTCTTAAAATTCACTGGTTTCAATTTTGAAAATGAAGTAAGTCCTATTTTGTGAGTAGGATTTCTTGACTTTTACTCATTGTAGGCTTCTTCTAGTGTCATTGTCATAACATGTTTTTGTAGTATTTCTTTCTCGCATTCATTTCTCACTTTCACAGTTTCATGTTTGTTTGGCACCTCTCTACTGATTTCTGCGCTCAGAAAGAAACTCTTCACAGAATCTTTTATGTATGAGTCGAGTGCATCCCTTCTTCGTTGTCTTTGTTTCTTTTCCCACCATGTTGATCTAGGTTTTCGGGCTTTAACTGATACCTTGAAATACTTGTTTTATCTGTGCCTTTTATATTTCCTTAATACTGAGTCACAGATAATGTTGTATGCATGTTTCTTCTCACCACTTTTTCTTGTTTTCACTTCTGAAATGCTCTCTGTCAAAGATTCTAAAACTGTATCTGTCATTTCAAGTTTTTTCCTGCAATCTGGTGTCATAACTATCTCTTTCGTACCGAGAACTTTTGATGTTGATGGAGATTCAATAAGTTTAGTAATGATTGCAGCTTTACTCCTTGGTGTTGTAGGTAACACTTCTTTCACTTTGTTTAATTTTCTATACAAAGTTGTTTTAGGTAACACTTTAGGCAATACTTCAGGTGACGCAGCATGTCTCTTTTCTTCATTGTCTGGATTACTTAATCCTTGTTTTGTACTATCCTTCAGCTTGATGCGCATTCTCCATGCTTTGGTTCTTTTCACAGCTTCTTTCTTTTTCTCTATCTTTCTCTTATTGATTTCAGCAATTTTGGGATCTGGTAATAAAATGGCAGCTTTTTCTTTCTTTTTCTGACGATACTTTTTCATTTCCTCACGCTTTTTCTTTATAAGTTCTTGTTGAATGATTGGATCAGAGAAAGCTTGCTGCCGTTTTCATAATCTTGCCTCCTGTCTCCTTTCCCTATCGACTTTTTTCAGCTCATCATATTTTGCTTTGTTTTCTCTCTGCTTTTTCCTCCATGCTTGTACTTTGAGCCTAGTCTTCTCCCTTCTATCTTTCACTTTCTGCTCATCTTTGCTTGTTTGAACTGTGCTTCCTGAAAAAAGAAACAACTGTGTTTTGATTTCCGCAAGCTAATGTGTTTATGTATGAAAATGCAAATTTAAATATTTTAAAGCATATTGCTCATGTGTCCTCTTCAATGTATTTATAAGCAAAGAAACTGAAAACCAGCTGTTTCTTTAAGTTAGGTGTCTGATAAAGAAACATGTAGTTTCAGACTGTGTATTTGGTCAATATTTAAGCTTTTAAACTGATTTCACAAGCTCTTCAATGTCATATAGAATAGTCCGTTTAATGCATAGGCTGTGTAGTGTCTGTAACCATTTGAACATAAGAAATAGAAATCCTATATTTTGTCAGACCTCATGAAATTGTCATAATTTTGTTGCCTGAATTTACTGATCTCATAATAGTTATTGCAAAAACATTCTATTTACAGTGTGTATTTAAAGAGATAATTGGAAATTGTGCCAGTTGTAAGAAATCTTGGAAATATAACACTTTTATCTACATTATTTATTTTAAAATTTAGCCTGGAATGTCCCAGTATTGTGCCTTATACAACAGTATTGTAAACGGAAACACATTTACTTTTCATTTCATACTCATATGAGGGAAATGGTCATTCACTAAAAATAAGGGGATATTGATTACAGACACTACAGATTATAGTGTAGCAGTGTCAGAACAATAGGAACATACCTGAGTCATCACCAGGGCTTTTTTCATGTTTTCTTTCCATTTCCTAGGGTCGTACCATGGTAAGGAACACAAAAAGCAAGTGGTAAACTTTTCTGGATAAATATACAGGTTACATTGTGCTTCAGTGAATAATTCTGAAAAACAATGCCACAAGGATGATGCATTTGTTTCATTATTCAAGAGTCATTGCATCATATTTTTGCACTTAACTCAGTAGTTCAATGTATGATGCAACATTGCACCATAAAAGAAGGAACTTTCTATACTGTAAACAAATAATAGTGACAAAAAGAACAATGATTTTTTTCTTTCATTTCTATACCTCTTTGTGTAGTGTCTGTAACTTTTTCAAAGTAGTAATTTTCAATGATGTTAATTGAGAGAACTATGATTTTTGGCAAACCTGGACATTACATGACTACACATTAGCCAATGTAGGATTTATACTTTTGTATTGAGAAACAATGAAAATATTGCAACATAAACTTTTAATGGTAACAGACACTACAGAATTTTAAATTTAAGTATTTTGCAAAGAACTGTTGTTCATGCCTAAACCTGTACTAGTCCAGAATCATTAATGTTTTTTATACTTACCATAACAAATAACTGTTAGGTTAATGTCAATGAAAGTTCAATTTACTTTCATTTTCTACCGAATATTGGGTTATAACAATGAGCATATGTTTGATTTTTAGTGTTTAATCAAACCATTGCTGATTGTATTTTACTCATAAAATCCATAATTTATGATCAATTTCAAAAATTAAATCAGCAAAATGTGCGGGACAGATGTCTGTATAAATCCGTATCCATTGATGTACCATTACTTATTGAAATTTAGAGTATTCTTCATTCTCTTGATAATTTTTTTTTTAAGTGGGACTGCATAACGCTAAAAAATAGCCAATTTTGGAGCATATTTCCAAACATATCTCAAGAACGGGTAATACTAGCCTCTTGAAATTTTCAGAAAAGTGAGATAGGCAACTTCTAGTCTGGTCAACCTTATAATCTGTCCCTATCTTATATATTTTGTCTGTGCCATTGATATAACATAAAAAAAAAGCTAATCAGCACCAAATACCGTGTTTCAGCCGATATTAAAAAGGTCAATATATGTTTTTCTTTTTATAATTCTTTAATATTGCATAGATACAATCATGTATTTTTTTCCATTTTAGATATATTGAGGTTTCCATCAGTGAGAAGTTGATAGTGGGCTGGTAGATGTTACAGTTGCCACAATATGACACTTCCTGTTCACCTCCAGTTACCCAGCTGCAGCTGATGAGCCAGGCAAAGCTCCTGTATGTGGATGGGATGTTTAAGGTATAAAAAAGAATTATGCCGTCTATAAAATATCCTTGAATTTGTACTAATTTATTATAGCTCATTTTCAAAATAAACTAACAGTTTTGTGAATATTTCCATCATGAAAAAGATGAATGGGAGTGGTGTTTTTCAAGGCCAAGGTTACTGACAATAGGAGAAAAAACAGTTCAATCAATAACTTCTAATTTGATGAAATATTTTGTTGATGTTCAGGGCTGGAAAATTCCACTTGTCCGCTTGCCATGAGGAGTGAACATTTGGTCAGGATGAGTAATAGAATAGCAAAATAGTTTCCATTTAGATATGTTGTTAAAAGTTTGTTTAAAGGTTCCAGGCATGATTACGATATTTAGAATTTATATTTAGGATAACTGGTCTAGGTCAATACTAATAAAAATAGAAGAAAAAGGGCTTTCCATCAATAATTTTTTTTGAAGAATTTCCAACCCCTGAAGCGCTTTATTCCATTTCCATTATAATGCGTCCATTCAGGTTGTTGTCACAGACGTATATTGACTGCTTTGTACTCTTGTTTTAAGTTACGCACCTTTGAAAGGGACCAGGTTATCAATTCAGGGGTCATGAGTTTGAATACCTAAGTTTTCATTGTTTAGGCTTTAAAGGGAATATATTGGGAAAAATACTATAAATGTCTTAAAAAAATATATTAATTTTAAATCAGATAAAGTTCATTTGTCATCATTAATTTTTAAAATCTGATTGGTTTTGGTATGTCAAATCCACCAAAACATGACAAAATTTATATACAAATTGGAGTGGTAAGCTCGAAATGAAATTCCCATTTTGAAAATAGACACCACTTCAACAGAGATGCCAACTCCTCCGATTTTAGCAGAGTGAATCTAATTTTTGTATGAAAAATCCGCTCTCCGATTTTCCATGAATTGTCTCCGATTTATAAAAAAAAAATGGTCTGGGATAAATTTCACGGGTAAAACAAATAATCAGCACTGTTTACACTGAAACCGGTTTTAATGTTCAGACATTTCTGTACACGCTTCGTCACCTCAAGAAGTGCTATTAATTAGGTTATCCGGAAAATACTCGAGTATTTACGAAAACAATATCGGATGATCTGGAAAGGCTGATCAACAACCTTCAAAATCCAATATGGCGGATGCAACACCACCACCAAGGAAAAAAAGTACGAACATAAACAAACATTTATTAAAAGTTACACCGATGCTTTTCGACATTGAGGATGGGGTCTGCAATGCAGAAATTATGTTATCTCACGGTGGGATGGGTGTTTTGAAAAAAAAACCTTGCTAAAAAACAGCACAACACCCGTTCGACTTGTCAGTCGTCATCAAGGAAAATATCGACAATGGTTGCGACATCTCAACCAACGGATGAGTCGGTAATTAAATCCCAATAAAGCTTAATTTGAATGTTCAATAAAGCCTCGCTTTTCATCAGTTTGTCAGCTTTTTTAATTTATTCTATAAAACTCGATCACCCAATTCTCTTTTTCTTCAGGTATTTTGAATTATTTCTTAATGAATACATGACTTTTTATCACTGAAAAGTGCTGAAATGCCATCTCAGAGCATCTACAACCAATTGCTTTCTACCACACTCATATTTTCAGTAATTAAGGGTTGGCATCTCTGCTTCAATACTGCTTATTCTAAGATGAATTAAATTATACTAAATCTAAACCTGTATAACTGATCAAATAAAAATCAAAATGAAATCATGTCACTCATTAAACATCACAATAATATGTTGCAATTTAAAGTGGGAAATTTATTTTAGTATAACCTTTGCGTGTAGTTAGAAAATCCATTTTCAATACAGGGCTTTTTTTCCTTATTAAACAAGAGGCCGAAAATTCAGTGGCTTCCCAATTAAAAAATCATGTGTTTTTTTCCACCAATTGAGGCCAAAAAATCCCCAAAAATGGAAAAAAAATATTAAAACATATAAATAATTAATTTGGAATGACCACTTTTTCCAGTTTGCTTCAGCCTTAAAAAAATATTTTCCAATTTCCCCTAAATTTTGCTGATTTTTTCCCCAATCTTGAAGGCTTTGGCCTCTGCTATATATCATTTTGGCATGTTTGAATAGATATCTTTTTTGCAATACGGGTTCAGGGAGTGTATAAAGGCATGATATATTGGGGGAAAAATGTTTTTAACATATTTCAAAATTTCAAAAATTCCAGATAATTATATTCTCTTTATACATGTTATAACCTTAGGTTAAAATTGTGTTCACTTTTTATAATACTTGCTGCTGGGCCAGAGTAGCACAGTCTGTTACTCGTCTGACTATCAGTCCAGCGGACGTGAGTTCGAATCTGGCAACAGTCTCCGTGATGATTGATATACGACATTGTGTCTCATTCATCTCTCACCTCTGATTCAAGTGGGAAAGTTATCAATTACTTGTGGAGAGGGGTGTCCTAGAGTACTGGTTAACCTTTCAGGATCCAAGGAAACTGGATAGGTTAACTGATCGTCTGTTAACCCTCGATAGCATAAAAAATATTCAATCAATCAATTATAATACTACAAATGATCAACATAACATGACACCATGTCATGCGTAACACCCAGACTCGCACTTCACAGGTTACAATTTAACTTTGTTTGATGACATAAATGATCACAATGACATGACGACAAGTCACATATAAGGTCCAGACCCATACCTCAAAGGTCAAGGTCACACTTTGAGTTTGTTTGACAACATTTTGGGTCCAAGATTTCAGGGCAGGTCTGTAACTGTCATACAATTTCAAAAACACGTGGCTCAATTTATCAATCGATCAACATGAAATGGCAACATGTTGCGTGTAAGATCCAGAACCTTACTGCAAAGGTCAAGGTCACACATTCAATTTGTTTGATATTTCATGTCTGGTCTGTAACTTTATCTTACATGGAGGGATTTTAAAATAGCTTGACACAAGTGATCAACATATTATGATGATGTGTTACCTGCATTTACCTGTAGAAATAACCAGACCTCTACAGATGTCAAGGTTACACAAAGGTCAAGGTCACACTTAAATGTAAACAAAAAACATAAAATTGTGTGTCTAGTCTGAAACGTCAGTCCATGACTCTTAATATTCATAGATACAAATCCCTACATATAAAATATATTGTTATTTTCGCAAACCATTTGGGGGGCATGTGACACTTACCAGAGACCTTTCTTTTTTTATAAATATTTTTGTTTTTCAATAATAGTAAACTGACAGCAGTCATGTTAAAAAGAGTTTAAATCACTGACCTTGACCTACTTAATGGATTCCAAAGAAAGTCCAGCTTCTGCACTGGTTGCACTTGTTACATTATTTTCAACAGTCCATACAGACCAATCATAATGTCATAAATGAACCACTGACTAAAAATCTGGGGGTCATTTTCAAAATCTGGGGGTTTTCAGTTGACTAGTTTTAAACTAAATCCACTTGAATAAATGATGGTACAAATACATAATTTACTAAAACAGTTTAACTTTCTGTTTCACACAAATTTCTCAATCAAAGCTGCAATTTCAGGTAATAAATTCTAAACAATTTAACTTCAAACAAATGTTTCCCTTCTGGCAACAAGTTACAACAACTAGAAACTAGTTGTTTTTCAAATGTCATGGCCTCAGCTTTATAACCGTGGCCCTAACTATTTATAATGAAAAACACTAAAATTATTTCAACATCTTTAATAATATTTCAGCTGAGCTTCATGTTTACCATTACTAAGCATTATACTCTTTGGAAAACAAAACTTTGTTGTTTTCTTTTTCCCAAAACCATTTCTCTTCTGGTTCATAGCTAGACTCATTTAAAAGTAATGTAACCTTTAATATTATAACATTTTAATGGAAACTTAACAAAAATATATTTTTCATATTTTCTACAAGTTTATTTTCTTTTTTCCGTAACCTTTTAAATGTCCATTAAAGAAACATAAATGGCGCCATGAATACCACCGTAAAAACATGGACCGGCCTATTTTTTAACTGGTATTAAAATCTTGCGCATGCCTGTCTCGATACCATATAGAAAACAAAATAAAAAGGTTTTCAGATAGAGTTACGTCCATACATTTCAATCAACTTTCTTGAAAAGTTTCATGATTTCCACATTTCATCTTTATATACAAACAACCTAAAACTGGGTATATATCAGTGCTGTTGTTGTAGCATACGTTTGTTTTCACAGATGTTGTCTTCAAACTGTAATATTGCTTCACGGAAAATTATGTTTGTGATCATAAATATCTATGCGATTGCATAAATATAGCGTTAATAACCAATTAGAACGTTTACGTAACTTAACAGAACCGTGTGACCGGGGTTTCCTTGAATCAGACCACGTGATCTGCCAAAACAGCCAGCATTGTAAAACTTACTCTGAAATCAGCTTGCTGAAACAAATATGTGTAATTTGAATTTCTGTATTTTTAAGGTTGCGTCATAGTGGACGCACTGAACAAGTTTGATTGCGTCAAATGAGACTTAATTGCGTCAAAAATGCAAGAAACTCGCTCTAGAGAAAACACTGTACTTATTATTAAATCAGAGTAGATGAGTATTCATGAGTTTTTGAGTATTGTGTATATGGTATACAACCAAACCTGTGTTAAGCTGCAGCATTCAGTAGGGAGGTACTATAGAACATGTGGTTGTTGAATACAGATCAAGTTTGGCCATAAATATATAACTATGTTTAGTTGCTTAACAGAGGTAATTGCAAACTCGTCTTAAATTGTTACGTTTTTTTGTGTTTATCTGCGGACATCAAACATTCCATTTTGCCTTTTACCAGTTATTTTGCTGCTCAGTCTTTGGATTTTTTACAGATCATTGCTGAGTACCGTGTTTACCAAATATATTGGGAAACTCTTATTTTTCAAGAATGTATTACACCAATTCACCAATTATCTGATCTATTTATCTAAACACCGACTTTAAGTTGCTGTACTGTTATATGGTTGACAGTTAAAAAAGTGTTCACACTATTCTTAGAAAATCATGTTCGTTACATCAATCCCTTTCCACTTAGTGAAATAGAATGCGACGTAAAATCACGCAAGAAACTGTCAAGAGTGACGAAATCGCACATTGGCACAAGGTCAAAAATAAATTGTGTTGGCATTATAGACATATTATAGCGTGTTGTAACCCAATCGCAAAATAAGACATGGACTGGTTCACATTTATTAATTATATACTTTTTCAATACCGTAATGCTAAGGCCTAATAAAATAAATGTTGTGTTTAAGGTTTCATTCTGAAAAAAAGTTGGGTGGTTAGGTAGGACTTTTTTTTTTTTAGATGCAAAATCAAAGGGTCAGTGTTTTTTGTTATTTTTTTTTCTTCATTTTCTCTCGGCTATTTGTGCATGTAAAAATCATAAAAGTTGAAGGGGAATTAAACCTTTTTTGAAAACTTCCTTATAAGTCTGAATCCTAATGTTATTCATCACAACAACTACTCTAATACCACAAATAAAATTCAACCATGTAAGTGTGATCAGGGTCAGTGTCGGTGGGTAGAAACTTTTTACTGTAAACACATTTATTTTTTTAGGCCTAACTTAAGTGTAAACCAGTCTGGCTTTGAGTGGACATTTCATGATTACGTGACCTTAACGTGTTTATCTGATGAAATTGACATGGCGCACTTACCGTGTGTATTTAATTTCAAAGGATGCAAAGCAATTTAGTTTTTGCTGATTTTTTAAACTAATCACCATCAAGTTTGAAAAGTTCACTTCACTGACGTTGACCTACATAATAGATTTGGAAAAAAGACGAGCATCTGCATCTGCTTGCAGTGCTCTTGTTTTAAAAATACGATACAGTATATGATGCATAGACATACCAACATTACCGTTTTTAACCTATGTATTGGGACGAAATTACCGTATTTACCCTATGTATTGTGACAGTAAAAAAAAATTATTATTTTTTAAAATAATATGTATTGGGACAGCAAAAATTTTAATTATTTGTTGCTGTCCCAATACATAGGGTAAATACAGAAGTTACATTAGCAGAAACATCCTCTTTTTTTTTTGGTGATAAAATGTTCTCAATTTAGTTTGTTTTCTTTTTTTTTGAGCGTCCGGTCGGGTTTTAGTATCAATGTTAAATCAAACCTACAGCAACATTAATTACAGACTGGACAACCATTATAACCCGTAAAATTTATCGCTGAAACCGGATGAATTGAAACCCTTCAGCTATTTATATTTATGCAGATAAGTCAATTTAGAGCAGTGATGATCGATATTCAGAGAATGTAAACTTATTTGCGTATATAAAAATTGATTTTAGCGTAAAACTTGGTGCTTAAACATAGTTGATACGCACGTTAAAAATTTTTGATGCATATCCACCAATTTTTAATGCGTCATATACGCAAATACAAATCTTATCTGGGGCTCTGTTTACTGAATAAAACTACCAGCAAAGATGAGTCGTACTCTTCCAATGGTTTGATTGTGTTAAATGTGATTTAAATGTATAGGAAATTGTCCATTGTTTAGGGAGCGTAAGATTGTGGTGTGGTGTAGTGGATAGAGTATTAGCCACTCCTGCCAGAGGCTGTTGGCTCAATCCATTACAATTTACATTTATCAAACATGGTTTCATTACAATCCACATTAATAAATTATCCGTCCATTACAATTTACGTCGACTTACATTATATTGGCATGATATATTAGAAAAAAAATGTTTTTAACCAATTAGAAAATTTAGAAAAATCCTGATAGATATTGCCTTTAAAATTAACCATGAATTGAACGTGTTTTCAGATATTGGATTTTTTTTAATGTGAATAATGTGCCATTTCTTGACAGGTATTTAACAAAGTGTTGGCATACCCTGAGTTGGGTAAGAAACATGTTTAAATTGTTCAGGAAGCACAGTAATGTGTTTTAGGCAAGATAAATAGTCACTGCGTACACACACCAGATTAAATTATTTGACTATCATAAAAATAATATAATTGTGATTTCTGTTTTAGTTGAGAGGAGCAGTAAATGGAACAAGTAGGATGAAACTTGGATGCCATCCGATGTCAAGTGGATTCAGTGAATGGAATAAGTAGGATGAATCTTGGATGCCATCCGATGTCGAGTGGATTCAGTGAATGACCTAAAGAAACATCTTGGACTATTGGGCGACCACACAGACCAGTAATTGCGGCGTATATAACATATATAGACATTTGTGCCATAATGTTTATTAAATAAGACTTTACCACCAAGATCACACATATAATCACATTTGAAAAGCAACCTAGAAGAAGATGAGATGACATTTTGTTACATTCAGTTATCAATGGTGATTAATGAAGACTTGCAATACATCACATATGTGCACTGCGGTCCCATTATAAAGTAGTCCGATATAACGTTAATTCCGTTATAACGCAGTTTTCACTTGGCTCCCATTTTTTCGGTGAGGATGAAAAGTCGTGATATAAAACTTGAAAATCTGCGCGAATGATCAAATGACAACCAACCAATAGATCATTGCCATGTTTTGATTTGGTAATCGCTCATCTTCTACTCAACAATTAGCCCTGATTATAACAAACTATGGCATGCGCCAAACATGGAAGCCATATGCAAACTTTGTTATTATCGAATGATCATGTGATCAAGCAACAAAGCGGTTGACAGGTATTAATATATTGTGGGTATCTTATCGGATCTTAACTCTATGCCTCTCAGAGACGACTTTTCACGCCTTTATCGATAGCCTCACAATCACAATTCATGCCCGTGTATTTCAATCGCAAAAATAACACACATAAACTTAATTTTCCGCGACAGGAAGTTTACATTTGTGTAATATACATTTCCCCAAGTAAAATTACCCATGACATCATAGTGTTACTATTTAAATTTTTTATAAAAATAGCATCCAATTGAACATACGGGTCAAGCATGATCAAGTCTCATTATGTAAAGTGCTAGAATTTTCCATTATTTGCGCGGGAATCTAAAAATAAATGGGGGTCGAATACAATTTTCTGAAAACAGAAGCAGTCTATTTTCGTGTTTTCAAGGTTTCGAGGTTATTATTGCTATAACGTGGTCCGTTTATAATGCAGTTTCGTTTTGTGGACCGGTAGAACCACGTTGTAACGGGACCTTAGTGTATATATGTATATGTGATAGCATGAACTGTTTACTAAGTGGGCTGCATTTAAATGTTATATATTGTGTTACCACTTTAAAAACGTTTAACTCGCATTAACCAAAGGCTCATGTGAGCTATTCTAATTACTTTATGTCCATCATCCATATGTTCGTTCGTTTGTCCGCACATGCGAATGGGTACTTGAGTGTCTGGTGTTTAGGGTTAGTAATTTTTTATGTGGCTAAAATCTGGGTCCTGTTTCACTTACCTTTGTAAGTCTTGGAAATTATGTATGAACATTTTTTAACACCTAGGAGCATTTCTTTTGCGCAGTATTTTTTGCAAATTTTAAAAAGATAATTATTTACAAGGCTAACGACAGTTCTTAAAATGATGAAATTGGAATTGTTACTATGTAACTGAAAATTTTACTCTAAAATGTTATGATCGTTAGTGACACAGGTCCTTGTTTTGTGGCTAAGATTTAGTTGGGGTAAATATTCTTTTGAATGTTTTCAAATAACCAGGTTATATTTCATTGGTTCCCTCCCTGGTTAAGATTTAGTTGGGGTAAATATTCTTTTGAATGTTTTCAAATAACCAGGTTATATTTCATTGGTTCCCTCCCTCTAAAGGAAGTATATCAGAATGTTTCACAATTTGCTAAAACCATTCTCCCCCACCCCATATGCAATATATCATGTATATATGGAGATTATTGTTTGTGAATAACCAGACATGAAAGTACTGACCAGGCTATGGCGAGTGTTCCTAGCTACAATGCAAATCCATGGACACAATATCAAGACCTCTGCCAAACCAATAAATTTAGTGTCGACCATGACTTTTATAATATGGTTTTACATGCAACACATCTGGACTGGACAGACAATTACATGAGTTGATAGTTTTATGTGAGTAGGATCCAGTTAAGGATTCACGTGTGTATATATACTCACTGACTGAATATTACCATATAATAATATTGCCATATTGCCATATGGTGATCTAGTGGTAGAGCATTCGCCTCGCATGTAAAAGGTCATGGTTTCAATCCAGTGTTTTTTTCGGCCATTTTTATAGCCGTTATTGGGTCATATTCCCAATGGCAAATAGTATCTTTTTCCGAATTGAATGGTAAAAATTCCCAATTGAAAGCTTCAAAAATGTAAATTGAAACTTGCCATACTTCTTTGATAAAATAAAGAAAGTTTTCCCCATTCTGAATTTAGTATGACATTGATTATTTAATTAAATGGCCTGATAAGCAAGTGTACAGTTTTATAAATATATTTAATGCAAAAAAATTTCCCAATGTTAATGAAAATGCCGCTAAAATTCCCAATTCCAAGGGTATGGGTCATCTTCCCAAAATGGTGAAAAAAAACACTGCAATCCCTGGCTGGCTCGTACTAAAGACTTAAAAAAAGGTACTAGAAGCTTCCTCGCTTGGTCAGCTTGGTGACAGTATAATGCGACTTGGTGGGGTGTCATACCTTGTGTCTGTGGCATGATACTCCAATGTGGCAGCTGTTGGAATATTGTCTCAGGTAGACAAATTGTGCACCATGGCCATATAACTAAAAAATTGTTGGAAGTGATGCTAAAGACCATACAACAACATCATATTGCCATAAAATGTCTAATTTAAACATATCGTATTAATAAAAGGTCCACGCATCCAGATTTCTCGCTTGAAATTGCATCATACCATGTGACATGTTAAATGAGTCGCATAATTTCATTTTGATTTCGATTTGATCAGTTGAACTGATCCATTTTACATATTGTAGAATTTGTTTCATCATAGAAAGAACCTATACGATGATGTGAATGTTATCAAGCAGTGTTTAATTGCTATCTATTATTAGAATGGATTTCGTTTTTTGATTATCACTCTGAGTAAAATATTGTTTTTGTTAGGTTTTGGTGGATTTGATCTACAAAACCATTTAGATTTTATTTATTATTTATAACAATGATATGCTTTGTAGCATTTTTTCCTGATATACTTCCTTCAGGGTGTCTGTTTTAGCTCGACTATTCAGAGAATAAAGAGAACTATTCTACTCACCCGGGTGTCGGCGTCACACCTTGGTTGAAGTTTTACATGCAAGTCTGTATCTCAGTAACAATTACATGTATTGACTTAAAATTTAACACTAGACTTACCAGTCATCAGCCCTACTACAGTAACTAAGTTAGATTACTCTTGCATGAATATAATGCAAATTATTATCCTTGCTTGACTTAAAAATTCTGGTTAAAATTTTGTGTGCAATTACCATCAAGTCATATCTCACAAGCCACTAAATGTATTGGATTGAAACTTCACACAAGACTTCCCAGTCATCAAACCTTCAACAATAATTAAGTTACATAACTCTTGTATGAATACAATTCAAAAGTATTGCCCTTGTTTGACTTAGAAATTCTAGTTTAAGTTTTGCATGCAAGTACCATCAAGTCCATATCTCGCCCACCATTCGATGTATTTGATTGAAACTTCAGACAAGACTTCCAAGCCATCAAACATACTATGATAACTAAGTTTGATAACTCTTGGATAAATATAATGCAAAAAATGCCCTTGTTTGACTTAGGAAATCTGGTTAAAGTTCTGCATGCAAGTAACATGAAGTCCATATCTCACCAACCATTCAATGTATTTTGGATGAATATAATGCAAATTATTGCCCTTGTTTGACTAAGAAAATCTGGTTAAAGTTCTGTGTGCAAGTAACATCAAGTCCATATCTCACCAACCATTCAATGTATTGGTTGAAACTTCAGACAAGACTTACGATAACAAAGTTTGATAACCCTTGGATGAATATAATGCAAATTATTGCCCTTGTTTGACTTAGTTGTTGTATGGTGTTTAGCGTTGCTTTTAACATTTTTTCAGTCATCGCGACGGTGTCTACTTGAGACAGTATTCTGAGCGCTGTCACACTGGAGTATCATGCCGCAAACACATGGTATGATACCCCACCCAGTCACATTATACTGACACCGGGCCGACCAGATCTAGAACTCTCCTCTAAATGCTGAGCGTTAAGCGAAGAAGCTTCTAGTACCATTTTTAAAGTCTTTGGTATGACCTGGCCGGGGATTGAACCAACGACCTTCCGCATGCGAGGCGTATGCTAGACCACGCTGCGGTTGTTGTTTGACTTAGAAAATTTGGTTTAAGTTCTGCATGCAAGTAACATCAAGTCCATATCTCATCAACCATTAGATGTATTTGTTTGAAACTTCAGACAAGACTTCCCAGTCATCAACCCTACTACAATAACTAAATAAGATAACTCTTGCATGAGTATAATGCAAATTATTGCCCTTGCTTGAATTAGAAATTCTGGTTAAAGTTCTGAATGCAAGTACCATCAAGTCCATTTCTAACCAACCACTCAATTCATATGATTGAAACTTTACATATGACTTTATAGTCACGAAATCAACTTAATTATTCAAGTGGTATAACTCCTGCCAGATTTTCTTGCATATTTTGACTTTGGTTTGACTTAGAAATTGAGCACCCACTGCATGTATTGCAGTTATAAGACCTACTCAATTTAGTTAGTAACTCTTGTTTGCATGGATTTGTCACCAGTCTCGATCAGATTTGTACTTAAAGTTGAGCGCGCTGTTCCTTAGACAGCTCTTGTTTACATAGAAATTCTAAAATAGAAAACTCATTTTCTCGCCAATTTCTGTTCAGATTTTATTGTTTGAGATCTAAAGCAATGTCTGATCCTAACAGTTGATATTTGGTTCTTGTAAGGGGTTTTAGTTTTCACAAGATGCCAAAGGCGACCATAAGGGCTAAAATTATTGGTTTTTTGGTTCAGATGTTAACTTGAGTGGTCCAGGGAATTGTATCAAGATAACTTAACTTCTCACCGCTGAGTTTGTAGGTTCGAGTCCAACTTAGTCAAAATTTAAAAAAAAAATGTAAGTGAAATTAGGTGAGCGACTTGGTTTTTTGTCTCTTGTTTTTTTGGGTTTGTTTTGTTATCAATCAGTGTTCTATCTACAATTTTTATGCTCCAAAAAGTTGAACATATATCTGTGCCTCCATCAAAATATGTTTCAGGAATATAACTCCAAAAGTTATGAAGAGAATTCAACGACAGTTGGAACCTGGATTAAGGTTAATGTGTGGAAGTGCAGAGTTGAATATCTATAACTTAAATATAGTTAGGGAATTGTCTCCCTTTTATACATTTAGCTTGTCCAGCAGCATATCGTAAAAAATATGGCAGAAAATACATCACCCCTACGAACATAGATATAGTGAAAGTGTAGAGAAAAATTCATATCTCTGTCATGAATAATGACATAATGATCTCGCCTTTTGTGCTCAATTTAGAGTTCTACTGACCAAAGGCCAGAAGGAATTATGCGATAGTGCGTTGTCCGTCATGTCATCTGTCATCCGTAAGCAGCACTTTCTCTGAAACCACTAGGCCAATTAAATTCAAGCTTCATATGGATGTTTCTATTGCATAGGAGACAGAAGATGTTTTTTTTTCGATCTGAAATTCAAGGTTACCACCGTTACTAACAATAGTCCAAAACTTAAAAAATCTTCTTCTCATGAACTGCCCAACAGAGTTTGTAAATATTTATGTAGTAATGATAACCAACTATAGTTCTATTAGATTTGTTAAAATGATGTCCCTGGGGTTAAAAATTATCTCACCTCGAGGGTTCAGCTAGGGGACACATGTCATTATTGTAAATATTAATATATATTTTTTTTTTAATGAACTGATTTTCCCTATATTTTCACAGAAGCATTGTTTGGTCAAGGAGGTTCAGATTGTAAAAATGATTGGGTTCCACTATCTTAAGGGGTCAAGAGGGTCCCCAAAAGGGTAAAAATTGGGAATTACAAAAAATGTTTTCTTCAGAACCAGTCAGTCAGATTTGTTCATATTTGGCATATGTGTAGGGGTTTGAATGAAAATAAGAATTATGGGGCTAATATTTATATTTATGGGTCATAAAAAGGTTAAAATAGAAGAAAAAAATCTTAACAATTGGTCAGTCTAATTTGTTCATATTGATATAGATTATCCAAATTAGTATGGGTTTAAATTTTGTACAAATCAAGGGGCTTATATTGTATGGGGCCCTATAATGGGACTTTTGAGTTTTATATAGGAATATTATGGGATAACAGAAATTCCTATTTGTTTTATCCATTTAGGCAAAATTAATATTCAATTTGAGATCTGAAGCATCATCTAGTCATAGAAAATAAGATATGTTTCTAAAAGTATTTAATTTCCATAAGGGGTCAGGCTGGATCAAAAAAGGGTTAAAATAGAAATATTTCAAAAATCTTCTCAACAACCGGTCAGTCAAATTTGTTCATAATTGAAATAGATTATCCCAGTGAGTATGGATTTCAAGTTTGTACAAATCAAGGGGCTTGTATTTATAGAGGCCCTCTAAGGGGGTTTTGAGTTTTATAAAGGAATACTATGGGAAAACAGAAAATTCTAAGTTTTTCATCCATTTATGATTTTATTTTTATCCAATTTGAGTTATGAAGCATTTTCTAGTCGTAACAAATAAGATTTTGTTCAATAAGAAGGATTAACTTTCCAAAAGGGGCCAGGTTGGGTCACAAAATTGTTAAAACTTCCATAAATCTTGTTCTCAACAACCAGTCAGTCAAATTTGTTCATATTACATATAAAGTATCACTACCATTCAGTTTTCTAAGTTTGTAAAAAATCAAGGGGCAGTGGGATGTATAGAGGTCCTGTAAGGAGATTTTGAGTTTTACATAGGAACACTACAGGAAAATGTAAAATTGTCATTATTTTGTCCATTTGTGTAAATTGAATCTAAAGCATTGTCTAGTAAAGAGTAAATTTGAATTCCATAAGTGGCAAGGCGGTGGTGGGCAAAATGGGTAAAATTGGGAATTTTTTATAAATCTTCCTCTCAATAACTTTCCTGTCGAACTTGTTCATATATGATATAAATTATCCTTACATCAGCAAGGGATTGTAGATCCTGCAAATGAAGGTGCTGGTATATATAGGGAATGGTATCTTCCATTTGTACAAAAAACTTCTATTTAAAATTCAGCAAAACATTTCTGCTCATAACAAATCTCTAAAATCTGGGGGCTGGGATGTTTGAGGGTTTTTTACGGGAACTATATTATTTTACAGATGAATGGTATGAGAATTTTAAGTATTTCTATTTCATAGCAATTAACTTTTTGTTCAGTATGGTTGTGCTGGGGGTAATCTTAAGTTGTTAAGATAACCACCAAAGAGGGTTTCAAGTGCTATGGTCACTATGAGCGAGTAGAGCATCCTCAGGCCCTCTTGGGCCTCTTGTTAGTTATTAGATCACCTGAGATTCGTCTCGAGGGACCTTTTGGGATTGCCTTTTGTCCGTCGTCGTGCGTCCGTAAACAATTGATATTTTCGAATTCTCAAAAAAAAACATAAGCTCAATCATAATGAAATGTTGTATGCAGCCTAAGGATGAATCAGATTTGTGAATTGTATGGTCCCCACCCCCCTGGGGCCTTGGGTTGGGGCCAAAACAGTCAAATTCAAGGTAAACTTTAAAAATCTTCTTATTAATATAGGAAGCACTGGGTAACAAATGGTAAGCATGATTATGCACACATATGGGTCCTTTATAAAAATTGTAAATTACATGTCCCTGGTTCTCACAGTAAGACTCTGGGGGTGGGGCTTACTTTACTAAATCTACCGTATTTAGAGAAAACGACAAAAAAACGTTTATTATGACTATTCTGTGAATGTTTTTTTGTGTGATTTGTTGTTGCTGACATGATGCTTAAAACCTATGTAAATTTCATGGTCCCCAACTCCATGAGATCTTGGGGGGCGGAGCGGGGCTGAAACAGTTAAGTTCATGGTAAACTTTAAGAATCTTATTATTATTATTATAGGAAGCATTCAAAAACAAATTGTGTGCATGGTTATTGATGACTATGGGTCCTTCTATAAAATTTATGAATTTCATATCCCTGGGTCTAACGGTTTGGCCCCCGAGAGTGGGGTCTACTTTACTAAATCTATTTAAGAGAAATTGACAAAAACGTTACTTCTTGTGACTAAATAGACATATATGAATGTTTTTTGGATAAATATAGGTGACCGTTTAGGCCCATGGGCCTCTTATTTTTCCTTGTCCCGAGTAGATCTCTTGAAGTATCTTAAGATCTCTTTAGATGAGATTGGAACTTGGATTTAGAGCACTGTGCCATAACTCTATCTTGAATTATGACAATTATCTCCTCTATTTTATACTAATTATTTTAGATAATTGTTTAGAGTAAATTTTACTTGCAGGAGGATGATGTTTTTACTCCCAATTCATTTTAAGGTGCATGGCCCAGTTAACTATGTCGGTAATGTGACTATCAATTTAGAGGTCATGAGTTCAAATCCACACCCTGCAGCTGTCTCCGTGATGAACGATATATGACATTGTCTCATAGTCGTTCATCTTTCAGCCTCAATTCAATTTTAGCTTCACTCCCCTTCATTTGCCAAATTGCTTGAGAGCATTTGCACAAGTTCTTGTGAAACAAAATGTTGTCATAAATTAAGGATATATGCACATTTTTAACAAAACTACTTATTTTTGGATATACCATAGAAAGGAAAAAACACAAGTCCATTTTTACTTTTTACTCATACTTATTTACTAACTACGGTATACATAATATATGACATTGCGTCTCATCGTCAGAAAGTTATCAGTTGAGGAGATTGGTGTGCTCGAGTACTGGTTGACATTCCAGGATCCCAGGAAAGAGGGGTTAAGTTGTCAATTTGCTCTCGTAGCATAAAAATGATACTAAATATTCAAACAAATTTCTCCACAATAAAACTGGACATGCCATACATAATGCTAAACCCCATTCAAAAACTAAAAAACTCGAATAATGGAGGTTTACTAATTCACTAACTACTATCGATTCAAATATGTTAGGAATTAATGGAATAAAGTCCAATAGTTATGCCCCATTAATTAATTAATGGTAAATCTTTCACTTTCTTGTCACTTTTACTCCCCGTTCACTTGCCAACCAATTTTGGGCAAATTTGTTTAAAGAGCTTCAGTACAATGTTGCACATATTGTTGTCAACAATTGACCTGTTTTGGGAGTTGTGGTACTTTCATTACCTTTCATCACTATATAACTAAAATTTGCACAAAAGCACAAAAGACTTGTTTCCAAAAAGGCCTTGCAGCTCAGAAATAAATGTTGATAAATTAACTCCCTTTACATTATTTTAAATTATCATGTTAGCAGAGTTGTAAATTTACAGCCATTTTCTCAATTATTTCCCTTTACATCGGTCAATTGTTAAAATTAATTATGCAAATGTTTAAACTTTTTGGAGTGCATAAATTCAAAAAGCATATCTTCCAGCTAGTAATTGGGTGGGTGGGTTCGGGGGAGGTTGGTGGCTGAATAAATATGCAAATTAATTTCACTGGTCATGTTAAAGAGAACAACAAATTTTCAATTTTACATATTTATTAATTATCAATAAACTACATTATAAACAATACAAATGTGTTCACAAAATTTATTACAACCAATTCCACCCTGTACAAGGAAATATCAATATTGCTATAAAAGTTTTGACTGATGACTGGCACTGGTGCTCCAATATAGCCTTCCATTGCAAACATGGCAACAACAAAGGTAGGACTAAGTAAATCTCACTTGCCGTGCAATGTCCACTTTCAGTGGAGAAATCCAGAAATGCTATTTGTATGTCCATATTATTTAGCCATGAGCATGACCCAAATTTATTCTCATCTGGTGTTTAATTGAAGCCAGATTTATCTCCCCTGCAAACTGCAGTATTTTTCTCAATCCTCAATAGTATAGAGTTTTTATACTGAAACGATAAAGAAACACCAGGTGAATTTCAGAGCCACATTATCAAACTAGTATAAGCAATATTTCAGTTTTATAATATGTTTGTAAAAAGATATTTCATTAATGATTTTGTCAAGAATAATCATTGGCAAAATCATGAAATACTTTTATTCTAAAACTGTAAATATCATTTACAATAAATTGATATTGTGACTATGAAATTCACCCCATGGCATTTCTTCATCCTTTCACTAAAGTATATTGGTAAGGAATATCTATATATGCATATATATACATGTATATATAAACACAATAATTATAAATCTGTCTGATGTCCATGTATATTGTTAAGTAACAAGAAATGTAGATGTTTTCCACAAGAAATATACTGATTGAATATTTAGCGTCATTTTTTATGCTATCGAGGGCTAAACAGATGATCAGCTAACCTAACAACTGTTTCCTGGAATTAACCAGTACTCGAGTACACCCTATCTCCGCAAGTATCTGATAACTTTCCCACTTGAATCAGTGGTGAGATACGAATGATAACGAGACAACGTTCTATAGCCAGGCAGGGATTCAAACTCACGACCCCTGGATTGATAGTCAGACATGTAACCGACTGAACTTATCAGGCCCGGTTCAAGAAATTTAAAAAATGGCATTCATGTTAAGGAATTGCAACTTCTGAATACTCTCCATGTGTCTGGTTTTCCCTTTTATTTTAAATATTAAACTCACATTACTAATTAAGAAAGGCTGTTGTCCTCACTTAAGATCAAAGGAAAAACATTTTATAAATTTCTATTAATTACTATTTAGAGTGACCATATCAGAGATTCTAGAAAACGTCAGCCATAACTTTAACAGCCTTTGCATCACGGCACTTATCGTGCTGAAGACACTATCTAGCCTTCAATGTCCTCTCAAGTTTTCAATCGACTGTCACGGCAACCACCATCACCCTGGTTAAGCATACAACTACAGGTACCATTATTGTAGGTTGCCAAGCATACAGCTACAGGTACAACAGTAGGTGCCGATAAATGCATGAAAGGAAGTCTGCCTCCAATAGCCCAGTCACACATGATGAAATTAAAGTAGATTGTTCATTTTCAGTACAGGTAATTGAAATGCAAATTATGGCTTTGAACTTATTACTAAAAACTGTTTTCCATTATATTTTTTTAAGAAAAGACAACTCTGACCATTTAAAATAGTTCCAGTACTAATGCTGATCATTTAAAATAGTTCCAGTACTAATGCAATGATGCCATCAAATTAATGTAAAATATTTGATCTGCATAAAAAATGCTCACATTGAGGCAGACAGTTGGAGTCTTTGTTGTTTAACATTTAACTTATGTTCTTCCATAAGAAGCGGGCAATGTTTCCTATGAAACTATTGGACTGAGTTTGGCTCGCACTTGTGTATCTTAAGATAGACAAATTTGCCATGGAAGAAGAGCCATCATCATTTGTAAAGACTCATCTTCATGTAGTTTACATGTTAAAAAGTTGGGTGTCTCTTATGGTTAAATTGACAATCTTTTTAATGAAGATAATGGACCAAGCTTGGCTCAAACCCATGACCTCAGTGGTAGGAGGTAAGTGATCTTGAGACAGCAGATCCTAAGATAATTTAGTCAAAGATAACCCGACACCATTTGTAAAGTTTGAGCTCAATGTATTTTAAACAGAAGTTGTGTGTCTCATAATTGCAATGTAAATAATTATACTGGCAGTCTATTGGAACAAGCTAGGCTCAAACCCATGGCCTCAGTGGCGAGAAGTAAGTCATCTTGTTCATGGAGGACCTTTTGTCATTTGCAGAAAATGATCTCAATGTAGTTCAAGCATGCGTGCCTGTTATATAATAGAAACAATTGTACTTTCAATGTAAGTACATTCATATTGTCAGTCAACACTTCAATGTAACTTTTTGCAAGTACATTCATATTGCAAGTCAACACAAGTGGAACACATTAAGTTGGATGCAAATGTTTCATGTCAGTTAAGATATTTACATGAAAGTAGAAGTAGGTCATGGTTATGTGTTACCAGTATTGTCAGTCAACACTACTATAAGCAATACATTAAGTCTGATGCAAATATTTCATGTAACAGTTTGGATATTAACATGAAAGTAGAAGTAGGTCATGGTTATGTGTTGCCAGTATTGTCAGAAAACACTACTTGGAATACATTAAGTCTGGGGCATATGTTTCATGTAACAGTTTGGATATTTACATGAAAGTGAAAGTAGGTCATGGTTATATATTGCCAGTATTGTCAATAAACACTACTATAAGCAATACATTATAAAGTCTGGTGCAAATGTTTCATGTAACAGTTTGGATATTTACATGAAAGTGAAAGTAGGTCTTTGTTATATGTTGCCAGTATTTTCAGTCAACACTACTATAATCAATACATTAAGTCTGGTGCAAATGTTTCATGTAACAGTTTGGATAGTCAAGAAACTGTTACACTGAGAATCTTTCTCATGAAGTTATCAGACAGAGCTAGGCTTAAACCCATGACCTCAGTGGGGAGAGGTAAGTAATCTTGTCTGAGCCATCATGATCATGGAGGACCTTTCGTCATTTGCAGACATTGAGTTCAATGTAGTTTAAAAAAAACATGGGCCTCTGTTATTTTACGGAAACGATATACAGTATACATGTACTTGCTGATGCAAAAGTTTGGGTATTAACGTGAAAGTATATATGTAGCCATCATCTGGCTTTTTACTTTACTCTTTCATTATTTTTATCCTTCACATTTGGCAAATTGCACCAAAGTGATGTCTTGTCTTGTCTGTCTGTCCTGGGCAATGACTCTTTGGTAACCAAGGTCTCACTAACCCTACTTATAGTAACATTCTTTTGTTTTACTAATATTAATGGCATCATTCTATTATAACATAAGGAACAATTATTTATTGATTATAGAAGGGCCATATTGGACCTAGATCACTCACCTATGGTAGAGGAGACAAAACCAAACATGACAGTTTTTAACGAGGCCAGGGCCATTAAATTCATTTGAGATAACAAAGATATATAAAGGCTAAGTTTTGTGAATATCAAAATGAAAGCTGCAGGTGCTGGGGAGTACATAAATTCATATAACGCAATCTTTGTCAATTCAAGGACCATAACTCCTGGCATTTAATTACCTGATTTGATCAGTTCAATTTGATTTTATTTGAATATTTAGCATCAATTTTATGCCAATGGTGACTAACAGAAGATCAGTTAACTTGACCATACTTTCCTAGGATCCTGGAAGGTTAACCAATACTCAAGTACACCCATCTCCACAGGAAGCTGATAATTTCCCCCTTGCATCAGCAGTGAGATGACTGACAATGAGTATGTAAGAAGTCACAAAGACTAGCCGGGCAGGGATTCAAACTCAAGACCCCTAGATTGATAGATTTTTAATGTTGTTTTTAAACAACAATTTCGACACATTACAGATTACATATGACATATCCAGTCTTATTAGTGGAGGAAAACCTCAGAATGAATTTGAGCAGAACTACCTTTCTTCCTTAAGCAACTGGCAAACTTTCTCACTTAATGCTTTTTGAGAGAGCAGAATTAGAACCTACAATCTTAGCAGTGAGCAGTAAGTGATTTTAAGATGGCGTCTTAAACCACTCTGCCACAGAGGACTCTATTGGATTGAAAACCAGACGTGCTACAGACTGAGCTACCCAGCTCTTGTCTTAAATATCATGGTAACATAATAACTGTGTTAGTTTAATGAGAACGGAATATAAACTAAGGGTACTGGAGTGCAAGCAAAAGCAAATACACACACTTTTTGACATTTCAAGAGTCACAACTCTTGACTATTAATTTTATTGGATTCGGTCATTTTAAGAAGTTGTTCAAGATTACAACTTTGTATGTCTGTTGAGGATTAGATGAAAAGTGCAAGAGTGGGATGCAAATAACAATTTTGTCCAGATATTATGCACACAATACAAAATTACACAAATTTTCATAATGCAAGGGCCATAACTCTAACAATATTTAACCAATTTGGTCAGTTCAAGAACTTTTCCAAGATATTATTGTTATATAAACACTGTATATATTAGCTTTGGTAATGATCAAATGTAAAATGCTGCACATAAGCAGACATTTATATTCCGATTTGGGCAGATATTTTATAACTACTAAATCAGTAAGTTAAAGTAATAAAAAATCCTATTAAAAAATTGGGTGCTAGGGTGTACACAACAAAGATTTACGGACAGATGGACAGACAGACAGGGCGATCAGAATAAATTACCTTAAACTTTGCTAGTCTGCTAAAAAATTGGAAAAGCCAAAATGTTTTTGTTTTGAATGTTTACATCTAAAATAGAGAGTATATCTAAAATGATATATTGGAAATAACGGTACTTTCTTTAGTGTGTGTAATCTTACTTTGTTAATCTGGCATATCAGCTTTCCAGAAACTTCATACTAAATTGACAATTTCATAAAATAAAAAGGAAATATGTTTTAAATATTGACTAGATATTCAGACGAATTGTGCGTTATGTTACTTTAGTAAGACAGAAAATTGTTCATATCTCTTTTTGAAAATGAACGCTTGTGTCGTATATTCAAGCTTTGAGATTTGTTATGAGAATGCCCCAAGGGTGACATGGTGCTTTTCTTTAAATAAATTCTCGAACATGCAAGCTTTGAGATTTATTATGAGAACATCCCAAACGTGACATGGTGCTTTTCTTTAGATAAATTCTTGTACATGCAAGCTTTGAGATTTGTTATGAGAACATCCCAAGGGTGACATGTGGCTTTTCTTGCGATAAATTCTTGTACATGCAAGCTTCGAGATTTGTTATGAGAACACCCCAAGGGTGACATGTGGCTTTTCTTTATATAAATTCTCGTACATGCGAGATTCGGGATTTGTTATGAGAACATCGCAAGGGTGACAGTTCTTGCATGTGATGTTAAGAAAAAAATCTTGTAGAGCATGATAAAATTTGATTTTTCTCCAAAAAAAATAGATCATGTTTTATGTTCTTTGGAATAATAGTAAAACATAAATAAAAAAACACAAATGGATCAGGACTTAGAAAGAAAAAAAATGTTTTAAAGTAAATTAAGTGAAAATGTAATATCTACACTTACAAATGCTTGATTTTCACCTAGTATCAATGTGCAAATTTTATATTGAAAATTTTGGTAAACATTCAAATCAATTCACTGAAAATTTATTGCAGGAGTTACCGGGTATACATTTGTAAATTTTGAATAGATGAAAAATTGTAAATAAGTTCTTCACTATGTTCAAATTGAGGAATACAAAAGTTCAAAGCCAAATCATTCACCTAAACTTGTACTGAGAGAAAACAATTATTACTTCAACGGCATATGTATAAGACTGGGTTATCACAAACAGACTAATTTCCATGCACTTACCCAGATTGGCACAGTAGAGCCATCAAGTTAGAACAAGAGATGGATTGATCATTGTTGCATTTCTGATAGGCACATTAGAACTATCAAGTTAGAACAAGAGATTGATCAATCATTGTCGCACTTTTTGATAGTTAACAACAGCTATGTGTCGCAATGTCGTCTAGTATCTGCAAACACAGTCACTCTCTTTTGCCTTTCTTTTAATTATTTTTTCCTATTTTCATTATTTTGATTTAAAAATGCTGTATTCTATCTTTTACAAATCAATTTACCAAATATTCTGATAGAACAAAATATTGGGTCACATTATTTATGTAATTTTAAAAGGTTGAATCAATAAAAATAAAGATAAACAACTGAATGAGAACAAAAATGCAAAATACATTAATTTTTCGAAAAACTAAAAAAAACCAGACACATGGAAACCATCATTGCTGTATTTCTGCCAAAATCAACCGCTTTAAATTTGTAAAATATTTTTCATCAACATTTCTTGTCCACAGATAATATATTGGCATCAGACAGATTATATATTGTATTTATCTATAATATATATATATAATTATGTATTCCTTACAATATACAAATTACTCAATACTAAAGAATGAGAAAAATACTGCAGCTTGTGAGAAGAAAATATGACATACAATAAATTCAAATGAGAACAATATCAAGTCATACGCAAAGCTAAATAATATGAACATACCAAGCTTTTCAGAAATCTTCCATAGAAGCAGACATCGCTGGACAAGCAAGAAATACAAAGTCATGTTCACCTCTGTCATCACCATGTTCACATTGGAAGTCATATTGGAGCACATGTATACATAGATTGATACTTCCAACCAGAAGTAATCCAGTATTTGCCAGCCATTAGTTTACATCATCTTAAAAGCAGCAGATAACAATGCAATAGTTCACTTGGTTGTCTTATTTTTTCCCTTTGGTTTTAGATTGTGGTTCAACACCATTTTAAACAAGTTATATATTGGATCCAGTTTTATTAATGGAGGTTCAACAAGTAACAGGTAACTCTCACATGAAGTCTTTGGACCGAGCTGAGCCCCAAACCCACCACATGCCCCAAGACATTAAGTCATGGAGGGTGGTCTAGCTTTAATGGGACACACAAATTTGGAAAATAATATTGCTACACCGCGTTAAAATGATTTTGCAATACAACATGATTTATGAAGGAGTACAATCATGTTTATTAACAAATTTACATTGCAAAGGACCAAAATGTGTAATACCCACACCCCCCACACACAGGGCTGCCATATAGAAATGGCAATATCCTGTCCAAAATTTCAATTTCTGTTCACAGAGGAAGCTTCTAGTACCATTTTTCTAGTCTGGTATGCCCCAGTTAGAGATCAAACCAACAACCTCCAGCTTGCAAGGTGGATGCTCTACCTCTGGACCACCGCTGTGGTTTATATATGAAAAAGTGTTATTTGCTTCCTTTTTATTTTTTTTTTCATTGTGGAGTTTTGAAATAACTACACAAATAATTCTCATATCATGACCTGTTACACCAAGATCTGAAGCTCATAGGTCAAGGTCAAGTTTTTTTTATTAACCCTATAAATAGTCACAATATACATACATGTATTTTCATTCACAGACTGTATTGGGCGTTTATTACCTATTAGCGACATTTTGAGTATGTTTTATTATCAACTCTCCATATAATGAAACAGGTGTCCGAGGTAAGTTCTGAGTGGGGATTTAACACCATGATACTCATGGCATCCTATTTTATTGGTGGAGCAAGACCTCAGGGAGTAGAACCATTGCCCATGAACCTCAGCGGTGAGAGACAAGTAATCTTAGGATTAATCAGACATAGAGTGTCCCACCCGAAATAAAATTTATTAGTAATCTATTGCCGTAGCTGCTGCTTCTATCTGATGTTTTAGTCAAAACTTTTACAAGCAATAAAGAATATTCCTCACCATGAGTCGCATCATCAAAGATATCGAGTTCCCTTAGTATAGTCCATATATCTCACATGAATGATTGTACATGGTGGTGCCACATTGATTGTCTCTCATTACCAGTTGTACAGGGTGGATTACAAAGGTTCTTTCAATAATTAAATAAGTATAATCTGAAACATATATATATAAATTTCAAATTTCTAGCAAAACTAAAACATTCTATAATATTAAAATAGATCTTTCCTTTGAAAAGTTTTGAACCAAAATAAGACTTTTTAAATATTCTTATAACAACAATTTTGAAATTATGTTTTTGAAAATAGTATATCATATAAAAGTCATAAAGCTTAATCAGAATAATGATCATGACAACCAAGAACTGTCTGAGGGACAGTGCGCTCGACTATTTCAATCTTGTTCTAAAACAAATAACAAATAAGTATCAAATGGAAGACAAAACTTTAATTGTTTTTGAAATAATATTGTACCAGCATGCACAGTTTATCACAGCTGGATACCCTTTCACATTCTACTTTGTTTCAATGTTTTATTATACAATATATGAATTTCACATCATGGGGCAATATATCAGTACCAGTCCATGACAATGGATCTATAGTTGTACCAGCATGCACAGTTTATCACAGCTGGATACCCTTTCATGAAAATGAAAAAAAAAACAACAACAAAAAAAAACCCTTTAAATTCAAAAAAAAATTTGAACAATTATATCTGAGCTACAGGCCTTCAACTTGGAGTTGAGTGAAAAGTATTTGTTAAATTTTCCCTATATAACACTATGTCACAGCTTGACGCCTTGAGGTGGGTCAATTTTGCCACCAGGGTCATGGGGTTTTGAACAAATTTGAGAGAGGACCACAACTTTATTTGTAAAACATCTAAGCTCAAGGCCTTATAGTTGCACTACAAATTTAATCTGCTAAACAAAATTTCTTAGTGAAAAGGGCAATAGTTCTATCAAGAATTATGATTATTGTCTCTATGAGTTTCCTAGATGATGCTGAACACACATGTGAACACACATCATTCATGTCCAATGGTAGGTTGGTGAAATATGTACCAATGGTAGGTTGGTGAAATATGTACCAACTCAAAACCTTAACTGTTACAAAACAAACCCTTAACCTATTACAAAACCCTCACCAGTCTGAAAGGGCCATAATTCTGCCAAAATATAATTTTGGTTTTTATCTCTGTGCATTCCGTTGATGATGCTGAACATACATGTGAAGTTTCATTCATATCCAATGAGTAGTTGCATAGATACCTTACATGATAAAAAGCACTGACACCGGGGCGAGTACAATAGCCCTCCTATTCTACGAATAGTCAAGCTTAAAATGGACAAAACTCCCATTCAGCGGATGCCTGTCCCTTTGCAGAGATTGACAGTGATACTATTCATACTTCCAACAACATACAAAATACAACAATAATGAAATATTCTTGCCATCACTCATATGGCACCATAGAACCACACAGGGGTTGGTATTTTAATGAATAATGAATGAATAGGGTTTTACGGCATACCAACACATTATAGGTTATTCAACACCATCAGGAAGGAAGATTCCAGGTTCACTCTACATGTACAAAAACAACAAATTAACATACAGATTAAAAAAAATAACCAAAAAATGAATATGCAGAATGAACCTAGAACCTTGATACCTGCAGAACTGCAGAGTTTCAGCAAATTCTATCGTATTACTCAATTTGTCGCTTCTTACGACATGCATAAGCCACAGTGATCCTATTCTCGCATCACTCATGGCTCCCTAGAACCACACAGGGGTTGATAACTTAACCACAATAGTGAACATGACAAAAACAATGATAAAATGAACAGGACACCCATTTGGAGGATTCCTACCCCTCTGCAGAGATCGACAGTGATTCTATTCTTAGCCGAAACCACACAGGTTAATTTTAAACACAATAATGAACATGACAAAAAATGAAAAATGGACACGACACCTCTTAGGAGGATTTCTCTGCAAATTGACAGTGAAACAACTCTGAACCACACAGGTATAAAGTGTGAAAAATACATCAATGTGTTGCCTTATATATTAACATATGATACTAAAATTTAGAACACAAGTTTATAAAACAAGAGGACCATCACTCACCAGTGACACAGGAGACCATGACAAATAAAGCAGTTTATGTATTGTGCAAGTTGGACTAGAGTGCACATGCACAGTGTAATACATCTGATTATTCAAGTGCCAAAACTTCAATGTTTATTATCTAATTTGACTAGTAGGAGAACCTGATATTATGGTTTTATAACCACTGTGTATTCCAATGAAAAATTAAGGTACTAGAGAAAACATGTCAAACAGCAATTTCTTCTTGAGTCAAGGGCCATAACTCTTACATTAATAATCTCATAATGCCATTTCAAGACCACATCTGAGATTTTACAATTACATAACTACTATGTAAGGTAAATGAAGATTAAGTGAAAATGCAGTGAGGGGCCTTAACTTCAACATTAGCAATGGGATTTGGCTCTTTCATGACATCTGAAATTCGTTAATTATAATATATCCACTATGTAAGTTTAATTGAAAATGTGGGAGATGTGGGTGCTCAATATTGTACACTTCAACCAAATCTGGCACTAAATAACATACAAAGTCAAATAGAGAAATGTTCAATATAACAAGGCTCATAACTCACGAGTTATCCTTTTTGACCAGTTCAAGATCTTGTACAAAATTTTATTCTGGTTATATAACCAAGTATATTTGTGAAGATCTAATAAAATATAAAAGGTGCTAGAGAAAACATAAATTTTAAAAGTTAATGGACAGACAACCGACATATGACGGACACAGAGTGATCAGAACTAAAATTATATAAGCTTATATACATAGTGAGAATTGATATAAATTCAAAACCCTAAATCTCAAAAGGACATACAGCAAAACTGAATTAAAGTGTTACACTTGTTCATTCCTTGAAACAATCTTTACACAATTAAACAAAGAAAAAGAACTGGTGAAAATAATCTATGACAATAAGAAAAATATGAAGTCTTTCTGCTATCTATCAAAGTAATAACCCTTTCACAAAAGAGGAATAAAAGAGTCTGCACACATACTGGGGTATTCTAATTTCATTTTGGCATCATTAAAGGGAATTTATCAGGATTTTTCAAAATTTTAAATTTGACTAAAACAATTTTTTTCTAATATATCATGCTTATATATACTCATTGACCCCGTATTGCCAAAAGGATATCTATTTATATACGCAAAAATAATATACTGAAAAGGGATTTCCTAACTTGGGCTACGCGCCTTGGTTAGACTAAAATAGATTTCCCGTTTAAAATCATAGTTTGCGACGTAATAAATGAGTCACATGGTTACATTTTGATTTCTGTATGATGTGTTATACAGGTTTACACGTAGTAAAACTTGTTTCATCTTTGAAGGAGACCGTAAGGTATTTAAATGCTGTCTATTTCGTTTCATGTTTTGTACACCAGTTTGAATATTGATTATCTCACATTTTGTTGGATTTGACATGACAAACCATTTGGATTCTATGTCTTAATGATAATGAGATGCTTTTATCTATTTTAAAAATAATTTCATTTTTTAAGACATTTATAGCATTTTCCCCTGATATACTCCCTTTAAGATATATTATATTCAGGAAAAGAGTTTAGTGAATATTTATTACAATTGCCATGTGTCCCTTTAAGCAAACACAACTGATATAGTATGTATGGCAACAATATAATCTTGTTTGTTTTATCATGTGTCCCTTTAAGCCAACTCAACTGATAAAACTTATACGGTAACAATATAATCTTGTCTGTTCTTCTTGTTTTTCTTGGAATGAATGAATAGGGTTTTACGGCATACCAACACATAGGTTATTCGACGCCAACAAGAAGGAAGATTCCAGGTTCACTCTACATGTACAAAAACAACAAAACAACAAATTAACATACAGATTAAAAAAATAATCAACAAATGAATATGCAGAATGAACCTAGAACCTTGACACCTGCAGAATTGCAGAGTTTGAGCAAATTCTATTGTACTACTCAATTTGTTGCTTCTTACGACATGCATAAGCCACAGTGATCCTATTCTTGCCATCACTCATGGCTCCCTGGAACCACACAGGGGTTGATAATGTTTTTCTTGGAATTTTAATGAACAACAACACTAGAGATGTGTCCATAGGATACAGATGCCCTGACTATATGTTAGTTAATTTTACACACAAAAATTAAGTATAAAAAGGGCCAGATCTCCTGTAGAAGTTGACCATTAACATTCACAAATATCGAACTTGACCTGTATTTTAGTGATTCAGCTTTAAACCAATTATTACTAAGATACAATAACATGGAACCTTTCAAAATAAATTGACCAATTTTAACCGATATTAAAGGAAATACATCAGAATTTTGTAAGTTTAAAAACTGTCTATAAAAGTTTTGTCCAATATATCATACCTATGTATTCTCCCCGACCCCATTTTGCCTAAAGTATATATATTTAAACATGCCTAAATAATATACTGAAAAAGGGATTTCATAACTTGGGCTACGCTAGGTTAGACTAATATAGATTTCCTGCTTAAAATAACAAGATATTTTGTGATGTATCACATGAGTCTTGTGTTTTTTTATTCCAATTTGATCCGTTAAATTTATACGCAGTAAAAATTATTTCATCGTAGAAAGAGTGCGGATGATGATGTCAAACAGTATTTAAGAACTGTCAATTTAAAGAATGGGGATTTCATTTTCAAGCTTACCACTCTAATTTAAATATCAATTTTGTCACGTTTTGGTGGATTTTGAATTACCAAACCATTCAGATATTATTAATCTATTATTTAAATGAGATGCCTTAATCCATTATAAAAATAATTACGTTTTTAAGGCATTTATAGCAATTTTTCCAGATTTACTCCCTTTAAACTTCACCTAAATTTTAAAATTGTACAGCTACAGGAAATATTATTTAAATACAAATGGTTTGTGAACATTATTCAACAGTTAATCAGTTGATACATGATACAAAGTAACCTATTTAATGTCAACAACCCAAGATATCCGATATGTAAACATTATTTATCAATACAATTGTAGACACAAGATACAAAGTAATCTATTTCATGTCAATAAACCAAGACAAGTGACTTGTGAACATTATTTAACAATTAATCAGTTGATACAAGATACAAAGTAACCTATTTTATGTTAATAAGCCAAGACAAGTGACTTGTGAACACTATTTAACAATTAATCAGTTGATTCACGATACAAAGTAACCTATTTAATGTCAATAAACCAAGACAAGTGACTTGTGAACATTATTTAACAATTAATCAGTTGATACAAGATACAAAGTAACCTATTTTATGTTAATAAGCCGAGACAAGTGACTTGTGAACACTATTTAACAATTAATCAGTTGATTAAAGATACAAAGTAACCTATTTAATGTCAATAAACCAAGACAAGTGACTTGTGAACATTATTTAACAATTAATCAGTTGATACAAGATACAAAGTAACCTATTTCATGTCAATAAGCCAAGACAAGTGACTTGTGAACATTATTTAACAATTAATCAGTTGATACAAGATACAAAGTAACCTATTTCATGTCAATAAACCAAGACAAAGGACTTGTGAACATTATTTAACAATTAATCAGTTGATACAAGATACAAAGTAACCTATTTCATGTCAATAAACCAAGACAAAGGACTTGTGAACATTATTTAACAATTAATCAGTTGATACAAGATACAAAGTAACCTATTTCATGTCAATAAGCCAAGACAAGTGACTTGTGAACATTATTTAACAATTAATCAGTTGATACAAGATACAAAGTAACCTATTTCATGTCAATAAACCAAGACAAAAGACTTGTGAACATTATTTAACAATTAATCAGTTGATACAAGATACAAAGTAACCTGTTTTATGTCAATAAACCAAGACAAAGGACTTGTGAACATTATTTAACAATTAATCAGTTGATACAAGATACAAAGTAACCTGTTTTATGTCAATAAACCAAGACAAAGGACTTGTGAACATTATTTAACAATTAATCAGTTGATACAAGATACAAAGTAACCTATTTTATGTTAATAAGCCAAGACAAGTGACTTGTGAACACTATTTAACAATTAATCAGTTGATTCACGATACAAAGTAACCTATTTAATGTCAATAAATCAAGACAAGTGACTTGTGAACATTATTTAACAATTAATCAGTTGATACAAGATACAAAGTAACCTATTTTATGTCAATAAGCCAAGACAAGTGACTTGTGAACACTATTTAACAATTAATCAGTTGATTCACGATACAAAGTAACCTATTTAATGTCAATAAACCAAGACAAGTGACTTGTGAACATTATTTAACAATTAATCAGTTGATACAAGATAAAAAGTAACCTATTTCATGTCAATAAGCCAAGACAAGTGACTTGTGAACATTATTTAACAATTAATCAGTTGATACAAGATACAAAGTAACCTATTTCATGTCAATAAACCAAGACAAAGGACTTGTGAACATTATTTAACAATTAATCAGTTGATACAAGATAAAAAGTAACCTATTTCATGTCAATAAGCCAAGACAAGTGACTTGTGAACATTATTTAACAATTAATCAGTTGATACAAGATACAAAGTAACCTATTTCATGTCAATAAACCAAGACAAAGGACTTGTGAACATTATTTAACAATTAATCAGTTGATACAAGATACAAAGTAACCTGTTTTATGTCAATAAACCAAGACAAAGGACTTGTGAACATTATTTAACAATTAATCAGTTGATACATGATACAAAGTAACCTGTTTTATGTCAATAAACCAAGACAAAGGACTTGTGAACATTATTTAACAATTAATCATTTGATATAAGATACAAAGTAACCTATTTAATGTCAATAAACCAAGAAAAGCGACTTGTGAACATTATTTAACAATTAATCAGTTGATTCAAGATACAAAGTAACCTATTTCATGTCAATAAACCAAGACAAAGGACTTGTGAACATTAGTTAACAATTAATCAGTTGATACAAGATACAAAGGAACCTATTTCATGTCAATAAACCAAGACAAAGGACTTGTGAACATTATTTAACAATTAATCAGTTGATACAAGATACAAAGTAACCTGTTTTATGTCAATAAACCAAGACAAAAGACTTGTGAACATTATTTAACAATTAATCAGTTGATACAAGATACAAAGTAACCTGTTTTATGTCAATAAACCAAGACAAAGGACTAGTGAACATTATTTAACAATTAATCATTTGATATAAGATACAAAGTAACCTATTTCATGTCAACAAACCAAGACAAAGGACTTGTGAACATTATTCAACAATTAATCAGACAAAGGACTTGTGAACATTATTCAACAATTAATCAGTTGATACAAGATACAAAGTAACCTATTTCATGTCAATAAACAAAGACAAGTGACTTGTGAACACTATCCAACAATTAATCAGTTGATACACGATACAAAGTAACCTATTTCATGTCAATAAACCAAAACAAGTGACTTGTGAACATTATTCAACAAGACAGACAGACAGACAGACAGACAGACAGACAGACAGACAGACAGACAGACAGACAGACAGACAGACAGACAGACAGAAAGTCAGATGGATGGACATTTAAGCGGCTGCTGTGTGCTGCATTTAAGCTACACAAAATACATTTCAGCCATACAAAAGCATTTTTTTAGCCATGTAATTTTGTTTTCAACTGTTTTTAACTCTCTTAAAAAATTACTAACCCCAAACCTTATATGCTTAAATATCCATTCATGTGTGCAGACAAACGGACACCGGATGAAGAGTAATAACAATAATTCACCGTAAGCCTTTGGCTCAGGTAGACTAAAATGTACTGAACAAATGCATCAATCAATCTGCAGTGCTCCAGATAAGCTTTTCTTCATATGAGTATTTTACCCCTTAAATTAGTATGCAATGCTTATTTTCAAAATGTTAAGCATAAAAATTAACATTATTTCAAATTGCCATTCAAAACAAACTAATCAAACTGACAGAATAACCAATGCTTATTTTACTCCTTAATTTAAATTCCAGTGCTTTATTCAGAAATTTCATTGCTTAAATATCCCCAAAGTGTTTATCTGGAGCACTGCAATAAATATATACATAAATATATGGATGACTAAAAGTCACAGAACACTTTAACGTTATCCAACTGTCTTTGTCCATAGCTGCAGCAACATATCCTGTCTTTGTCCATAGCTGCAGCCACACATCCAGTCTTTGTCCATAGCTGCAGCCACACATCCTGTCTTTGTCAATAGGTGCAGCCACATGTCTTGTCTTTGTCCATAACTGCAGCCACACATCCTGTCTTTGTCCATAGCTGCAGCCACACATCTTGTCTTTGTCCATAGCTGCAGCCATACATCCTGTCTGTCCATAGCTGCAGCCACACGTCTTGTCTTTGCCCATAGCTGCAGCCACACGTCTAGCTAGCACACTGATACGTTCTGTGGTCCTATCTGAGTGCCAAACATTCTGAACACACAGCTCCTAAAAAGAAAAGAAAGAAATTATGAAAAAGTAAATAAATTGTATTGTTGTATTGCTGAATTGTCTAAAAGAGTCCAGAACTATCATTTAGAAGTTCTCCTTTTCCTCGATGTAAACACATCATCTATTCATCAATTTTACACAAAATACTGAATATATGATATTTGGCAATGAACACATGTCAACGTACTCAAGCTACAGTAGATCAAGAAACTATAATAAAACTAGAAATATAACTGAAGGTGATGAATGCCCTTAGATGGCACCCTGACACACTTATTGCATCCTTTTGCTGCCTGCTTTGACACAGTGAATCAAGAGTAACAGATGTGAAAAAATAGCAACCACAAAAAAAAAATGTATGAAAAATTCAAACGGCCATAAAATAATTCTAGCGCAACATGCCGACAATATGCACAAGGCTTGGTACCAGTCACCCTTGTGAAGTTTCAATGAATTCCGACCAATGGTTGCCGAGAAATAGCGACTACTAAAAATATGTATAAAAAAATTCAAAGGACCATAACTCATTGAAAAATTCTCGTGCAACATGCTGACAATATGCACAACTAGGCTTGGTACCAGTCACCATTGTGAAGTTACATTGAATTACGGCTAATGGTTGCTGAGAAATAGCGATCATAAAAATTGTCAACAGATGGACCTGCCGACCAACTAACGTGACTCCTATATATCCCCCATATACTTTGTACCTGGGGGTATAATAAAAAGTGCCCATAATTCTGCCTTAAATCAAAATGTAGTTATCCCACTTGGTCCCTCAAGTCCCCTTAATGGTAGTGAACATCCACATTATGTTTGATGGACGTATAGGGGGGGCATAAAACTGAATTAACTTTTCTATTTAATATTAGAAGCATCTTTAATTATTCTGATCTCATGATATGAAATTACTAAAAATCATCCATCATGTTGAATTAATTATTTTAACTATCAAAATCAGCTGCCTTGACAATTGCTTCAAACACCATTCTGTTGCTGTTAGAGTGCAAGGTGCATCTGGATGGTATTCATCAGACCAGACCAGCATGTTATACTTCAGCTTAGATAGTTCTGTTTTTATCTCATTCTTAACTTCTTGTGCAATGTCAAGCCTCCAAAGCTATTCAATCCAGCCAAGAGAACTTGGCAATATGATAAATAAATGCAGTCTATGAAAGCCTACAAATATCTAGAAAAGTGCAACTAGTCAACTATATTTAAAATATTAAAAAATAATACATAATTTATCTTAATTGTCGTTTTCAATACTATATTTAAATCAGGATATGACTACCAAAGAAAATTATACGCTAAAACTACACAACCAAAAAGCAATAAGTTTATTACTGTATTTTACCTTAAATTCGATTTAAATATCGATGTTCATGTGTTCACAGAATTTTTTTTTCCATACAGTTCCAATTATTGTTAATGTACAAAATATTTATAAAATAACCAGATCCTAACGCTGACATTATACATAACGCGATCGATCGCGAATTATCTGCAAAAACATGATCAGAGTTTAGAAATTGCCACCATTATGGCAAAGGGAGATAATATTTTTATGCTTTTCATATTGGAGAATTTGAGGAACACCCACAAATAACGTCATCATTTATGCTCAGGTGTGTGTACCTTGGTCGTAGATATCTGACCAATCATAGCAGTTATTCAAAATAGATTAATTTATATTCAAAGCTTTCAACCAATCACAGTAGAGGAATAAATATAGATAATTGAATATGCATGGGAGGTTTTCCAAAGTCGCAGTATTGGGCATGTGGTGTGATAAAACACCGAGGGGGTCAATTGTTTCCACTGATTAATTTCGGTCTATAAGCAACAGTTTGATTTCTGTCGTATCGAACAGAGATATTTGCAGATTTGTGTATTGTGAAAACTTTCTAATGATTTTTACAATTTACTTTTGAAATGGAAGATCCTCGGCCCAAAGTAGCCATTGTGGAGACCCAAAGTTACTGTGTAAAATCCACGGCCCCTGGGCCTTAGGGACAGCCCTGCAAACCCCAGGGTTTTTCATAACAAATTTTGGAGAGCTTCACTATTTCTCAACAAAATTAATGGATATTAAAACTTCAAAAAAAATTTGAACATGCAAAATAAATTCAAAGTAATGTGGTGTTAAAGTAACAGTGAATAAATCATACACAAGCCAAAAAATGTAAATTACTAAAAAGCCTGATATGTACATACCTGTGCCTGTACAAGACAGTTCCTCTGTTGTTGTATTTGTAACAGGAAGGAGGGGTGTTGGCTGTGCCCTTGTCTTGTATTCTCTGTATCAATGTGCCAACATCCAGCACTATGAAAGTAAAGTCAATCAATATTCACATTTCATATCAAAGGAAAGATCTGTTACAGTTACTTGCAGGAAAACTATCATGCCTGTTGGACACTCTAACACTAAACCACCAATGTGGCGCAAGGGATAATGCAATAGTTTATGCAGATGACACCGTTGGAGAATATAATGTGTTTGGCAATAGAGTATCATTTGAACAGAAAACAGAAAGTATAAAGGCATTGGTTCCTTCTTTCTTATTTTTACAAGAAACAATTCCAACAGTTTTAGTGTAAGTCAGTTCAGTTATGCTTTCTTATTTGATTTTGTTTGAATATCTAGCATCATTTTTATACCATGGTAGACTAACAGACAATCAGTTAACAAAGCCACTCTTTCCTGGGATTCTGAAGGGTTAACCAGTGCATGAGCATCTGCATACAATCAAAACAGCCGTGCGAGATAAATGGCAATAAGACGCAATGTTGTACTTATATCAATCACCATGGAGACTAATAATGACCGGGCAGGGATTCCAACTCATGACATCTGGAATGATAGTCAGACAGGCTGCAGACTGAGCTAACCTGGTCAAGCCATTCAGCTATGCAAGAAAACTGTATTGTGAGTTCTGAATTTACACTTGACAGAGATGATAGTTCTACAATTACTTTTATCTTAAAACAAAATAATATTGGAATAATTTTCAGTTAAAATAAATAGGTTTTGTTGCCATAAATATTACCTGTGACTTCACAATTCCCTTAATTCTGGAGTCTACATTTGGTGGCCATGGAAGGACAATCAAGATAAGCCAGTAAGAAGTATATTGATGGCCTTGACATTACAGGAGATGGCTCTATTTGTCCCTGTCTGCAGCAATTGTAAGTGATTGTTTACAACTGGCAACTTTCTACCTATAAATCAATACAAGTGTCATTACTTTATTTCCCACAAACATTTTTTTATCCCTGAAAATACATGTATACATTAATGTGTATTTAGGTCAGTGAATTGACGGATATATGCCAATATAATCCCTTTAACAAGGCAAAATTTCTTCATTTATCAACCAACCACAATCTATATAAATTCTCTGTCGCTCAAATCTGATGTGAATGGTTCAAAAGTCACTAGAGCTATCATCATGAATAAGATTCTGACCAAGTTGGGTCGATATCTGTTAAAAACTAAATGTGATACAGTGTTAACATGACAAAATGAAATCATTTTCATCATCCAAGGACCATAACTACCAGTATGTCCATTCTGGTTCGATAGACAACAAAACCTGGGCAAGCGGTCACCTCTAATGGGCAGTCACTTGTCTTAAAGAACCATGTTTATTTACCATTTTCCACTTTTTTCATTAGCTAGACTGGCTGCTTAAAACAGGTTTGACTATATAGGGGTGACCAAATACGGCTAAGAATATTCATAGAAATAAATAGGTTTTGTTGTCATTAACATTACCTGTGACTTCACATTTCCCTTAATTCCGGAGTCTACATTTGGTGACCATGGAAGGATGATCAAGATAGGCCAGCTATAAGTATATCATGGCATGAACCCCTTTACACAAGATGGCTGTATTTGTCCCCATCTCTAGCATTTGGAAGTGATTGTTTATAATTCTCCACCTAAAAATAAAAACAAGTTTCATTACTTTATTTCCTACAAATTTTGGCAGCTTTTATCACTGAAAATACAAACATTAATTAATTCACACTGGCAGAAGCTACAATATTAACTAACATTTTGTGAATAGTTGAAGGTCTGGTCAGTTTATTTTAAGATGCTATATTGCAGTACAAGAGAAACATGAAGTCCAATAGGGTCCAATATCTCTCTACTGGTTCACTATGGTCCAATTTAACAAGTTCATCACCATTTGAGATTTTATGATCACAAATACCCCTGACAAATTTCATTAGGTTTGGATAAAAACTGTAAGTACTACGGTGTTAACAATATATTAGGTAAAAGTTAGCTCAATGTGACCTTGAATAACGATAGATCCAAATTACACACAAAATTTAAGCAAATATCTTTTTATTTGCAGGAAACTAAAGTTATCAAGATTTTGTTTAATGTAACAGCAGTGACCTTAACCGTAACCCCATTTACTTTACAGTGCTCCAAGAATAGGATTGCCCGATGCCTGGGGCTTGTCAAATCTGGATCCGGGTATGTGCCTTTTTCAAAGTAACTTGCCTGTCGGGCTTGTCTTAAAAATCGGACAAGCTAGTTTTCACAATACACAGGTCTGCAAATATCTCTATTTGATACGACACAGGTCAAATTGGTAATAAAAATCTGGGCATGTGAACTGTTGATCAGGGCAAGTTATTTTTCAGCCAGGGCAAGATTTTTTCAACCTACTTGCCCAGGGCTAGTCCCAAATTTTTTTTTTCTTGGAGCACTGACGGGAGCATTCACACAATCTCAATCAGTTGCCTTTCCTTCTCTTTAAAATTCCTTGAATCCCTGGATTCGATTCCCAACAAGATCATACCAAATACTTTTAAAATGGTACTAGAAACTTCCTCCCTTGACACTGCATTTAGAGATTAGTTTTAGGTCTGGTTGGCCTGGTGTCAGTATGTGAATGGGTGGGGTATCATATCATGTGTCTGCGCCATGTTACTCCAGTGTAGCAGTGCTCAGGATCCTGTCTCAAGTAGATACTGTCACGATGAGTGAAAAAATGTTTGTTAGTAGGTGTAGAGGTGATGGGGTACCCTTGAGTAGGTTCAGGCTATGCGACTGACACCTATGATGTTGACAGGATTTTTTTCTTCTTAAATTAAGTCTCACAGTTTTCAGCAGCATAGCTGCTTTTAGGCACAGGCCCTATCTTACTTAGCTTTTGGATAGATATTGATATATAGTAAATAATGGAAAGGTAGGACACTTCAAAAAGACTGCATCTGGTTTGAAGAATATATAGGTGTGAAGGGAGAAACCCTAAATTAAATCCATGGACAAAATCATAATAAACCTACTGACTAATGACTGTCTCTTTGAAAACAGTAGTTAGCAAGAAATATGCATTTTTTCGCAAAATCCAAGTTTCTTAATGGAGGCTGTACACATCCGGTAATGACAATGAGTGAATATGTCATCATTGCATGATTAGCCAAAATTTAAACCTTACATTTTGAAGGTTTGAAATTTGGCTAGAATATATCAGAAATATTACATAATAAACATGAAAACATGTCAAATTATATATACCCTTGGTGAAAATAATTAAATAGTTATTGTTTCATAATGGTCAACTATCATTTAACGTTATCATGTGTGTACGGTAAGACCAAAACGTATTTCCTGCCATCTGTCAAACTGCACGTCATCATAACCAATCAAAATCATTTTAGCACCTTGCAACCGGAAATAACTTGACAATGCAAATGCTGGAATCGTTTAGGAATGTAACATATTAATTTTAGATGTAAAATACAACTAATTTGTTGTTATTACATGATGTATATGTTTAGAATATTATTTTCTACTTGCGCTATAACTTTATTTCACTGAAATCTTTTATGAATCATAGATTCAGCAGTTTTGGTGTTTTTGAAGTGTCCTACATTTCCATTATTTACTACAGATAGCTATCCAAAAGCTATAGTAAGATAGGGCCTGTGCTTTTAGACATAGCAGGTGCCACTGGGTGCTGTCCCTCGACAAGTAGCGGTCGCATCTTGGGAGCCCACAGTCCGGGCCTACAAACTGAAAAGGTTTAGCTTCGTCCCTGGTTTCTTTCATAATGGCAATAAGAAATAATATTTCTACCTTTGACTCGAAACCCTCTCGTCGGGAACGAAATGGGAATTTGCGTTTCTGTATTGAAACTTAAATGGCAATCTGTAGCCGCAACTTACCACGACCATCGAAAACACATGACGTACGAGTTCTGTTAATCGCTGAGAGATATTTACACAATATATCAAGCCAAATTATACGCATAGCTTTATAACCAGACAACATGTATACTTACTTAACATTTATATCTAAGCTTGTCATGTTAATGAAACTACAATCCGTAATAAACAAGTAAACACCGCCATTTTTATCACGTGCGTTTCTGCCTGTTCATCCGGGCTTTTTGTAGACTGGTCCCCGGTCTCATTTAATATAAGATGTGAAGGCAACGCCGAGAGCATTTTGGGTCCGAGAACCAGGCTAGGCTATTTTGTCGGACGGTTTTTCAAAACCCTAATCAAATTCAGTGAGCCGAATGACAAAAAACAAATGACAAATTTTCTGGTTAATCTAGTTTCTTTGACGATTAATTTATTAAAACATGGTGATGAATTTATATATTCAGTGCAGATAAGTCCCCCCACCTAGGTCGATATAAGAGTGAATCATAAATGCGGCTAATGTTTTAATTTCTAAGGCGGGCCCATGGACTTGATTATAAACAATGAAGTCAAATAGCTGGTAAGGCCTGTGGGATTAGGGATTGGTTTAATAATGCCAGTTACTTAATTACAGCAAGGAATTAGAGATAGAAAGAATTGCAACTGACGCCGATATCCTATCGGGTTAACACCACAATAGACACATTTTTCATTTTATATATAAAAAATAAAGCAGTGGATTGCATTGCTGATGGATGAAAATTTTTATTTTTTTTATTTTATCTTCTTTATAAATGTATAGTGGGTTTGACCAAGGACTTATCCAGTACAGGATAGGAAACTTGCATCTCCTGTCTTTACAATTCCTTGGTTTTTAAGACTCAAGACAGCAGCCACCATTATTGTGCGCAACATCAATCTCGCAGAGATCACATGGGTGGGTAGGGATGCAGGGCCACTGCATGCAGACCTATTGGATAAAGAACAAGAAAAACAAAACACATTCTGATGTTGATTGATCACTTTACTGGTGTACATATTTTGTACATGAACATGTTCATTAATTAATACAACAAAACGCTGCAATGTCCTTTTACCCTGTTTGACCTACCATTCTAGATGCACTCTGTGAGGTAATACAGATACATATGCGAGGCTCAACGTGCTGGCAGATAGAGCGAAAAACATATAAAAGTAAAACCAAAAGTATAAACATAGGAGTAAAACATTTAAGGCATTTCTAATATGGTTTACTTCAAAGCAATGTACGGCAACCAATGGTTGAAATTTCTCAATCTGAACTTAATGAACAGTTTATTTCATTTTTACATCACAGACTTGAAAAATTTGCATTTGAATTTAAAGCATTTAAACTTTGAAACATATTTTTACCAGATATTATCAGTCAGGTAGTATAAATATTACTACAAAACTGGTATTAATTGTTCTTATAATGTAAACTCAGTAATGCGCATTGTTAGAAAATTAGCAAAGTTATTGTTTCAGTCAAAAGTTTTCGCGTGTTTGTATGATTACAATTTTAGGAAGAAAAACATGAATTATGTATCATTTGTACATTTAGTTTTTTGTAGTATTTCTACTTCATTTCTCAAAATCTGTTAAATATGATTTGAAAAATCCTAAAAACAGATGAATTGGGTGGGCAAATTTCAATGTAAAATTTTAATGAATGAACACATTGAAAAAATATTTATTTTTAAACTTTTAAATGTGTCAGATACGGGAAGTTATATCACATTATTTTTTGCCTATCAGGTGTTATTGCATACCGGTAATATCTAAATGTTGTCTGCTTTCGTATCACTAAATTTGTTTTGATTTCCTCACATGCTGAAAAATTGGTTGTATTGTCCAGATTTTGTATGCCACCAAAAACAACTGTTTGATATCCCGATATCTTATGTTTATAATATGCCACTTAAAATGTATATATAAAAGCACATATCAAGCCTCACATATATATTTATACTTGATCCTTAACATATATGCAAGAGTATTCTAATATCTTTGCTATTTACTATGTAGAGAAACATGTGTAGAGAAAAAATAAATTTTTACATATAGCATTTTCCTTTTTCTGTTTCTTTTTATGCAAAGACAGGACTTCTGTCTTCAATTTTTCATTTCATATCAATAATTTTACTGATAACAAGATTATGATAAATATAATACTTTTTCCAATTTTTTTTAAATACCCTAAAAACTGAGAAAAACAAGAGAATAAACCAAGGATATGTTTTCTCCCTTTTTAATTAAAAAGGAATCTAAAAGAAAAAACAGAAAAGAAATTAATATTAATCTTGTATTGTATTGTTTATTATAAACAGTGCTTCAAAAACTATCACCATTTTAATATGTAATTTACGTGTGATTTAAGTATCAATTTGCTGTGTAGTATCTATATAGTTCAATTCAACTTCAACGATATATTATCAAACATTAATTGAACAATAACTAATTAAACAGCAGTTTGTAGAGATGAACTATTTACATGTATTGCACATTCATTGTTAAAGTGAAAGTAATAAAATAAGCTGAATCAAGAACGGGATAACGCAATTATATGCACCCCCAAGACAATGTATAAAGAAAGTGTCATATCTTAAAAACATGTCAACTTAACGTCCATACTTTACTGACATATAATTCAAACTTTTTAAAACTTACACATGCCATAAATGCCACATTGATGATTATTGTAACCATGGTTTAAAGTAAGAGCTTAAATCAAATCTATTTTTGTCATTTAAAGATTCTGTTGAATGAAAATAAGAAGAACACTATCAAGAACAAATAAAAATAAATTAAATATACACATTCATATCAAATAACAAAGAAAATTAAAAAGAAATCCTAAAACAAACTATTTGTCATCAGGTGCAAAAGGTTGATATTAACTTAACCCAAGAGCTCTGAGGCACTTAAAACATGTTTTCACTATTACAGTGGTTACAACATGCTAAAGTATTTGCAATTTGGAGCCAATCAAATGATGTGTGTGCAAAAACTAAATGAACAAATTATTGCTGTCAACTTGAACAAGCTTAAATGAAAACAAACAAATAAACAAGAAATCTTTTGAAAGAGAAACCAAAAACAATTAAGAACTATGTATATGTCACGAAAATATTAAATAAGTACAATAATTGTACAAATTTTCCAAGAGAGTAATGTTTTGTGTGTATAATTTGTAAAACTTCTTAGATTTGAATTATTAAATACTAACTGAATTTGAATAATTAACTTTGAAAATTTTACTTTCAACATATCATAATTAAAATTTTGTATAAACAAATGTTCTGTTGAATCTTCAAGCAAAAAGGTAGACCAGAGAGTTCTTTCTTCCATCATGATATTTATAAACAATATCATTCTGCCTGTACATAGTACACAGTTGTCTCCCTTCACAGTAGAAATGCAACCCCCTTTTGTAACACAATGGTAAATAACAATAATTCTTCCTTGTAGACTTTATCAATTGTAAAGCTATCAATATTGATGTGCATCCTCTGCAGTACAGAACACGTATTCTGATTCAAACACACAATCCTTCTACAGTTACATCTATGATTAGAACCTATAGCTGAAATAAATAATCCTTCACACGCAAATGTAGAATGTTCATTATGTACATACTACATTCATTGGCACCTTGATGACAACTTTAGAACTTGTTTGATCATGACTCAGTTCCACCAACATTTACTAAGCCAAGGACTTACATAGAGAAGGAAATGAAACTCTTTCATGTTTAGCGAAATCTCAAATATTCACGCAAACTCTCAGGTGATATCTTGTTTTCAATTACCTTAACTTCCTTTCATATCAGGAATACAAATCAAGTTTATTACTTTGCAGAATGACATCTCTACAAAATGAGACCAGTTCCAGCACGTTTTTTACACTTCTTGAGGTGGTATTGATAACAAAATATGCATATTGCCTCTAAAAATAAAAAAAATATACAAATTACTGAAATGTTTTGAATACAAGATAACTTTGCATGATCAAAACTTAAAAAAAAACAACAATAAAGGTATTGAAAACTTACATTTTCACATACAAGAGAGCAGTAGCCTGTGAATTTTGATCAGTTGCATCAACAGTTTGTCTGGAGATGCAAGTTACCTATCCTTCTCTATATAAATCCATGTTTTGACCAAATAGATTCTAAAACAATTAAAGCATGCAGTAATTTATAATGATTTACCAGTAAGTAAAACAAATTTAAATGTCTACAACCATACACTTGACACTTTAAGTTTTTTAAGTATCTACTTAGTTAAATAAATGTTGGCGAATCCAAACCCTGACTTCTGTTTCACCAATTTTTCCTTTATTTCTTAAATATTTAGAACTCTACTAATTTTTGAGTTATTAATCTATTCTGTGATAATTTCAGTGCTCCAGATAAGAACTATTTGGGGGCTATTTAAGCATTGAAATTTCTGAATGAAACACTAACATTTAATCAAGGGGTAGAATAAGCATTGGTTATTCTCAATTTCAGTGCTGATTAGTTTGTTTTTAAAGGCAATTTGATAAGAATGTTCATTTTTACCCTTAACATTTTGAAAATAAGCGTTGCATACTGATTTAAGGAGTAAAATACTCATATGAAGAAAAGCTGGAGCACTGATAACTTTCAATAAAACTATTTAACCAGTCTAAAATCACAATCAACTTCATGCTTGCTTTAGATTCAAATCCCCAAATATTTAGGCATAGATTTTAAGAAGTTGGTGAAACAAGCCTGTTTGTAGCTTAATACTTTTCATGAAAAAAAATGTTTTTGTAATTAAACAGGTACCTATTAAATATAAAGTAAAATACATAGACCTCCTAAGGAAGTATTGAACGGAGACCAAATTTCGGGATGGATTGACATGACCATGAAACTTTGAAAAAAACTCACTTGATTTGAATAAATACCAGAAAATAGCAAGTTTAAAAGAACTTGTTCTGAACCAATTACGTAAGAGTTGTGATCGTTTGAATGTATGAAAATAATACTTCCCAGATATAGGAATGTCAGTGCTTTTTTTATTATTTTAATTTCTTCTTTTTACACTTTCATTATCTTAAACACGAGATAATACAGCTATACATGTACAAGCACAGTCAATTCTGTGATAGTGGTCACCTCTTGTAAGCAACCACTTGTTTTAAACAGCCACATTTTCTATTTACTATTTTTATAATAGTAGTATTAATCGACCTGTATTAAGCAGCCACCTGCTTTAAGAGGTCATTTTCACTCTTTCCCTTCAATGACTGTTTAGGACAGGTTTGACTGCATATGCAAGCTGAGACACTAGATTTAAACAAGTACCAGTATTTCAGGGAATGGAGACAACATGGTGACGTATAACTTATTTAGAAGTACATATTCTTTATATACATTTCAACATGTTTGTATCTTCTCTTGAAGAAAGGTAATTCACGCAGATCTTGACTTTAAAAAAGATAGAGTTAAGCTCTTTGTGAATGGATGTCATGTTTGGGCATCAAAACTTAATATATTGGTAAACGTTATGAATGTTGAGTAAACGAATATGTTAATAATTGTGTTTCATAAGTTTTTGTTTTGGGATAGTAGACATCGAGAATCTCTTTGGCAGACCAGTTTTCGCACGTAATGGACATATGAATACCATTTCTTCCAGGGGGACAAGTGTGAAATAAATCTTTGGTTTAAAATTCAATATGGCACATAAATATTTCACTAACAAACTTTATTTAGAATTTGGTGGTCCCAAAGCAGGGCATTTAGCTTGCTTCACAAACTCAATCTTTGGGAATCAAGCATCAACCAATATCTAAAGCAACATTTAAAATAATTCAAGGACTTAATTCAAAACCAGTCTACCTCAATATATACTTAAGCCATCCTTAAAAAAATATTTGTTTGCTGTGCTCTGACCCAGTATTCTTCATGTGGGTAGGTAGTTAGATATTTTTTTTTTGTTGCAAAATTTTGATTTTGCATTGTCATTTTAAAGAAAAATGGATAGAAATAATGAAAATAAATAAATAAATGTTTTGAAAGTCAATAAAAAAGTTTGTGTAGCTGCAATTTTGAGTGAGTAGGTAGGGGCATGGCAAACAATATATTTTTTAGTTTAAACAATATTTATTTGTTATCAGCATATAACATATAATACATATATTCGATACACAGCAGAATTGAGAAGAAAGTTATTTCTAGCTTGTACAAAGTCTCTCTTCTGAATATGTTGCAAGGACGAAATATATTTTTTTTTTAAGGATCGCCTTAGACAGTGATGTAGACCAGATTTGCACCAAACCCTCAAATAAGAATTAGTACATGTATATATCACTTGAAACAAAAGTGACAACTCTCTGCAAAGTGAATATTCACTTTCTGGTTCATAATAGTATAGAAATATAATTGCACATCGATTTCTCAAAAATACAATAGAATGCTGATTAGACTTGTTAATATTAAACAAACAAAATAATTCTGCAAGCACACCTTTAAATGAAGTAAAATTTGGTAGTCAAACAAGTCAAGTACAAATTTTGTAAATAGGTATTCAATTCAATTTTCAAATGTAACATTTGCTCACCTTTTATGTGTCATAACTGTTTGATATTAATCAAAGGTACTCAACCCAACTTTCTGGACATCACCTGGAATTATCATTGCCTTACGCAACCACAACACTACAGCCTCACTTTGGCTTTTTCTTAAAATGGGGTTTTATTTTTATTTTCAATAGGCTACCAATTGATAGAAATATAATAAAATGGATACTATTTGTACTTGATGTAGTCACTGGATTCAAGGTATGAAATTGACAGTGAGAATTTCTAACCGTACCAGACCATACCAGTATACTTTTTTGATGAAGGACTTCTGAAGCAGGTTGGTCAAGGTTAATTATTTTGTAAAGGATATAAAATCCTTCACAGAATAAAAGAAAACATTTTCTAAAAATATCCGAAGAAATCAGAAAAAGAACCACAAATTATTTTGGTAGGGCGGAATTTGACTAGTTGGTAGACAATGTAAACAAATTGACGACATTTGAATTTGGCCCCATGGAATATACCGAATTAAATAATATAAAGTTGCAATTACCCATCATGTGAAACATATTTATATAGACAATTCCCATAAATGAAATGTAAAAAGAAACAGGCCATTCTTACAAAATTGTCACACAAACTCCATTGTAATGGAGCATTTAATACCGGCGTTGAGTCAGCAGTTCGACTGAGTACCTTATGTTTAACCTAATATGTACCTGTGTTAGCAACAATGCATATTTACAAAATTGGAAACATATATGTAGGACATGGTTATTTAACATTTTAATGAAAAACTAAATGTCGCAAAAGTGAGTAATATACCCGCATTATAAACGAAACGCTCGAGTGCCTACGCAGTACACATATAATTATGGACATGTGATAAATTACAAAAAAAATCTAAAATTTAAATAATAAAAGCGCAGTAATCTTACAATTTCAACAACTTGTTTCTATGGTAACAACGTAACCATTATACCTCGACTGAATGCTGATTGACATATTATGTAAACTTTAGACATAAATTGACTTTAAAAGTCAGACACAACTACTTAAAGACAAATAAATGTCATTACAATATAATTATAGAGTCATAATTTAAGCACCATTTTTTCTATCAGTATAGATCTATTCTCAGTTCCGTACTACAATAATTCAAACACCAAACACATATTGCAGTCTGGAGGTACACACTTATTTGTTTGTATTACATATTAATGAGCCCAAAATTACTTTACAATCACGTTCAAAATTTTGAAAAGTATATTTTTTATACCTTAAGCACAAGAAACCAAGAAATGAAAATCGATTTAAAAAAATCAACTGATATTGAATTAAAGATAGTGAAAAGTCATTAAAAAAATTTAACAAAAAAAAACAATTTCAGGCTCAAGAATGCATGAATAACAATAGTTATAATACATGTAACAGTATATAAAACTAATGATCTATTCTTTAATACATCTTTCTTTGATAATTCAAAAGGATAAAAAAACAATGTCATTAAGTCTGAACTAAAATGTTGTTTCAAGTTTAATAATTTATATTTCTGGGCACTCCGAAGTACTGGTGCTCCAGAAAAAAAATAATTTCATTTTCAACAAAACAAAACATATTTAACTCGTAAACTTGACGTTTCAAGCGTCAGCACCTCAACTTTTGTTTAAAGTAGAAAATATAACTCTATTGATTTAAATAGTTCTAGTTTCTTTGTAACAACATGTTTTCTTAAACTTGCCATACAAATTGTATATCACAGAAACAGATGATATTGGATCCGTCAACTAATCCTTCTGTTTACCCTCTTTGTAATCTCTGAACTGCCGCAATGGTAGTATATGACAGCATCGAGTATAATGACAGAACCAAGATGCTTCAACCAAAGCGATGCCAGTTTGGAAATCCATTTGCCAAATTCCTTGTATCTGATTTTTTAATCTGAATTCCAGTATTAAACTGGCATATTGGCAAACTATTGCTTTTTTTAATGTCTGTTGATTAACACCGAGGGCACTAAAACAGCATCATTTTGAGTATAATATCATATACACATGGGTTGTTACTTTCTCTGACTTGTAGAACAATTTTCACAGCAGCATTAATGCCCCATTGTATTTGTAATTGTACCTAACATAGCAATGAATGCACATGTCGAATAGTCGCACATTTATCAAATGTTTAAAAAATCACTGCACATTGTTTTAAGACTTTAGTTAAAAGCCTAAATTTACAAAATACTGTTGAACGGCTTAAAGCCTTTTTTGTTAACTTTCAACTAATGTTTTGTGTTAATACCTTATTCATCACACCAAATATTGCATTCTTGTGCATTTTACAATGTCAACAAAATCATCACAAATTCTTAACACTGTTGACGACTTTCATGTCTATCCCACAGAAATAACCTCCTGTAATCTATTCCTGTGTTGGATTTGAAGCACGACAACAGAGCTGTCACCTGGGAACCAACAGATGGGCAGTCCATCAGTAACCATACTGGTTTGTATGTGGTTGTGGCTGTTGCTGGTGATGACATCGCGAAACTGAAGAAATGTCTGAATAAAAATCTATACTGTGATTATTTTTAGACATTTTATCACTCGTGGAGCGGCTGTTAGTGCTATAACTGGGCGGTGCCGCTTGAGGTATCATATGAGGGTTTGTATGCACAGGAGTTTCCCGCTCCTGCGTTGGCACCGCATTAAAGCGAGTGTTTCTATGAGTGGTTGATTGTGCATTACACTTACGACGTCTCTGAAGAATAAATATAGCGAGCGTCACTAACACTATCGCCACAACTGCGGGGATGGCGATGATCAGCGGTAAGCTACCATTGCCGATTGCGTCTGCTGACGATTCTGAAGACGAGTGGCGTGAATCTGCAGAAGACAAACCGTAACCATCACTGTTAATCTGTGATCCAGACTTGTCTGAAATAACCAATGGGAGAAAACGTTTAGACCAAATAATATAAATGCTATATTTACTATTTCCTGCCAAATCCTTCAAAATCTTCTGACTATACTCCCCCCCACCCCCACATATCTTAAAACATTTTATTCTGTTAAAAACAATGAAATCAGAAAATGTGTCAACATCATGATGGGTGTGGATTTTATGAAGTATCAGTATAACAGATTTATTATTTGATTTATTGTTTGTCTGGTTATTATGTAATGTTAAATCATGTGGTCAAATATAAATATTTCTTTTCTTGACAATACAGTCAACACATACTTAATTTTATTTGGCCTTATAAAATGCAGTTTACTAAAATTCTGTTCGTAAAACAATGACTGTTTCTCACAATTTTGTAAAACATATATCAGCAATTTTTTTTTAAATACAACATACCATACTGTTAAATAGTGTGACAAAACACAAAATTTGTGTGTAATGCAAAAACTTGAAAAATGGGTTCACATCTGTCAATGTTCATACATGTACAGAGCTATGGCCTCACTCTCTGTATGTCGACTAGCACATACAATTGTATATTACCACTATATGACTGTATGATTGTTGGCCACAAGACAGTTGAACTTAAATTTTCAACAGAAATATGTCATACTGAATTATAAACTGAAAAGCACATTCTTATGTCTGTGGTGCAAAATTCAAATAAAGTTTATTACGGTAATATATAAAATGCAAGTATCGATTATTATTTTTCGTCAATTTTAAATTTAAGATTTATTTCGATTTCAAAGGTTCAACAGTCCCTGTCATAGTACTCAATATGGGTCCATGTTTCCAAGTAAAACATTGAAGCTGGTGGTCCAGTGTTAGAGCATTGGAAGCATGTTTGGAGGGTTTTGGGTTCGATCATCCAGCATGGTTATAAAGTCAAACCTGTACTAACGGTCACCTGTTATAAGCAGCCACCTGCCTTAAGCGGCCAGTTTCAGACCCTCCCGTCGAAATTTACTATATAATTTAACTGCAATAGGCGGTCACCTGGTCAACGCGGCCAGCGGCCAACAATTTTGGTCCCAAATGCATTAAAAACCTCCTAAAACGGCCACCAAATGAACAAATATTATCGCAAAATATCGATTTTGGCATATAAAAATTTCATTATGGCCACAGAATTAATATTTAATTATAGTACTAAAAACCAAATAAATTAAATAATTATAATATATCTTTAATTTAAAATAAGTTTCTTTTAGTTTAAACTTTCTTAATTGGCCGTAAACAAACCAAACAAAGCTGTTATTGTGTTCTACATAATCGCAATTTTTCCGACTCAAACACGAGTGTAGTGCGTAATATTTTCACATCTGCATAATTGGTAAAATAGACAGATCAAAGTGTTTTGTGTAAACACGTTAACTGTGAAAAAGTCAGCATATGAAAAGATTAAAGAAGCTAACGTTTTTGAGACGATAATTAGAATGGCAGTTTGTTCGTGCTTTTAACGAACGATAAGGAATTAACTCATTAAGTTCACACTTGTAAAAAGCGCTAATTGTGGAAAAATATAAAATTTGGAAATGATTTATTGTGACTTAAATCATAAATGTTTTGATTGTCAGCGTGTTAACAATGCCACCAAAACGGAAGTGTTTGACTTTGGATGAACGTGTTGAGGTTGTGAAATTGTGCCAATATACAAAAATACTTCGCTAATCTGGGTGAAAATTGATGACCCTGTAGTAGGCAGCCACCTGTCTTAAGCGGCCAATTTGGCCCTTTCCCTTGGCTGGCTGCTTAAGACAGGTTTGACTGTATGTGGTGTCCTTGAGCAGGACACTTTTTCCACATATGCTAAGCAAAGGTTCTACCCAGGAATACTTCGAACGTTATTTGTATATTGTTATAAATTGTTTCATAATTGAAATAAAAATTAAGTAAAAAAAACCCACACAAAACTATGCCTTCAAATAAAAAAAATCTTAATAAGATGAATTTTCTGTTATTAATTTGTCAATATCAAGTACCGTTATATAAAAACACATCCTAAAATGTTCTAAAAACAAAAATATAAAAAATACCGAAAACTCTTTCGACTTTGCACCCCTAACATTAGTTGTCGCCTTTGTAGACATACATACAACTCTAATACTCATATACTCACCTGATATGGTTAAAAAGGCACTTTTGAAGCTATATCCCATTGAATTTGCTCCCATGCAAATGTACATTCCCACATCAATGGGCAGAACATTTTTTATCACAAGTTTATTTAAAAAGAATCCATCAGCATCTTTATATTTGTCAGCAGTTTTGAGAACTACAAACTTTTGTCCTTTGACCTCTATGGTTGCACTATTATTAAGGTCCAGATCGGACTGCTTATCCACTCGCTTCAACCACTGAAATAAGAATAAATACACTTTTAACCCTTTACTCCATAGATAAGCGTTTTGACACCTCTAATATAGACATGTAATATAGAAGGCTTTTGAATTATTTGGTGAATCATGTTTATATTAACTGACAGAGTTGAAAACAGTGCAGGAAGTGTTCAGATTGCTCATTACTGCATTGTTTTAAAAGGTCTTCTGTGATTGGTGCGGGAAAATGCGTATCTATGGAGTAAAGGGTTAATATAATATCACATTCATAACCAATGTTACATATTTCTTTCTTGTATACCGGACAAGGATTTCCGCATATTTTTACCGGGTATGGAATTTTCATCCTACAGCCCCTCCGCACACTCATCCTACCCTGCTGTGATGTTGGAACAATTTATGTTGTGATATATTAAAACATGTTGCAATATGTTTAATATGACGTCAAAGCCATCATGGTAAAATTTAATAATACTTTAAATTAAATTAATACACAATGTATTTGGCATGCAAGAAAAATAACCTTACATGGCTTTTTTGGTTCAGATAGAGAATTCTCTATTGGAACCTCCAAAGGCTGAGATAAAATTCTTGCGCTGTTACGTTAGAACCACCCATGTGATGTATAACAATACATGATCTCAATTTTATAACTGGACATCTAAAAAGTGATCACAGTAAGATCAAAATAATCATTCAGTACGTTTGTATGCATGAAAAAGAATCATTCACGGCTAATTGAGTTTGGACAGAAAGTCCCTTCCCTTGGGATAACTGTTTTCACGGGAACTTCGCAGAGCATTTTTCCCACCAAAACATTTATCTTTGGGACAAAATTTTCTATCCAAACTTCAAACCAAAGTAAGATTCTTATATTCCCATTGGCCATTTCATAAATAGTGCATTTGTACAAACAAAAAAACCTGGGGGGAATGCAATTCTATAAAATATTGTTGATACAATTTTCTTTATTAAATCTGTTATAATCTCAACATCATTGCTAAATTTCACATAGTTTTATTATTACAATTTTCTCCTCGATTTCTAACAATCAAATATTGTTCACATACAATTTTTTTCAATACCCAGATTAACTTTTGCGTATTTAAAAAATCTGGTATTTACTACATGCAAATAATTTATTGAAGGAATCCAATAAATATTGAAGCTAATTAGCTATTTCAAGTTGTCGTTAAACATTGTTAACTTTTCCAAACATGTTCACAGAGGTGCTTGCTGATAGGAAGTACTACAGTGGAATTAGAAAATATGCAATTAGTATGTTGGATGAATTCATCGGATATTAGTTTCTAAAAATGAGACTTCACTATCTCCTGCTACAATCTGAACAGGGCTGTATAAAGTTTTGTTAGGCCATTATTAAATTTTAGATTTTAGAAGTGCCCAGGTAGGTTTGTTGGTTATTTTTATTTTGGAAGAATATGTAAAAATCATGTATTATATATAAGGCTAAACAGATTTGGTTAGGGCCTTTATTCATGGGTAGGTAAGGAAACGGCAAACAATATATTTTTCCTTTGATCCTTTGCTTAAACTTTAATCAAATGGACTGATATATCAGTTTTCTACAATCCAAAGTTCTCATGTCAATTTAAGTACTGGTGCATTAAAAAAACTGAACTACTTGTTTCCTTAATTGATCTTACAGCAAATATTCATCTTCAAGATTTGAAAAAAAAACAAAACAAAAACGTATTATTAACTGAATATTAGGATACCAGAGCTTTAAACGACTTCAAAAACATTAATAAATGGTTATTCAAATAATTCGACTTCGGAAAAGTGACATAGATTCTACTTTAAACAATAAGGTAACGGTACTTTGGATGTGACTGATAGTATTTACTGACATCACAGAGTTAACCCTCTTTGAAGAGAGTACAAACTTTGAGGTATTTATTTACTTAAAGAATTACAAAATCCATCATTCACTACTCATATGAACCACACTGGTATAGGCCTTGGCACCTAATGCAATATTTGTACATGTAAAAAAAAAAATGAGAAAAGATCTGCAGTTTTCTTAAAGGCTCATTTAACTTCTGAAACGGTCCTTATTAGTTTTAGTTTAAGTCAGTTTCACTCTCCCAGATGATAGAATACATGTTTATTTGATCAATGAGAGATTTTGCAAACGAAAAAATAAATATAAAGCAAATTATAAGTACATAATTAAGAACGGGCTTTGTTTACAAATTAATTTTATCTCTTTCGATAAACACCTCCGGCAGAAAAAGGAGAGTTACGAAGTTTGTTTGGAAATGTGTCAGTCGGTTATATATGATCAACTCACTTCAGAGAGAAACGTAGTATTGGGAACTGTAGGGAATAAGGTTTAAAATTAAATAAACGCTTGTTGTTAGATAGTCTTTAAGAACATCCCCTTTATTACCCTCAGTGTATAAATGAACTGGATCTCATGAGCTAATTTAATGCACGTAAGCGACGAATCGTTCATATAAAATTAAAAATAAAATTATTTTTCTAATAACTGTACTAAACAAACCACCCTTGGTAGCCTCTCAATATTGACTGCAATAAAACAATTTGTGACGTAATAGCGTGTGCGATAGTATGCTGCTATATGCAAGGGAGGATCCTGAGCAAGAGACCAGACTAATATTCCGTACTCATTGTTTTTCAGTGCGTATAATGCAGATAATGTAGTGCGTATTTAGTTCAATACAGTTTTACTGCAGATGTCAATATATTTAAAAAATAATAAATAACATAATATTAGTGAAGACATAACTTTTCTAATCTTGGTATTGAACCCCTTATCTAACAGTCTTAATCCTCACACTACCACTGCAGTATTCATTTATGTACTTCCGAACATTGAAGGAGATACAGTCGGAAAGCAACCGGGTCATTACAGAATTACAGAAATGTAAACAAAAACTAAAAGTTTGGACCGCTCGGTTATGAAAATAACATTTTGATCAAAATTATATATTTTTTTGCTTTTTTAAAAACAGTCACTAAAGCCCCCCGGGGTATACCTGTAATGGTTTTAGCAATTCTATAAACACATTTAATTGCAACTGTTTTTGTTATTATCAAAAAGTGTGCATTTAGGAAGTTTAATGAGGCTGTAAGGCCTTTATAAATTAATTGCTAGATTTTCATCCAAATTTTTCTTAAAAACGGGAGTGCAGGACAATGTTAATTTTTATTTTTAAAATTTTAATAAAAAAAATTAATAATAATTTTTTTTATTTTTTATTTTTATTTTTTATTTTTATGAAAATAATAAGGTTCGGGGCAGCATGAAAATAAGGGGGAGGGCGGGATGATAATCTAGCAACTAATTTATTATGGCCTAATGAAGTTTGTTTTTATTTTCAACACATTACAAGTTAAACAGTTTTATCAGCCAGGCTTTATGCCACAGACATAGCCCTGTTTGTGTCTGTGTAATCAAGGTTGGAAGTCTTTATCATCGCCAAAATGATCATACGTGACATGGACTACTTTTTATTCTTCAAGTTTCATATTTTTCATGCATTATAAAATTATATATGCAGCAAATCAAACAATTAAAATATATGGTAGACAACAGACATTTTATTATGTTGCCAGTACTATGTAATATCAATCAAAATTAAGGAAGGCGTATGAATATTTATTAAAGTCCAGCTTTCTGCACTGTGATTGGTTGTGGATTATACATGAATTGGAGTAGAACTATCTTTCAAGGCAAAAAACTGATAAATATTCTCACACAAAGTGTCTGGACCTCAAACCAATTAGTGAGAGGTTAGTGACCACAAACCAATTAGTGAGAGGTTAGTGACCACAAACCAATTAGTGAGAGGTTAGTGACCACCAGACAGTGCCTTTGATCGCTCAGAGGCCCCCAGGTCAAATTAATAACAGCACACAATCCAGACATGTTTATGTCAACACAAATAACCTTACTTCTAATCAGAAACTAAACTTTTACAGAAAATTAAGCTAAAAAGGGGCCACAACTCCTGTAAAATTTGACTGACCATTACAAATAACCAACTTAATTATTGAGGTACACACAAAATATTAATCACATACACAGATCCCTTCACAAGGCATTGTTCTAACCAGCTTTTCAGAAGGATGGACAGGCAAACAAGTGAACGGACGGACACATGTAACACATATTGCCCTTTCATCGTTCTTCCAATGGTGACTGGTTATAAAATATAATAGTTGGACACTGTTGAATTATGTTTACCTGAATATGTGGTTCAACCATACTCTTCACCTTGCAGAGGAATGATGCAGTGCCACCTATAATCACCGACTCGTTAAGTGGATTGGGTCCGATCAAGATAGGCTTCATCGTCATCTTTCCTGCAAATACATGCGAAACAAACATGAAATATAATAAGTCAAACCTGTGTTAGCAGTCACCTCTATTAAGCCACCACTTGTCTTAAACAGCCACATTTCCTATCTGCCATTTTTATAATTTTAGTTTAAATCAACCTGTATTAAGCAGCTACTTGCCTTAAAGTGTCATTTTTGCTCTTTCCTTCAAGTGGCTGCTTAAGACAGGTGTGACTGTATTTACCAAACATTGTGTACAGTTGTTTTATTCTTTAACCCTTTACCTCATAGATATGTGTAGATCCCGCACCAATCAAGAAGACCTTGGAAAACAGTGCAGGAAGAGTTCAGATTGCTCGTAACGAGCAATCTGAACACTTCCTGCACTGTTTTCCACTCTGTCAGTTAATATAAACATAATTCACCCAATAATTAAAAAACCTATATTAGAGGTGTCCAAAGGCGTCAATATTAGAGGCGTCCAAAGGCGTCTTTATTAGAGGCGTCCAAAGGCGTCTTTATGAAGTAAAGGGTTAAGCAGTGATTCTCCATGGTCAAGTGATCTAAAGTGTTGTTTTAATGTCACTAAAAGCCGAACCACTCAACAGCTTTCATATAAGAGGAATAACCCAGTAGTAAAATATCCATTATTCATGCAACAGTTATTCCTCTTGCCTGGTAAAAACCTATAAGACGGGTAGGGAAACTTAATTAAATCTGAAAATATAAGCAGTTGTATAACAGTTTTAGAGCAACTTATCATCATTCCTATATATGTATCTGTGTGGTTATGAACAAGCAATTAACAATTAAAATTAAACATAAATGACAGCCATGTTAACAGCATGGCTCCTAACAATTAACAACGACAAACAGCAATAAATAAACTCATATAAGCCATTTGTTGTTTGGCACTGACGCAGCAAACTTTAATATATCCCTTATAGGTGGATAGTTAAATTGGCAATAAAAAGTTATGCTTTCCTTCATAATGGTACCCAGTATGACAATAATTGGAAATATGCTTGATAACAGGGAACCAATAATAACATCCAAATTATGATTCGAGTTTTAATCTTTATGACAATACAATTAAACCAGGTGATCATTTTATTTAAGCGCCATTCATTACATTATCACCATTATCCTGCAGCCCTTAAACAACAACAGAAAAAACCCATTTCCTTTTATGGAGAATAAAAGAGGCTTTATCATAGTTTATCGCGTCATGTATATACACAAAATGCATAAAAACATGCTAATACAGGGCTATTATGAAATCATTATTCCCAGATTTCGCCTATCACGTAATTAATGTCACTTTTCTACCTAATAATGAAGCCATATTTCATATTTTATGGAGTTAGATATGTAGAGTGGCCTTGGAGACCTTAATATATCTATTTTAAACGCTGTCGTCGTCGTCGCAGTGGTTATCACATGTTAGGATAATATGGATTTAATTGCCATATTTGAATGATTTGTGAAATCGAAAGAAATGTTGTTTAGAAAAACAGTTACTTGCAATCCATATGAAATATCATCAGGTGATTGTTTTAAAACATTAATTGGAGATGTCAAGAAACAGAAATCTATCCAAAATTGGATAAAAAGGTGAACTTTGGATTCAACAATTTCAAGTCTTTCAATACAATCAAATGGTCACAAGAAACTGAACGAAATTGGAAAATATTTTTATTCAACCAAGTAAAGAAATGATGATCTCTGGTATAATGTGACATGTTTTAAAGGAAATTTTTGTTGTTTTTTTTAGTGTTTTTTCTTAAATTGAAATTAAACAATTACATTATGAATTAGTAAACGTATACTCATAATACATGTAAATAGAGTGCATAAACAGATTCGAATATTTGTACTGTATTCAACTATATAGAAGGCTACCCAAAAGCGATGCAAAGTATTTGATTTTCAATAGCTATGTATGAATACATGTGTATATAATTATATACATAAATAAATATATTCAAGAACATACATAAACACACATACATACATATATATACACACATACACATATAGTCTGCACCTATAAGATTGTAGTCTCTCGAAATACACCAAAAGGTTCCTTCAGCAAGTCTAAACTCACAATTCGAATAATTTAACAATAAATTATCTGTAGATTTGAAATAATTACTATTTCCTAACCGCCATAACATATTTTATAGCTTTTAAGCTCTTTTCAAGACTGGCGTATCCATCTCATATTAAATGTCAAAATAGCCTGTTTGAGCAGTGAAGAACATTATCAAAATTATTATAATTCATACCAGAGACGATGTCATTGTTTATGATTGATAGGGGAAGCAGTCTGCATGCATACATGTCACATGGTAGCTCATTTAAATAATTACCGCTGAAATGGGTCAATTTTTCAGCTTTGTCTTTTATAACGTAATTATTGTCGCACTATTATTGGACAGTACAGTCTGTTATATAACTGAACTTTTCTCCAAATGTAAATGGTAATTGCTCAATGTTTTATAACTTAAATTTACACTAACAATTTGTTAAAATAAATACAAATAAGCTTTGATTGGGTTTAACACAGTTGTCATCAAATCACAGGTTACATTATGGCAACAGCAGTTTTATTGACAGAGAAACTTTCTGAGTAAGACCACCGAACTTCCGCAAAAATAATGGCAAACTTTTTATAGTTTTTCGACCAAGATGGACTCAAACCCATGACCTTAATGGCCAGAGGTTAGTGATCTTGAGATGGTGCCTTTCAGACATGATTGTTACTGGTCAGAAAAGTATGGATGAAGCATGAGATATTCCCCTTTTTCAAGATTTTTCTTTTCTATTATATATATTTTAATTATAGCTATTTTTATTTTCTTCTCTTTTTTTTAAACCGTTTTAATGGCATTTTTTTCAGTGTTCGTTCAAGTTCATAAGAACTTTAATGTATACTCTGTACTTTTAACGCAGTTGATCATAGACAAATATTTCTCCTCTGTCTGAACACAGACAAGTCTACTGGTGATGAACAGCAAATTGGAAGCTGTCCGTCCTGATTTATGGGTCTCTAACATGATTTTAATCTCATCTTTGATACCAAGCACCAGTTGATTTTACCATTTCATGTCTACATCATGTTGACCAATCGAAACACTAGGAAGCTCTAAGTGAAATGACAATAAGATAAATAGAACTGGCACGATAACATTTACCAGTGAAAAAAAACTAACTATATGACAAATTAACCAAGGGTCCATCACATGCTTAATGCAATAAGAGCACACTGATTGGTCAGTTGCTTCAGCGTAAGTTGAATGATGTCTCAGTTTGGTAAACATAAAAGTACAGTAAAACTTTGATTGTTCAAACTCGACGAGACTAGCCCAAAGAGTTTGACTTAGGGTTGTTTGAGCCAAATATTGTTCAACATCATACCATACACATATATGCATATTCATCAAAATAAAAATTTGGTCGGGACCAAATAAGTGTTCCCTTCCTTTTAATTGGGGTTTAACAAACTTCTTTTAATACTTGACTGAGGTAATATTGTTTTCATGAGATTTTTCCTTCCCCCATTGTAATTATTTGTATGCATAAGTTATAAAACAAAGTGACAATATTATACAATTCTACAAATGGTTTATACATGTTACATATGTTGGAATGTTGTAACATATAGGATCTATGTCACTTGTAGCTATATATATATATTTATACATATTTATACATATTATACATGGTAAGCTATTTATAAGCATACTGTGAATGTGTTGTATATAATTATATGTTGGTATACTGTATAAAAACAACAGATATTTCCAGGCATTTTATATATATGCATATAAAAATCAGTTTAGTTAAGTTTTATCTTTTATAAAGCATTTACCGCTGGTATATTGTCATTTTTTTTGGTCTTTTTTTTCAATTTTAAAAAACACATTTATATATTGCGCTTTGTACACAATGTCAACTAGAGACTTATAATATAGTCTCAATTTGTTTTTATAAGTTTCCTTGACAGCACTTCTATTATATAATTTTTGAATGTTAGATTTGTCTAAAAATTGATGACATTTTGTTGTATTTCAATTGGGACTAAAGGTCATAAGTAATCTTATAACAGATTAAACAAACATAACTATAGCAACCAGTTTAGAAGATGAATGAGAAGGAAAGGAAATGCATTAAATCATTAGTCAGAGACTTGACTTGAACCAACAGCACCAGCTAGGCTCGAACCAACAGCACCAGCTAGGCTTGAACCAACAGCACCAGCTGGGCTTGAACCAACAGCACCAGCTAGGCTCGAACCAACAGCACCAGCTAGGCTTGAACCAACAGCACCAGCTAGGCTCGAATCTACAGCATTAGCTAGGCTCAAACGCACAGGGTCAGCTAGACTCGAACCCTAAGCGTCAGGTAGGCTCAAACCCACAGCATCAACTAAGCTCGAACCAAAAGCATAGCTAGGCTCGAACACACATCATTGGTGGTTAGAAATAAGTAAAAGTGAAAGATCAACAGGCACTTTTATAAACAATTGCAAACAACATTATACAGAGATATCTTGTGTAAGAGGGTTGGAGAATACACAACTGTCACTCATGCATCAAGGCTATTGTACTTTACTTTAACAAAAATATTTGAAAGCAAGCGTGATAACAGGAAAAAACATCAAATATTCAAAATGGAATGACACAGAGTTATATTTTTAATTTTCATATTGTGCTATATTCAAACAACATGCAATCCTGGTTTTTGAGAGACTGGTATTCAGTAGCTGTGATACCCACCATACAATATGCACACATAAGCAATTAAGGCATTGGACCAATTTATACTTTTATTGATAGAGAAAATCATCAACCCTGCAGTTGCATGTATTCGTTTTATTAATATAAAATGCTAAATAATATTAAAGTATAAATATTTGTGTGTATTAGTACTGCAGTTTTCAATGATATCATTCTTTAAAATGACAGAACCCAACCACCAACATCGTTATATTGGTGTTTGAAATGATAGACCCAATTGCAAACTTTCTTATATCTTTTTTGAAATGATAGAATCAATCACTAACATCCTTACATTGTCAACACAACAAAATGCCTTATATAAGTGTGACAAGCAGTATGTGACAAAAATGCCATATTTTATGTTTAATATATGTAACCAATTGCACAAATCCCAGCCTCCCTTACTCAAATATTATAACCAATCACCGATCTCGTTGTATATTGCAGTAAAGTGACTGTATTAATCACAGACAGCCTTATAATGTTATGTCTCAAATTGTGAAGCAAGGTCATAAATAAAGAAAAAACTGAAATAAAAAACATGAAAATTCAAAGCTGCATGCTTACCTATAACTTCTAACGAATAAGTAAAATTAATAGCACCATGTTTATTAGACACAACACACATATAATGTCCACTATCTGTCTCCAGTAAATCACGCAATTTTAGCGTCCATTTCTTGTTTATATATCCACCCTCAGCAATAAAGCTTGACGCTTCATGGCCATCTTTAATCCAGCGGACATGTGGCCGCGGGTTTCCGCTGGCACGACATTTCAGTCGCACGGTGCTATGAACTGGCCGAACAATCTGACTCTTTCTCTGCATTTTTTGTTCTTCAAGGAAATGAGGTGGTACTGTTAAAAAGGAAAAGAAAATCATAAGCATGCAGGGTCACTACATTATGTAGATTTAGTTTTGAGGGGCGTGCAGAAATAAAAAAGGAAATTAATGTGATAGACAGAGTTAAGATTAGAAACTCATGCACTTGTACAAGAAAAAACAATACTATATTAATTTCAGTATTAGTTTTGTTTCAAATTATTTTTTTAAAGCATTCAGTCCCTTTGTAATTATGCCATTCCCAACCCATGTGAGCTGTAGATTATACTTGAACAATTATACTTGCGGAAGAACGGTGCAGGTTCTACCCAGATCCATTCTCAGGTCTTCCTCCAATAATTATAACTATAATTATTATAACCTCAAATGCGTTGAAAATGGCTTTTAACTTCATTCAAAAAAAAAAAAATTCTAGAAAATATACAGATGCCCCAGCTATATATTAATAAATTTTACCCAAAATTCAGTAAAATAGGAGCCATAAATAATTATTGTAAAATTTGACCTTAGTTGATAAATACCAAACTTGGCCTGTACTCTGTAATTATACAGCTATACACCAAACATTACTTATACACATGGATGGAAATTTCAGAAGTTGATCAGAAACAAAAATATCATTTCTAACAAAAATTAAGTACAAAAAAGTGCCAGAGCTCTTGTAAAATCTAACCCATAATGACCAACATGGAATTAGGCCTGTATTATATAACCACAAAGTATTACACAAAATATTGATTAGATAATTATACAGACTCTTTCAGAAACCAATTTGACACATGGACGGATGGATGGATGGATAGACGAATGAACTGATGCATGAATGAACAGGAGAAACACTCAATGCCCCTCAATACTTTGAATGGGCGGGAGCTAAAAATTGTCATGAAGATGATAATACATTGATGCCATGTTTAATGCTGGTCCCCATTTCAGTTTGATGTCATTTACCGTGTTTAATGCTAATCCCTATTTCAGTGTGATGTCATTTACCGTGTTTAATGCTAATTCCCATTTCAGTTTGATGTCATTTACCGTGTTTAATGCTAATCCCCATTTCAGTTTGATGTCATTTACCGTGTTTAATGCTAATCCCCATTTCAGTTTGATGTCATTTACCGTGTTTAATGCTAATCCCCATTTCAGTTTGATGTCATTTAAATAAACATGCAGTGTTAGACAACATTCAAGCATTACAAATACAGATCTCCAGCCAAAACAGTTAGTCAATTTTTGGGTGGGTTGTAACTTTGGGAGACATATGCCGGCAATTTGAACTTTAGACAAAATTCTTAATTTCATTGGGAAAATATTTTGTTACCACACCCTCTGTTCTGAAGTAGATTTCTGTCTCTCTCTCTAATATAAATAGCAAAATAAAGTGCTTAATTAATTACTAGATTCATTCCTTCAGCTATCAATATTATGTATCTTTCTTTACTTTGTAAGATGTATGCAACAGTTTAAACTTCTTCATCGTACTCACCATCAATGTATTTTTTTTCAAAAGGATGCTAATGTTTCTGGTGATAAACAAAATATTCTTCTCAAATAAATGTCAACTAAACGTCAGACTCAGCAGAGACATCAAGCCAATTAAAATGTATGTACCACCCATCATGTTTAAAAAATGAATTTGCAGAACACATTTTTTTGTTGGTATCAGGATTCCTTTGCATTTTGCTCGTCAGTTTTTACAAATCTTTGTTTAAGGAAGAGGTTGAGTGCAAAGCCGGTACGTGTGTAAGTAGTTTTCACTCTATCATTAAAATGGAACTTTCTCAAATATGGGATCAAAAATGTCAAATTTAAAACAGCTAAGGTTAAATGAAATATCTGTTATACATCAAAATATTGTAAAACTGAAAAGAGAGATCAGCAAAAAAAGAAAGAAAAATAACTGAGTATCACCCCAAGAGCTTAGACCTCTGCAAGCTTGATTCAGATTCAAACACAAACATCATTACACAAGCTGTTCCAAAATAAAAGGATAAATCAATGTGTAAAATACAAGGGTGGGAACCTAAGTCATGGTCACCGCTGAATAAGCACTGAAACATTGTTTCAAATGCTGGTTTAAGTGACTTATTTGGTCAATATTAGGTACATGTGCAGATTTTATAGTTCCTAATGACTGTCTGAGTATAAGAGGAATCTATTAAACCGATATACAATTCAATGCAAACTACAAAATTCCAAATTACCTCAAAACAGTTGAGTGTCATGTCTGGTAAAGTTTACATTTAGAATGAAGCGCAACGGTTTTGAGGTAATCTGGATTGTGTAGATTGCACTGATCTATATCTACATTCAAACCTGTGTAAGCGGTCACCTCTATTAAGCAGCCACTTGTCTTAAGCAGACACATTTGCTGTATTCAATTTTTATGCTTTCAGTGCAAGTTCACCTGTATTAAGCAACCTGTCTTAAAAGGCCACTTTTGCTTCTTCTGCTTAAGACAGGTTTGACTGTATTGGTAAAACAGACTCATCTAATACCCTGATGGTTGGTGAAAACTATAAGATCTATAAATGTACACAAAATTAACATGAAAATCACTTAAAAAAGCTTTTGAAACAAAGTGCCGGCACTGTGTTTAGTGGTGCGTATAACGTAGGCTCCCCCCACCCTTGAAATATTTAAATTAAATTACAATTATGTTTAATCTGGTATGCCTTAATGCTGGTAATTTGGATGGGGTAGAAATAAAGGTATGCAAACAGTTATATGAACATAATGGTGGTAACAGAGAAAACACTGAAAACACAAAAAATAAAAATAGAAAAAAAAGAAATAAAAGCTAATACGACTATTTGCGAAACAAAATAAAATAATGACCTTGACCTTCAACATAACTTCAATATGGCGGTCAAGTTTAAGGGGACTGCTCATACTTATTTTTATGATGCATATAAATTAAGTTGAATTTGTTGGTTCACAGGTCATAATGGGAAAGTCACCTTGAAAGGAAATGAGATGACTGCTATTTTTTTTGCACTTTTCTTTTAGGATCAAACTTTTGCAGGCATTACAGCTATGGCTGTATACTAAGTTAGTTGAGACTGCTAAACAATTTGATTAAAAAAGTAACGTAATAATAAATTTTCTTGGCAGTGTTATATTATTATTAAGTAGGGACCAGTTAGCTCAGTCAGTGGTATGTTTGACTATCAATCTAGGGTCATGAGTTTGACTCCCCACCTGGCCACAGTCTCTGTGATGAACAATGAACAACTGATTCAAATGGGAAAGTTATCAGTTACTCAGCGGAGATTGATGTGCTCTAGCAGTGGTTAACCTTTTATGATTCCAGGAAAGAGTGGTACAGTTAACTGATCGTCGGATAATTAGCTCTAGATGGCATAAAAATGATGCTAAATATTCAAACAAACAAGAAATGTATGGTCATAATGGGAGAATATTGAAATGAGATGACTGCTATATATCATTAATTTATATATATGAAGTATGCTGGTCCATACAAAATGATTAAACAGAGGTCAATCAGTTTTATACCATGACGTAAAATATGCTTTTCATACCAAATTTGATTGAACTACGACAAATTTGAGAAAACAAAGAATCTTAACTAATTTACAGGTATTATTTATAGGCAGAAAAGGGGCTTGATCTAGGTGTCCTAGCATGCATCATTCTTTGTTAATTGTGTTACTAACCATACAGAAAGGTGCGCCTTAATGGCAGCCATGCATCGGAACAACTAATTTTTGTTATGATAAGTAAGTTTGTTCAAAGACTCGAGTTCTATTTTAATGAAACCAATCATTCACAAGGTAAGGACACTGCGTGCCAAGTGTCATGATTTAAAGGTGCATTACAGGAGGAGAACACAGTGTAACCTGACGAAAAGGTGTTGTATGAAGCCACAGAAAAGACATGCTGGAAGTAAAGGAGTTGGCTTTAAATGGTAAGTTTCATTGTCATCTGTTCATAGCAGTCATTGTAACATGTTGAAATGCAGCTTTGGTACTGGTTATGTATTGCTTGCAGAACAAGCTCCATACGATGTATGACTGGTCAGATATTCTGGATCATATTGTGAAAAACAAGGACTTGCAGTAAATTGTAAAGGTACACTGTGGCCATTACATGCTACTGTAACTTCACATAGGTACACTGTGGCCATTACATGCTACTGTAACTTCACATAGGTACACTGTGGCCATTACATGCTACTGTAACTTCACATAGGTACATTGTGGCCATTACATGCTACTGTTACTTCACATAGGTACACTGTGGCCATTACATGCTACTGTAACTTCACATAGGTACACTGTGGCCATTACATGCTACTGTAACTTCACATAGGTACACTGTGGCCATTACATGCTACTGTAACTTCACATAGGTACACTGTGGCCATTACATGCTACTGTAACTTCACATAGGTACACTGTGGCCATTACATGCTACTGTAACTTCACATAAGTACACTGTGGCCATTACATGCTATTGCAGCTCCACATAGGTAGGTTGTGGTCATTATATCATACTGCAACACCACACAGGTATGCTGCGGCCATAACATGCTACTGAAACTTCACATAGGTATGCTGTGCCCATTATATCATATCGAAACCTTACATAGGTAAGCTGTGGTCATTATATCATACAGCAATTTCATATTTGTATGCTGTGGTCATTATATCATACTGCAACATCACATAGGTATGCTATGCCCATTATATCATACCGCAACTTGACATAGGTACAATGTGGCCATTACATGCTACTGTAACTCCTAAAGGTAAGAGTTGGTCATTATATCATACTGCAACATCACACAGGTATGCTGTGGTCATTATATCATACTGCAACATCACACAGGTATGCTGTGGCCATAAACTCATACTGTAACTTCACATAGGTATGCTGTGATCATTATATCATACAGCAATTTCATATAGGTATGATGTGGTCATTATATCATACTGCAACTTCACACAGGTATGTTGTGGCCTTTAAATCATACTGCAATTTGATATAGGTATGTTGTGCCCATTATATCACACTGTAACTTCACATAGGTATGCTGTGGCCATAAAATCATATTGCAATTTCATATACATACAGTGTGCCCATTATATCATACTGTAACTTCACATAGGTATGCTGTGGTCATTAAATCATACTGCAATTTTAAATAGGTACACTGTGCCCATTATATCATACTGTAACTTCACACAGGTACTGCAATTTGATAAAGGTATGCTGTGGCCATTAAATCATACTGCAACATCACACAGGTATGCTATGGCCATCTAATCATACTGCAATTTCACATATGTAAGCTGTGGCCAAGTATATATTGTTTCACCAAGAAAAATCTGTTACAGCACAAGTATAAAATATTCGTTCTCCTAGAACACCTGCCACAACCTTAGTATATAATATTGTGTCTCCCAGATCTGCAACAGTCCAAGTAAATAATACTGGTTCTCCCAGAAGATCTGCCACAACCCTCGTGTATAATATTGGTTCTCCCAGAACATCTGCTGCAGCCCAAGTATATACTATAGTTTCTCCCAGAAGGTCTGCCACAGTCCAACTTCCAAGAATGCGACCTTCAGGAAGGTCTGTGATGCAGTCAATTATGTAGCACTGTTTCTCCAAGAAGTCTGCCACAGTCCAAGTTCCAAGAATGCAACCTTCAGGAAGGTCTGTGATGCAGTCAATTATGTAGCACTGTTTCTCCAAGAAGGTCTGCGACATTTATTTAATTATCTTTCTTTTTTTTTCTCTGCAACTAGTTTTGCAACAGTCGCTTGTAAAGCATCATAACTTTTAACAACGAGACCCCTGATATAATTGCTTTATGAAAGAAGCCATCCCTAAATAATTGTAACAAAATGCTACACCAGACAAAACAGCAAGTTTTCAAATTTACGGCTTGGAATCAAGAGACTGGGATGGAAATTGCAAATATTGTAATCAATTAAAGTTTCAATTAACTTTCTCGTTAACTTTCCAGGAACAAATTATTTTTCGCATTGTTCGGTATTGCTTTTTGTTGTGACAAAAAGTATTTTAGCGGAGTAAAAAAAAAGTGCAAATAAAAGCGCAGTGCGCAATAGCTGCTTTACAGATTATTTAACGGGTACAACGCAAAATTGTAGTAACTACATTTCACAAGGAATGAGCTACGACAATATTGTATTGAATCCTTGATATCTTATGAATTCAACGCAAAACTGTTGTAACTACTATTAAGCAAGAGCTGTCGGAGAGCAGCACTAACTCGACTATTCTAGCCATTTTCACAGAAAAGCATTTACACAGATCTATACCATGTACCATCAGAAAAAACAAGCAACAAAACCATCTTTCATATCAGTGTTCTTCATGTTTCAGTCTCCCACCTCTTAAGATGTGATGAAGAAGTCAGTGACTTCCAGAGATAAAGTATGTAGTACTGGTTAATCACTTACTAGCATAATGACGGTTAGGTGCACTGATTACCATTATATAACTGAATTGCAGCATGCATACGTATGCCAAGTTCCATCCATATAACTGCAAGCAATGCACACTTAAGAACAACTTGCACCAAATCTACAATGCAGATGGGACACGAGTGTGAACGCCATGGGCGAGTACAAAAACTCCCCTATTCATAGAATAGTGGAGTTAAAAAGGGAGTTACAACAATTTTACATTCATCCTTTGTTTGTTAGTGACTGTGCAGATCTATCGTAGTGTCAGTGTTGATATCAGCATTACAGCCGGACTTACCTCCTTCCTTAGTGAGATCTTCATCTGCAGTTTTTGTATAGATATCATTGCCAGGCTTCTTTACTAATCCAGCCTTGGTGTCTGCAAACAGAAAACACACAATGGTTTGAAACATTATTAAGCTGACAAAAAAGTGATAATTACAAACCTGAGAAATAATGTACACTGGATTTTTTTTCTTTTCACCAGTTGTGGGAGGTGGTGATTAATTTGACGACAGACAGACAGACACAATGATGGATAGACAGAAACAGAAAGAAAGAAAGAAAGAAAGAAAGAGAAAGAAAGAAAGAAAGAAAAAAAGAAAGAAAGAAAGATTACTTTTCCTATACAAAATTTACACAAACCATAACTTAAATGTTCATATCATTACATCTATCGTAACATTAATCCAGGTGAAAGCAGGGAAGAGCATTTTCAACAAGATAAATGATATAGAAGGATATTAAAATTACAAGGTGCATTAATTTACTTAAAACCATTGAGTAATCTTTTACTGTGTAATTCATATAAAACTTGTATAGAGGCATTTGGTATCCAAGTTTTACTTTTTCCCCATTCATCATTTTCATAGTATTCACAAACATCAAACAAATTTCACACAAAATAGAATGGAGGATTCCAAAGACTTGTATTAAAAATTATTTTATATATATCGCGTCTCAGGTCGTCATGTCCGTGCATAAATTAGATCAACAACACGATGTAGCACATTGACAGACATTTATTATTCTTTTCATCTTCCTCGACGCAAGAGTCCAATTCATCAATCAATCAATCGTTGAATAGCTCTCTCTTCCTTCATCAGATACCCTGTTATATTTACCCATAGTAAAAGGAAAGGTAATCTACGTCTTTATGAAAATGTTCAGAATTCATGTCAACCTCTTGTCAAACAAGGGTATACCTATTCAATAAACAGCTGTTTGATGGGTTCTCCATTCACTTATGACATGGGCTATAAACACAGTGCCCGTGAGCATGAATATGTTAATTTGTCTTGAGTGTAAATATATGTGTTATACACAGTTTTTGTGTTCTGTGTATTAAAATTATTATAGTAAGTATTTAATATTTGGCCTTAAACTTGCAGAAATGCAATACGTAATATATTTTCACGTCTGCGAATATGGATCATTCAATTATCATTTAGCAAGGGTGTTGTTAAGATTTTACTTCTTTTTTAAATTTATATATTTAACATCAATTGTGAAACTCTCGAAGTTGTCCTGGGAAGAACCAATATTAAGCATACCATATGCTCAAGGACACTACTCCACCCCCACCCCACAATCATGGGCACGACGCTCTACCACTGAGCCACATGCTCCACAAGACGAGATATATTATACTAACTGGGAACAAAACAATGTAGACCCTGACATGAATAGTAAACAACTAGAACTGTATCCATGTGACATGGGATGCGAATGTCCCCATCTGTTGCTTAAACTATGACAACATGAGTTAGTTTGAGTCCCTAATGCATCATTATCCATAAACAAGGAGTGCAAAGCAGTCAATATATACTGGGAACAAGCCAGAAGCATTATAAACTGATGTTTGAAATGAAATAAAAAACATTCCAAATTTGAAATACAATTTGAACGAAAACAATTTTTCTGTTCTTAGTATCAGTGACCTTGACCTGATTTACCTTAAAACCAATCTCAAGCTTCCTTTTCATGTCACAGGACTTATACACAACATTTTTTCAAAATATCTTAAAGAAAATTAAACTTTTTTTCTTTCTATTTTTAGTAACAGTGCCCTTCAAACCACTGACTGAATATTTAGCGTTATTTTTATGCATTGAGGACTAACTGACGATCAGTTAACCTAACCACTTTTTCCTGGGATTAACCAGTACTCAAGCACACCCCATCTCCGCAAGTAACTGATAACTTTCCCACTTGAATCAGTGGTGAGAGACGAATGATAATAAGACACAATGTCGTATATCGATCATCATGGAGACTGTTACCGGGCGGGGATTCAAACTCACTAACCCCTGGATTGACAGTCGGACACGCTAACAACTGAGCTAATCGGGCCCGGCCTTTCAAACCAATCCTTACATCTTTGTCTTAAGGAACCTTTACTCAAAACTTTACAAATTTATCTTTTAAGTAAACTTTTTAAGAGAATTCTTAAGATTACTGAGCAGAAATCATTTTTAGACATACAAAATTTAATGAACAAACGGACAGATTAAAACTATACTCCACAACCCACTCGTTCTTCAAATGAGGACGACACAAAACGGTTGGAAAAATGTATATATCGTTAAACAAAATTCACAAAGTTAAAGAATAAAATATGCAGACTGGGGAATCTCACCATGTTATTTTATATTTTGTTGAAATATTTCTAAATACATTTCTCCCTGGGGATACTCAACAACATTGCATGATGGGAGCCCTTGAACCTAATCTTGCGTTTTCTCATCATGCATTGTACGGTACTGATAGTGGGGGAAATGTTAGTTATTTGTTATTGACGTAACTGAAGAAGAACTGATTATATGTCTCCAGTTTTGTTGAAATAATGTAAATTTCATTACAACACTACCTCCTGCCACTGTTTAACGGAAATTAGTGAACCAAATGGTGGAAGATAGGCGGCAAATATAATGTATTCTGTAAGAGCCTCGAGTGATCGTTAAAATACACTATCTCAAATTGATTCAAGCATGCAATAAACTTTAAATTTAAACATCCAGGATAAGATTTTATAATTCAATATTGTTTACTTGTACAGTAGGACCCGTTCTGACAAAAGAGCAGACTTCTTGTCGAGTAATTATCCAGTGATTATCAAGTGATAGTCAGGTGATTATCAAGTGATAGTCAGGTGATAGTCAGGTGATAAACAAAAGATATTCATATCTAGTAGTTTTAATTTTTTGTGAGAAAAAATTTAAATCAAAATAATCGTTGCAGCTCGTAAACAATTACGCAAGTTTGTTTGACGCCACAACTCCATTTTGACATTTCCAGGGGGAGTTTGGTTATGGGTGATTTTTTTTTTTTAAATGAACTTCGTGCAGTGTAAGTGATAGAATGAGCTGGAATGCATGATTTTTTTAACACTACCCATTATATCACACGGTAGAGTGAAAGGAGTGCTCATGCCAGAGGTTAGGGGTTCCACTAGCCCAGACTAGACCCGATGTCCTCTCAAAAACAACACTCACGAGACCCTGTTCTAGTTCTACCTAGAAAACGGACTCAACAGTGATTCATATATCTGAGCTTACTTTTTAATAAACTAAGCTTAATCTCAGCTTACAAGGAAAAGATATTAAACAGCCTAACATAATCACATTATGAATTAATGAATGAATGAATTGGGTTTAAAGGCATACCGACATATACGTTTTTTGACGCCGACAGGAAAGAGAGTCAATCTACATGTAAAAAAACACCAATTTAACATACAGATGCAAATTCTTTTTTTATAATAATTCAATTACGAAACAGCAACAAAAGAATAAGCCGACTTTAAGACTCTGGAATCTCAACACCAGCAGTTTGCCATTAGTTAAACCTTATGACGACTATTACTCTATTGTCTCCCTTTAGAGAGTCACAAGCATCCTATTCTTGCCATCGCTCATGTAGCACCCTTGAACAACACATGGTTTGAATGATGATTCTAAAGTGATATTTTCAATCCAAAACTAGAAATGTGTCTGTTGACACAAATGCCCCCGCTATTGATAGAAAACCAATTTTTTATCGAAAATTAAGTCGAAAAAGAGGGTCATTAAACTGTTGTAAAATTGGAGCAACATTGCCAAATGTAAAATATTTCAATTCCCTAACAAAATCACTTGATAAACATTTTCGTTTAAAAGCCTATTTTAAACAAATATGCAGAAAGTTATTGAAGGCGTTTATATTTAAATACAATCTGCTCCCTTTAACATTGACAAGATCCATTTCATTTACACCTCCTTCGTAAAGGGATAAATCTCGACGTTATGTCTGTCACGACACCGGCAACATTTTTATCATTATAGAGCACCTCTTTTTACATGGTAATCAACTGGTTCAAATATTTTTCCTGAATTCTTAACAATGTAAAATTAAAATCATAAAAAGAGAATGGGCCATGATATAACAAAAATATTAGGGAAAGCTCTGATCTTATCATGCTTTAATCAGCAAAATATCTGACATAATACAACAGAACCCATAAACACGGAATGAATCCATATGAAATGACAACAAAATTTTAATCAGCGTGCAAGACAAAGTCCAGGAAGCTATTATATTGTTGCAATATTTTTATTTCACGATAAGCGTTTAATAGAAAACACATAAACTATACAGATTAGACGACTTATCGCAAACCCGTCATGAAATATTCAAATTTGCATAAATGAGAGATAAGACTCTGTCGATTTCCAATCATCATTTACACAGTTATCCAATCATCTGGCGCTGTGCTGACATGGATGGGCAAATAAACAATACATGTCTGGTCATCTTGACACTCAGATCATATCTTCACCTCTGTCTCTGTGCTTTATTGAATGATGCAGTCTACTGTCACTGTGCTTTATTGAATGATGCAGTCTACTGTCGCTGTGCTTTATTGTCAATGTTGGAGTCTCTTCTGTCACTGTACTTTATTGTCAATGTTGCATATTCTTCTGTCACTGTGCTTTATTGTCAGTGTTGCAGATTATTCTGTCTCTGTGCTTTATTGTCAGTGTTGCAGACTCTACTGTCACTGCGCTTTATTGTCAATGTTGGAGTCTCTACTGTCACTGTACTTTAATGTCAATGTTGCATATTCTTCTGTCACTGTGCTTTATTGTCAATGTTGCAGATTCTTCTGTCACTGTGCTTTATTGTCAGTGTTTCAGACTCTACTGTCACAGTGCTTAATTGAATGCTGCAGTCTACTGCCACTGTGCTTTATTGCCATGTTGGAGATTCTACTGTCACTGTGCTTTATTGTCAGTGTTTCAGACACTACTGTCACTGTGCTTTATTGTCAGTGCTGCAGACTTTACTGTCACTGTGCTTTATTGCCAATGTTGGAGATTTTACTGTCACTGTGCTTTATTGTCAGTGTTTCAGACACTACTGTCACTGTGCTTTATTGTCAATGTTACAGACTCACTGTCACTGTGCTATATTGTCAATGTAGCAGACTCTACTGTCACTGTGCTTTATTGTCAGTGTTGGAGACTCCACTGTAATTGCTTTATTGTTAATGTTGCAAACTCTACTGTCACTGTGCTTTACTGTCAATGTTTGAGACCACTGTCACTGTGCTTTATTGTCAGTGTTGCAGACTCTACTGTTACTGTGCTTTATTGTTAATGTTGCAGACTTTATTGTCACTGTGCTTTATTGTCAGTGCTGCTGACTTTACTGTCACTGTGCTTTATTGTCAGTGCTGCTGACTTTACTGTCACTGTGCTTTATTGTCAGTGTTGCAGACTATACTGTCACTGTGCTTCATTGTAAATGTTGCAGACTTTATTGTCACTGTGCTTTATTGTCAGTGCTGCAGACTTAACTGTCACTGTGCTTTATTGTCAGTGCTGCAGACTTTACTGTCACTGTGCTGTATTGTCAGTGTTGCAGACTTTACTGTCACTGTGCTTCATTGTAAATGCTGCATACTTTACTGTCAGTGTTGCATACTGTCACTGATTTATTGTCAATGTTTGAGACCACTGTCACTGTACTTTATTGTCAGTGATGCAGACTCTACTGTCACTGTACTTTGTTGTCAATGTTGCAGACTCTACTGTCACTGTGCTTTATTGTTAATGTTGCAGACTCTACTCTCACTGTACATTATTGTTAGTGTTGGAGATTCTACTGTCACTGTGCTTTATTGTCAATGTTAGGAGACTACTGTCACTGTGCATTCAATGTTGGAGAGTTTGCTGTCACTGTGTTTTAATCAGTGGTGGAGATTTTACTGTCACTGCTTTATTCAATGATGGAGATTCTACTGTCACTGTGCTCTATTCAATGTTGGAGATTCAACTGTCACTGTGCTTTATTGACTGATGCAATCTACTATCACTGTGCATTACTGAATGTTGCACTGTACTGTCACTGTGTCTTAATATTAGTTGCAGACTCTACTGTCACTGCGTTTTAATATTGGTTGCTGACTCTACTGTCACTGTGTTTTAATATTGGTTGCCGACTCTACTGTCACTGTGTTTTAATATTTGTTGCCGACTCTACTGTCACTGTATTTTAATATTGGTTGCCGACTCTACTGTCACTTTGTTTTAATATTGGTTGCCGACTCTACTGTCACTGTGTTTTAATATTTGTTGCCGACTCTACTGTCACTGTATTTTAATATTGGTTGCCGACTCTACTGTCACTTTGTTTTAATATTGGTTGCCGACTCTACTGTCACTGTGTTTTAATATTGGTTGCCGACTCTACTGTCATTGTATTTTATATATTGGTTGCCGACTCTACTGTCACTGTGTTTTAATATTGGTTGCCCACTCTACTGTCACTGTGTTTTAATATTGGTTGCATCTTGTATGATCAGACAATCAGATCCTTTCTTACTGCTATGGATAATGATGATGATGGTGGTGGTTGTTAGTTGTCCTATGGCTGTGGATTCTTTTGTTGCTGGTCAGGTTATGCTTACAGTGGTTTTATTATTCCTAAAACAGTCAATCTAACAAATGCCATGGACATGAGCTATTCTTATTCCCATCTCTTGAATTCTGTTCAGTAAAGTGGTTTCAACAATGAAACATTAATTTTTTTTATCAGTTTTGGGAATATTGTTGTTACCGATGATGATTGCATTGTGCACGTGAACTATTGATCAGGTAGCGCACATGACCGGAAAGTGAGATAACAAACAATCAATAATTATACAACGCATCTTGGCAATCTCTTCGCTCTGTAAATCACCGCCAGTCAATCATTTTGCAGCTATTATGACTCAAAACCACCATTTATCTTCAAATTATTGTTCAAAATACAATATAAACTGTAGAAAGCATGTTTGATTGTTTTTAGAAAAGCTTCAATTATCCGTCATTTATGTAATGAAGAAATAGTGAAGTGCTTTTTTTTTTTGTTATTAGTGCCCGGTAACAGTCTCCGTGATGATGGATATACGACATTGTGTCCCATTATCATTTGTCTCTCACCGCTGATTCAAGTGGGAAAGTTATCAGTTACTTGCAGAGATGGGGTGTGCTCGAGTACTGGTTAATCCCAGGAAACAGTGGTTAGGTTTACTGATCGTCTGTTAGCCCTCGATGGCATAAAAATGACGCTTAATATTCAATCAATCAATCTATTGTTATAAGTGGAGAATTTAAGTAGGTGAAACTATGAGAATTATTGTCTTCGGATAGGCAGGTAGATAAGTTGATATTTATATATTGATTTTGTTCAGTTGTTTTATTTATACGCCCACCCTCTAATTTTCATGCTGCCTGACCCTTTTTATAGTCATAAAATAAAATATGTACAATAGCCTTAGCTCGACTGCAAAGAAAGCTTAAAGCTTATTTGAACCGTTCTAAAGTCCACTTCCTGTGTAGAACCAGTACTGAGTGTTGCTTTCAGAGAGGCACTGAGTCACGCTCGGGATCAAACCCACACAGATTGTGGCGTAAGTGGCCAACACTCAGTTTTTTTTTTACTTATACAAACTTTACAGTAATTAAAGCATAATATTGGTTAAAAATTAAATTTCAATTCCATCTCACTGTAAATTGATGTTTTCAGCTTACATTAAAAAAAGAAAACTTACAAGGAAATTCTCTCAAGACTTTTCAACACATTTCAGATTATATATGGCATATCAAGCTTTACTGGTGGAGGAAACCCACAGACTGAGTCAGACTGTGTAGAACCATCTCCTTCCACAAGTACATAATACAATAGAGCACACTGGACATGATCCATAATACAATAGAGCACACTGGACATGATCCATAATACAATAGAGCACACTGGACATGATCCATAATATAACAGAGCACACTGGACATGATCCATAATACAACATAGTTCACTGGACATGATCCATAATACAATAGAGCACACTGGACATGATCCATAATACAATAGAGCACACTGGACATGATCCATAATACAACAGAGCACACTGGACATGATCCATAATACAATAGAGCACACTGGACATGATCCATAATACAATAGAGCACACTGGACATGATCCATAATACAACAGAGCACACTGGACATGATCCATAATACAATAGAGCACACTGGACATGATCCATAATACAACAGAGCACACTGGACACGATCCATAATACAACATAGCACACTGGACATGATCCATAATACAATAGAGCACACTGGACATGATCCATAATAACAGAGCACACTGGACATGATCCATAATACAATAGAGCACACTGGACATGATCCATAATACAATAGAGCACACTGGACATGAACATAATACAATAGAGCACACTGGACATGATCCATAATACAATAGAGCACACTGGACATGATCCATAATACAACAGAGCACACTGGACGTGAACATAAAACAATAGAGCACACTGGACATGATCCATAATACAACAGAGCACACTGGACATGATATATTATACAATAGAGCACACCGGACATGATCCATAATACAATAGAGCACACTGGACATGATCAATAATACAACAGAGCACACTGGACATGATCCATAATACAATAGAGCACACTATACATGATCATAAAACAATAGAGCACACTGGACATGATCCATAATACAATAGAGCACACTGGACATGAACATAAAACAATAGAGCACGCTGGACATGATCCATAATATAATACAGCACACTGGACATGATCATAAAACAAAAGAGCACACTGGACATGATCCATAAAACAAAAGAGCACACTGGACATGATCCATAATATAATACAGCACACTGGACATGATCATAAAACAATAGAGCACACTGGACATGATCCATAAAACAATAGAGTACACTGAACATGATCCATAATTCAACAGAGCACACTGGACATGATCCATTATACAACAGAGCACACTGGACATGACCCATAATACAACAGAGCACACTGGACATGATCCATAATACAACAGAGCACACTGGACATGACCCATAATACAACAGAGCACACTGGACATGATCCATAAAACAATACGAACAAAGAGTCAATTACAGAAATTTATCAAGCTAAGGTTTCTTAAAAATTTGGCAAGGAACTCTAGAATCAATACCTTAATTCATCAAAATCCAATAGCATCAATCAAACTAGAAAATGACTTAGATAAACCTGGCTCCTGTTTCACCAACATATTTAAGTATAATAATACCAAAATATATGAAAAGCATTCAGGTGAATTCATTATTTTAGACTGACTCAATAAAAACTGCAGTTGGATTCATTTATATCAAAATTTTTATAATGTTAACATAACCTAAGTCAAATTTAAAAACTGCAGTTGGATTCATTGATTTTAAATGTTTACATAACCAGTCAAATTTAAAATCTGCAGTTGGATTCATTGATATTAAATTATGCTTACATAACCAGTCAAATTTAAAAACTGCAGTTGGATTCATTGATATCAAATAATGTTAACATAACCAGTCAAATTTAAAAACTGCAGTTGGATTCATCGATATCAAATAATGTTTACATAACCAGTCAAATTTAAAAACTGCAGTTGGATTCATTGATATCAAATAATGTTTACATAACCAGTCAAATTTAAAAACTGCAGTTGGATTCATTCGATATCAAATAATGTTTACATAAACAGTCAAATTTAAAAACTGCAGTTGGATTCATTGATATCAAATAATGTTTACATAACCAGTCAAATTTAAAAACTGCAGTTGGATTCATTGATTTTAAATAATGTTTACATTACCAGTCAAATTTAAAAACTTCAGTTGGATTCATTGATATCAAATAATGTTTACATAACCAGTCAAATTTAAAAACTGCAGTTGGAGTCATTGATATTAAATAATGTTTACATAACCAGTCAAATTTAAAGTTAAGTATATTAAATATTTATGAAAAACTTGAGAAAGTGTTTAAATTGTGGGTCAGAGTTGGATTGGCAAACGCAAAAGTTTTATAAAATTACACCTTGTCAACCGCTGTGAACATTAAAGCAATTAAACATGTATACTATTTATTTATTCCAGGAATCAATATGCCATTGAAGTGTCATTTTGATATCCATGGAGTTTGAAGTTGACACTTCAATATACAACAATTTTAAAATTCTTTCCCTACAGCTCCGTTCCCCGGGGGAAATCGTCAATATGTGAGCTCATTGTTCACTGAGCCCATGCTACAACAGGTTTGCAAGAAACGTGTTAAAAAATCTTATGGAAATTTCTGTATTTCATACCTTGTCATGTTTTTTTTTTATGCATCATTGGTAAACAAAGTTAATTGAATAAACTGAATAAAATCAATTGAATGCACACAAATATTTGACAGTAAGATGAATTAAATATGTATATTTAATTACATTAAGTGCATTATTATTTAATGGGAATTAATGCCAACAGGCATTATATGTTCTCTTGGTAATCCATGATCGATGATTGATGGTCATGATTGATAATGATGACAATAATATGAATGATGATGATGAAACAAGGAATCTGATTTTTGTTTAACCCATTTGGGTTTTTTAAAAACGTTCATTCTACTCGAGACTTCCAATACAGAATTATTTTAAAACAAGATATTGGTGGAATCAACGGATGCTCTCAGAACAATTGCCTGATTGTGTAGTAGCTACATTGTTTGTAAAGAGAAGAAAAATCTGAGATTATATTTTAAGTTCTTGCACTCTGCACTTCAACACATTGACCTTTATTTATGTTCCAAGTCTCGTTGGATTCCCTTTCATACTTCAAAAGATATATTCTGGACAAGCAAATATAACCGAAAATAAAGTAAAAAATGGGAGATAACTCTGTCATTACTCAATATGTGTTATGAAACTTGCACACATCTCTCTCTCTATCCACATTCCAAAACCACGTTTTATTCCCTTACATACTTATATTGCTCAAGACAAATATAGCCTCAAATAAAGAGAAATATGGGAGATAATTCTGCCATATCCATGATGCACTTCCACACATAGACCTCTATCCAATCCCATAATGCCTCTGTGTATACTGTATAACCATACTTCATACTCTTTTTACCTCAATACAATATTCTACAATACATCTGATGGTATAATGGTAAGTAGAAATAAAACATGGTTTAAAAAAAACGTGAAAAATAATGTATGTTTAAATGCAAACCCAGACTTGTCTAAAATAAGATGGGAGCTAGTCAATACAGCAAAAAAAGAAGCAAGATTAAAATGTCACAGTTAATCTTTATTTCCCTAAGTTTTCTTTTTTTAAGATAATTGCTTTCTGTCTCAATAGTAACAATACAATATATCTCACAAACAGCAAGGGAGGAGGGGAACTGTGTATCTTTCAGATTAATACACTTCTTCCACGCAGACGGTAATATAGTACAGCCTCGACACAGGAAGGGAGTCTGCGGCTAACTCCGAACTCCATCAATATAACCCATGCTCACTCACAGGAGTCGCTTGTGCCATTCTCATACATATTTATCAGACTGCAATGTAAATTACCATTTTGAGAACTATAAATCTTTTCTTGTTTTTTTAAAATGTACTATACAAATGGAGAAAAGGGGAACAACTCTTGTAGTCTTATCTACATATAATTGGACAATGTATAGCTATCCATAAGGTTTAATTTTAGTAGTTTACTACCTTGTAGTCCAACAAACAGTAATTCTTCTTATTGTTAATACCTAATAGTATTAGTTTTATTCTAAAAGACATTGAAAGAAGAACAAATTGTGGTTTTGATTGATACCATAAATATATTTTAAGATCAGTTGGGATGAAACTTGGAGTTTTTGTGAATTACTTGTGATTCTGCTCCTGTGTGTTGTTTTTAAAGTGACCATTAGGTCAAGTGTGGGGTCAAGCCTGGGACCTCAGGCATGGGAAGCTTACCCTATCCATGTAATACCACCAGGCTGCCTTTTCAGTTGAGTTCTTAAGAAAAGTATTTATGAATTTAGGCTGTAAATTGTTTTTAAAAAGAAACACTACAAAATGTCTTGTAATGAATTTAAATAAAAATCACTTTTGAAAAAAAAGGGCCAATTTTCCAGTAACGCTGACCAAAGTCTGTGTCAAAGGAGATCCGAAGCTATTGTTTAGCTCATTACATAGTATCATGACAACCAGTCTTATTATTTGAAGAAGACCCAAGATACATGTAAATGAATCCTATCAGAACCACTGAGTCCAGGTTCGAACACATGACCTTATTAGCAATTTTCAACTGTAAGTACATGAATTATGTTAAGGTATCCCAGGAAACAGTGGTTAGATTAACTGATCATCTGTTAGCCCTTGATGGCATAAAAATTACGCTAAATATTAAAATCAAATAAAAAATTAACTAATATTCGGGTCAGCAAGAAACTTTTCACATGGTGTTCACGTTACACAAAACTTATCTCTAATTTCATTTTAATTTCCCATAATCCATCTTCTTTGACCAATGGAAAAATATACCATTTGATCAATGATGGGGGAAAGAAACCTTATACTAACACTGTCTTTGATAATTTTATTTTGGTCAGCAATTAATATCACAACCTGGAGTAAAAGACCAATAAACCTTCCATGAATGTCCCATTAAAGGTCCATCAACGTTGAGGTCTCAATGCCTGTGTAACCAGTCCATGCCATCACAATAAATCTCGAATTTAAAACCGATCATACCATAGTTGCTGTTTGATGGCAACATTAAACATTAAAGAATCCAATGCAATGAAATATAATCTAAGATTTACATTTAGTATGATAAAATCAATGAAACCTTGCCTCAAAAACCGCTCATTTTCATCCCAGAGAATGTCAAATTTTATTCCAATAATCTCATCTCCCTCAGAGGTCACTATTTTTAATTTAATGACCATGACCTTATCTATTAAATAAATCAATTTTGAACAACGGAATTCCTTATTCAGACAAACTTCACAATTATTAAATAATTATATTAACAAATTATTTTTGAACACTTATTTATTTTACATAGATTGTGAAACAACTAAAACATTTGTCACACTTGAAATCTTCCTGGGTAGAACCAGTACTAAGCATATGTGGATAACATGTATTGCTCAAGGACACTACACACAGCCGTGGTAGAGGATCTTTTTCATTTTTCATTTTTTTTTTAATCGTAGTTCTGATGTTCTACCACTGGACCACATGCTTTTATGTTCAATCAATTCAGGTATAACAACAAAGTATCTTTATTGCGATTACAGAATCAGTGTGACTTTACTGATCTTAAAATTGGAAGATAACTAATGTGTATAAATTATGATAAAACTGATAAATTTAGAAATTAAGCTTCAGGTGACTTAGACCCAGCACACTAACTGTCTCTCTTACTACATTGTCATTCATTTCTTTGACTAAAACTATTTCAATATTGTCAGAGAAAACAAGATGAAAATAAATTTAATCAAGGTATACTAAATTCTTAAAAAGAAGTCATTAAAATTCATGAAAGATTGTGTTTCTTACATCAATACTGACCTGTGGTCACACAGCAACTGACCCTTAGTTTGAACTATTGACCACCAGTCCCCATACAGAAAGTATTTTCGTTCAATTAAGGCTAAAGAAGCCTGTAATTGGCTTTCTGGCATTGGCCAGACTCTGTCAGGTCTCACATAATTATCATACTTTCACTTCACCTGTATATGTGACTAATCTAGCACATATACATGAAATAATAATCAACATGGACGTGTGAAGTAAACAAACAAAAAACAAAATGAAAGAATGTGGATAAATGTATGGATGTATGGATGGATAAATGGATGGATGGATAGAAATGTGACCAATCCAGCACATAAACCATCAATATGGATGTACGGAGTGACCAACACAAACAGAAGGAAAAAAATGTGCGACGTAGATAAAAAGGAACGTTTTGCACGAGTCATTTGTTACCCAGGATCCACCTCGGGCCGGGACAGATCAGAGGACAGCGGACCTAAAGTGGCAGGCCTTTGCCATATCAACATCCCCACAGATTGTCATGGAAGTGTGGGAGGATTTTTTTTTGCTTTTAGATGGAATGGTTATTCCAGTGGTGCTCCATTTTTTTAACTGGTCTGATCATATATTACTGACGGAGTTCTGTGCTATTGAATTATCTAAATTTCCTTATCATAACTTACACAGTAGTTATATTACCATAAAAGGTCCCTAGGGGAAAAGGCTTTTAACACCAAAGTACCCCTGCAGGGCAGGGCCTCTACCTGGACGCCTACCCGGGGAGGGCAATGTCTACAAATTGACTGAAGCATTAAACTTTTAAATCAAATAAGGTTAAAACAACAACCCAACTCTGAGGTTATAAAACATTTTTTTTATGCTCAATACAAATTCCAGGATTCATTATAAAAACACAAATTAGAGTGCAAACACTTGACCCAACCTCAAAATTAATGGCAATTATAAATGCATATTTGTTGAAGAATTTATTGGTTACAGGCTGCATTTTGACATTTATTTTGTTACGAGTACATTCACTTCTGAGTAAACTCTTCACTTTGAGCATTAAACACGATTTTATGATTTCGGTCTCAACACCAGAATGATAAAAAGCAGGGACGGTAGTCTAATGGATAGAGTATTAGCCGCTCACGCCAGATGTTGCGGGTTCGACCCCCAGCTCGACCCGATGTCTCTCATAAAACAACACTCAGTACTGGTTCTACCAAGGAAGTTGACCGAGAACGGTTTATATAAGCTCAGAGCTTTCATCGCAACCAAGCTTAAATAAATTAATATAAACTCGACACCAGAATGATGCTCCGAAATCAAAAGAAATATATATACTGATGTGAGACCTCACAGAAGCTCATTTAATAACATGATCATCCCATTGATATTGATACTCCCATATAATTAAGTAGACAACTGTTGTATAATTGAGCCTGCCACTGCATTAAATTATTATCTATTGTTTCTGATGCCCACTAATTATATATATCAATTAATTATGCACCTGGTAACGAGGCCGATATCTATTGCATATCCTCCACATACTTGTTTTGCGGTCTCATGCCAGACTGCTTGTCATGTGAAATAAAAAGTGAAAATGTTCACACACCATTTTACAGATACTTAAGCTACATTATCACTTTAACAGTTTTCAACTTTGTATTGGATTAAATGCATGTCAATGGCTATTTTAATGACTAACTTATTTTTGTGTTCAAAATATCAATATTTTAGTATAACTTCCTACAATTTCATCTCAAATCATCAATGATAGCTGTGATCACAATCTAGCCTAGCTTCTACCTAGCCTAGCTTCTATCATATTCAAGAGGACAGCTGTGACCACAACCTAGCCTAGTTTTTACCATATCACAGACCAAAACTCTGAACCACAGCTGTGATCACAACCTAGCCTAGTTTTTACCATATCACAGACCAAAACTCTGAACCACAGCTGTGATCAAAACCTAGCATTACTTTTACCATATCACTGATCAAAACTCTCGACCACAGCTGTGATCACAACCTAGCCTAGTTTTTACCATATCACTGATCAAAACTCTCGACCACAGCTGTGATCAAAACCTAGCTTAGCTTTTACCATATCACAGACCAAAACTCTGAACCACAGCTGTGATCAAAACCTAGCTTAGCTTTTACCATATCACTGATCAAAACTCTCGACCACAGCTGTGATCAAAACCTAGCTTAGCTTTTACCATATCACAGACCAAAACTCTGAACCACAGCTGTGATCACAACCTAGCCTAGTTTTTACCATATCACAGGTCAAAACTCTGAACCACAGCTGTGATCACAATTTATGGATTTATTAGCTATCTAACAATAATTTTGATTAACCTGTTTTTAAAATCCGCCATTTAAAATGCAAAATAGATTTTCACCTACGAGAGAAAACTGGCATGTTGTTATATATGAATATCAAGTTGATAAATTCTCCCTATGAAGATCTGGCACAGCTTTATGACCTGGTGAAATGTTAACATCGGACTCGATGTTCCTTGGGAAGGTCTGCTTCTACTTTATAAGTGCATTCTGTTAAATAACTGACTCGTGCTTGATTGATTTGATCTTTAATATCCTTTATGGATCCCTTGGTTGGGTAAGAAATAATAAAACAAAGTTGTTTAATTTGAATAAGTTTGCAATCATTTATATCGGGATATTCCTTGTGCTATATAAAGACATGAAGATGTCCATGTCAAATCTTTTTATTTAAGTTAATAACAGAGAATTGGAAGGATCATGCACTTTATTAATCAAACACTGGGCCTGTTACATTAGTTCTGGAGAGGAATTGACGTAAATATACAAATCCCCATCTTCTGCACAGGTTATATGTTTGTTGATTTAAATATTTAAAATCATTCTTATACTATAGAGGGCTATCAGATGATCAGTTAATGACTGTTTCGTGGGATGCTGTAAGGTTAACCAATACTCGAGTACACCCATCTTCATAAATCTTAGGAAAACATCAGTGAAAAAAGTACACATAATCTTCTTCTTACAAAACTATATCCTGGGAACGCAAATTTTGTCATTTTGATCAAATAGGAAGGCAGTAAATATAATTATATTGAATTCAGATGTGGAATAAATCCTGAAAAGCCAATTTGGTGACCAGCAATATCGTTCTTAATAAATAAAACCCAGGAGGGACAATTGGAATGTTGTTGAATGGTGGTTAGTGTCACTTTCAACAATTTTTCAGTTATATCCTGACGGCAGTGCTCTTGCTCGCACTTTTGGGACGGGGGGTAGAAGCCCCCCCCCCCACCCCCCACCCCCCCGACTTTGGGAAAATTAACATTGTTTTTGAAGAAATTGAGAAAATTACATAGTACAGGTTCTGTCATATATATGTAACAGTATATGTGTAATGTTTATTAAATGTGATGTTTTTGTAGAAGACTACATTAAATCATAATATTAAAAAATCTCCAAACTTTCCCCAAAATATTTCTTTTGTTTTTGTTTTCATTTTGAAATTGGGAATGTTGTAACTTTGGATTGGGAAAAAAAGATACTAGTTGCCATTGGGAATGGAACAGAATAACGGCTTCCAAAATGGGCAAATGAGAGCACTGGATGGTGTCTACTAGAAACCGTATTCTGCCACACTGGAGTATAATGTCGCTGTTGGCTGGCCTGCACATGCAATAATCAGACAGGTGTTAATTACCACAGAGAATATAGCACTGCAGAAATGAATCAATTAAAATTCTTGCATAAGAATTCTAGTTTTATTAACACAGAAAACTGATATCCCTGAAACTGACTTTGTACAACAGGGCGACTAATATCTGATCCGAATATGAACCCAAGAGCAATGCTCTTGTATCTAAAATTGTTCACAACTTTTCCTATGACCAAATTAACATGCCTTATCAGTGAGATAGTGGCAAGGCCATGAAAACAAACACCCCTTACATTGATAAGGTTTCATAATTTTATAAATTTAAACATTTACAATGGTTATTCTAGAGTCACAGAATGGATATATTGTTGTAAGTCCTTTATGAATATTAATGATGAATATATTAGCATAATTCGAATATAATTATGACAGGTTTATGAGCTTTTCTTACGCAGTTGTGAAAAGCTTCAACTTTTTTATCTTTAACCTTTGTTCATGGATTGATACAGAAAAAAAAATGCAAAAATATAAAAACAAAGAAATAAATCATGTTCACAAGTTTTTTTTTATCTTACTGTAGTATTTGATCGCCTTGGTCACAGTTTTCCTGTTAACTTAAAACCTTTTTTTGTTTAAAAAAAAAATTATTTTTTTTAATGTTATTAAGGCCATTATAAATTAATTGCCAGATTATCATCCAAATTTTTCTTAAAGGCGGGAGGGCAGGAGGATTTTATTTTTTTATTTTTATTTAAAAAAAAATTTTAATACATATATTTTCTTTTATGAAAATAAAAAAGGTCAGGGGCGGCATGAAAATTAGGGGGCAGGCGGGAATGATAATATAGCAATTAATTAATTATGGCCTAATAAGCCCTTATCATAATCACTTTCTTGGGAATATTTCGTTTCTGCCTTTTTATCACAGCTGGGATGCGTACGTGGTAGGTTCTGGCTTTGTATGAATCACTTTCAAGTTTGATTCTTTTGTAGAACCAGCACTAAGTGAAAAATATTTGAGAGACTATAAGGTTCGAGCCCGTGATCAAACCTGCAACCTCTGGCCTAAGCTGGCAATACCATATACTCACTACTCTGCCGGCCCATTTTATATGAGACAGCAAAGAAGAAAATATTAAATTTTCTTGATAATTTCGTTTGTTATTTAGTTTATACCGATTTATTTTAGCTCGATCTCAAAGAAAACGCTAAACTTATATGAAGCGCTCTCAAGTATGCTTCCTGGGTAGAACCTGTACTGAATGTTGTTTCTGAGAGGCACTGGATAGAGCTGGGCATCGTTACCCATAACCTCTGGTGTGAGCAGCCAATTCTATCCACTACACCCTGCCCTGTTTTCATTTGTGTCTTCTGACACTTTAGCACAGTCACATAGTAATTTCAAAGATACAATAATTGATTGACAGAATATATAGCATCATTTTAATGCCATTGAGGGCTAACAATCAGTTAACTTAACCGCTCTCCCCCCCCTCCCCCCCCACCCAATCCCCAAGATCCTGAAGCATTAACCAGTACTGGAACACACCAATCTGCTCAAGTAACTGATTACTTACCTTGAATTGGCAGTGAGAGATGAATGACAATGAGATGCAATGTGAAATATCAATCGTCACACAGACTGTGGCCGGCCGTGGATTCAAACTCACAACCCCTTGATTGATAGTCAGACGCACTACTGAATGAGCTTACAGGGCCCCCCCCCCACCACGCCCGGGCTTATAGATATAATTAACAGGTATGCATAAAATGCTATGGTAACCACAGTAAAGACTGGAACAAGCAACAATCAATAATACATCGGAGGAGCCAGAAATGAAATTTATGCCAACTTGTTTTATTTATCATCTGTGAAAAAATTGACAGTTACGAGCTGAAATGTTCATTGTTCGATAAACAAATGCCAACAAATGCCAACAAATAAATACCAGTGAAGAAAGCCGCACTTGTGAAACTAGTCGTCCCCCCAGTGACAGTGCTCATAAATAAGGAAACTCTGATAAAGTTGAGAGCATATTGCACATTAACGTTATCAGAGTTTTTATAACAAATGACAGAGAGTCAACACATATAGACAGTTAGAGCTACAAAATTGATTTTAATTTCAAACCGCCTTTATTTGTAAATTTTCAACTGATAACAAAAAGCGACTGCACAGATAACCTTAAAAATATTTATTTGAATTTCTGTTGGAGGTGGGGTGTCGGGGGAAGATCTCAAGATGACAAGTTCAAACATTTCCTTTCGAGTAGTTGTTACTGTAAAAATTAATTAGCGCTATTTGATTGTCTATCACCTTCTACTTTCACTTAATTGATTTTTATATTAAAAAAAACACAATTGATTACAAAAAGAAAAAAAACACAAGTATTTCTTAATGACCTACATGTGTAAGTGTTATTATCAAGTATCAGGATATGTTGACGTGGGTTGATCAGGTCTACATCATTTTCAACAGTTTACAGGACCTGCAAGGCCATCCTTAAAACAATATTTGTTTGCTATGCTGAGACCCAGTTTTTTTTTCATGTGGTTAGGTAGGAAGCTATTTTTTTTTGGTACTAAATTTTGAATTTGCATAGTCATTCTAAAGTAAAATAAACAGAAGTCATGAAAAAAAAACGCTTTGAAAGTCAATAAAAAAGTTTGGGTAGCTGCAACTTTGAGTGAGTAGGAAAGAGGAAGGCAAATCATTTATTTTTTAATGACGGCCTGGTTATATAAAGATATTCCTATTTATTCAAGTTGAGGTATATGGTTCAACAACTTTATTGCAATGGTATCTACTTGAAACAGTATTCCATGCACTACCACACAGGAGTATCATACCACAGACACATGGTATGATACCCCACCCAGTCACATAATACTGCAGACATTTAAACCAGTTTTGGGTCGAGCCTAAGTATTGTCCAATCTTAATTTTCGTTCGAATATGTAAACATGAGTCAACGTACAAATTAACATGGCTGCTGAAAAGTTTTTGTTTACCCGTCACACGGCTTCATTAAATTCCTCAGTAATCCTCCGAATTAAATTTGCGTCCAATTTTGATAATAAATTCTTTAATCAGATTTTCAGATATCGCTTAGAGTGATAAAATAGTTTTCAATTTAAGTTCAAAATTAGGCGAAGATGAAATTTATTAAATAAAGAGATTACGCTGGAAGCCACAGTGTCTCCACTTTAGCAGTTGCATTGTACAAAAAAACACCCATCTTCAGGAAATATTGAGGCTTAACTATTTTTTCCCTCCCTTCCTCGCTATTTGCCACATTGACAAATAAACAAGTTAAATTATTTTTTAACAGCAGATAAATGGTTTAATAAGGTGAAATATTTTCATATCCAACTTCCTTTTTAATTACATTTTTTTGTTATCTTTCCCGACAATTTTATAAGAAATTAGCAATAACTCACTGACAAAGACGAAAATGTTATGCGAGTTCTATTAGAATTTTTTCTTGAAGAACAAATTCTATCTAAATTCAAAACAGTTGTCCCTCTTGTTTCCTGAAATTCTATAAGCGATAATTCGATAATTTTTTTTAACCAGAAAGTTAGAAAGTAAAAAAAACTGTGGTGATACTCAACTCAAGCGAGTAGCAACATCAGCCAGACTTTTAAAAAAAAAGATTATAAAAGAAAAAAATGTCAGTTCATTATTTAGAGCATCAATTGTTTGATTGTTTGATGAATCAAAATGCCATATTTCATTGAGTAATTTCACTTACAAAAATCAAATTGATAACAGTTTTATTAGATAAATATTAAAAGCCCATCCAAAGCCATTTCAATAAGTATCAATTCTTAAAAATTTCAATATCAGTCTCGAAATTTAGTCTAAATTCCAAATAATCTCCAACCCAGGCTTTCAGCTAATTATTTCATCTGCTGCAAAACCCAGAATCAGCATTCCGGCACATGAATTTCATCATGATTGTAATATCTCCATATCCTGCCTACAACATCTCAGCTTGTTATAGACATCTCAGCTGTCAACGCTATAATCATTTCTATTGACATCTCTTGTAAAACGAGCTTCCCAGCAAGACAACGTGCTCATTTCCATCAGACATCTGAACATTTCATAATAATTGGTACATTGATTACCCTAAAAAAAAAAACTTGAGATGTTTTGCCATTAATTGGGCTCTAACAAGCTCTTTAATCCTGGTATTTTTACGGAACACCGAGGCAAATACCATGATTGCCCAAAGTCTCGGATTTCTTTTTCTTCCGTGGAAGTCTTTCTTTAATGATTTCTGACATTTCTTCAGTTAGTAATACTTTCTCTCCTGAAATTATTTGGTATTGCCAACCATTTCTCATTTTCAAGTTTGTTTGGCAATACTAGTAGCTGAATTCAACAGGGATGTAATATGTTATTCGGCTAAATTGCATGCATGATGACTGAAACTGTGATTCAAATTTTAACTTTCTCTTTTTTTATAGGGTATGAAATTACACTGCAGATATTTTGAAATTTAATAAATTCAGTAAAATGGGAATAATTATTATACAGAGTCAATGTACAGGATAGTCTTTGTTCTTTCATTGTTTGATTAGTGAGAAGGACATCTGTTGCCACAATTTATAATCAAAAATGTCCGAGGAAGTATAATTAATCACAATCAATATAATTAATGGAGAAATAGTACAGAGCTGTGCTTATTTATTTGTTTGTATTTGTGTTTTTTGATGCATTTTTAGGGGGTGAGAGTTTTTAGATGAATTACTTATAGAATATGCCCAATTAAAAACATTGTTAAAAGTAAAAATGTTGAAAAGTTTCTTCTTCAATAGACAAAAACAGTTAAAATCAGAGCACAAACTCACTAACATTTTTTTTAAAGCTACTTCACAATTGTAGCAATCAGAGTGAAATGCATGTATTAACTGTTGAACAATAATGTTATCATGCTGGCCTCTTTGAACACATGTTTTACACTATTCGACACTGCTCCAGGTTGTATGTTTGACTGGTACCCACATAAATAACCAAGCGCATACAGACTGGGTACAAACTAATTTGTATCAGCATTTTATAATTGGTCCATAATTATTATAAACTAGGATAAAACACCATCAAGCTAACAGCAACAATCTTTAGAAAGTTTTCCAGATAAAATTGAGCCTAATATTTAACACAATTAAACATTGGCCATAAGAGGTATCTGAAGTCTAGACTTACCAACAACAATAAGGGAATAGTTGACATTGATACTTCCAAAACCATTTGTTGCTTTACACACATATTTCCCAGCATCCTCCAGTTCAATGTCGCGTATCCGTAGCGATCCCTCTTTATTGATACGAAAGCGCGTCCACAGTTCGCTGATTGTTTCACCATCTTTGAACCACTGAACAAAAGGGAGAGGATCCGCAGTAACAGGACATGTAAATTTTTTCTTCGGCTGACCTGTTTTTGCAAGCTGTCTTGACTGGTAGGATCCTACTTGTTTTGGTGGACCTGTAAATATAAAAGAAAAAATGCTGAATACTTTATTTTGAGTAAATAATAAACTTTTCTCTCTTAAAAAGTTCTAACACTACAATTATCAAACTGATACTAGATGAAATTGGAATGTGTCATACTGGATACAGACCTCCTTACTTTATGCGTTATATCAAAAATTAAGTAAAAAGGGGCCACAACCTGCAAAAATTTGACTGACACTGACAAACGTCGGACTTGACCTTTATTTTATAATAATACATCAAATACTAATTAAATACATAGATACTTTCCAAATTAGCAGGTTGTTTATTGGAAACCAATAAGATAGACTAACTAATAGACAGGGGTAAAATTCAATGCCCCCTCATCAATGCCCCATAAACAAAATCCAATCCTTTGTCTTTTCCTACTGTTAAATAACCATAAAAAAGAATGCAGAGCTAATTTTTCACATACTTTTTATTCTCCCTCTCAGATCATCTATAAACATTAACAAGAATTAAAGATTTGCTCACATTTGAGCAGGTTTTACATTGTAAGACTCCTAGTCAGTATAATTATTCTTTAAGTGGGGTAGTAGTGTAATGGATAGTGTTGACCTCCCATGCCAGAGGCAGCAGGTTTGAACCCCAGCTCGACCGGATGCCTCTCAAAACACAACCCTTGGTACTGGTTCTAGCAAAAAAAGAGTTGTCAGAAGACCAACAAAGCTCGCCTCTAGGTGTCTAAGTCCAAAAAGAGCCATAACTGTGCCAAAATACAATCCAGAGTTATGGTTCTTGTCTCTGTGTGTTCCATTGATGATGGTGAACACACAGTCAAAGTTTCATCCACATCCAATGAGTGGTTGCATAGATATCTTAAACTTAAACGCAAAAGTTTAACCTGGGTGTCTACAGACGCCGCTGACGAAGCCGGGGTCATGACAATAGCTCTCCTTGGACTTCGTCCCGGCGAGCTAAAAAGGAGACTCAAGAGCAGCTTAAATATAAACTTTGAACTCTCTTCATAACTGAGCTAAAATGAATTATAATGAACTAGTGTATTCTCTCTATAAATTGTTCCAATTGTTATGTTAATGGAATGGTAACAAATTTAAGAATGGAAGAGTTGCCTATTTGAAAATTCAGCAACTGAAAGATACAATTAAAAACTGGAAATTAAACGTTGGAAACTGAACATCAGAAACTGCAATGGAGCAGACCAGTATTGTTGTGTACAAGGTGGGTATTTTAGCGCCTGCAGAAACATGCTGGAAAATAACATGCAAGATTTAATCTCAACTTGTCAGAAAAATCTGTTTTACATTTTCAAACTTTTGTTTCATTGATCATCAAGTGATATGTAAACATTATCACCTGAGATAATTATGTCTGAGGCAGGCGTTGGATGGCCATTGGGGGCTGCTGTTGATTTGATTGATTCTTTTCTACTTGCAGTCAAAATCAGAATAGCGAATATTAGCCAAGAGCTGTACAGAATCACTAAAAATAACAAGTTCAGAGATGCTATATAAATACCGATAAATTTCACCACACATCAAGTTTTTTTTTGTAATTTTCTGGAATACTTGATTATTATTATTTTGATTTCCCTTTACACTTGCAACATGGAAGAGTAAAAAGATATAACAGACATACCTCACATATACCCTATTATACACTGATTGCAATCTGTGAATTGAGTTCAGAAAGTATTCGCGGAACATTATTTCAATCATAAGCATTCATCTGTCACACAAGCAGTCATCTGTCATACAAGCAGTCTAATATCTGTCATAAGAGTATTCATCTGTCACACAAGCAGTCTAATATCTGTCATAAGAGTATTCATCTGTCACACAAGCAGTCTAATATCTGTCATGAGAGTATTCATCTGTAAAACAAACAGTCTAATATCTGTCAGAAGAGTATTCATCTGTCACACAAGCAGTCTAATATCTGTCATAAGAGTATTCATCTGTAAAACAAACAGTCTAATATCTGTCAGAAGAGTATTCATCTGTAAAACAAACAGTCTAATATCTGTCATAAGAGTATTCATCTGTCATACAAGCAGTCTAATATCTGTCATACAAGCAGTCTAATATCTGTCATAAGAGTATTCATCTGTCATACAAGCAGTCTAATATCTGTCATACAAGCAGTCTAATATTCTGTCATCAAAGTATTCATCTGTTATACAAACAGTCTAATATCTGTCATAAGATTTTTCATCTGTCATACAAGCAGTCTAATATCTGTTATACAAGCAGTCTAATATCTGTCATACAAGCAGTCTAATATCTGTCCTATAAGTGGTGGATCTCTCTATCATTCTGTCTACTTTTTATGGTATGTTTATAGACTTATCATCTCCTTTTATTCACAACAAATTCAGATTTTATCTTTAATACAGCCTGCTGAATAAAGTGCGAGATGTGGTAAAATGGAAAAACAAAATTTCACATAGGGATGACACAAGAGGTTACATTTGTATAGACATCAAGTTACACTTTACATGACAAGTGTAAACTAATCTGGGATGGATCGGGTGTAGGTTTCATAAGCAGGAATCCGACCTGGTGTAGCCCAATCTGGGCTCTTGTACCATTGTCACGGGCTACAGGAGGCCTGCCACACTGACAACTATATCAGTTGGCAAACTCCGAGGCTCGGCTACACATTATAATTTATCTTCTTTTTCTAAAGATATAAAAATATAACCATTGTTAAGATAATGAATATAAAAAATGCTACAGACTTAAAATTTAAGTCTTTGTGGCTTGCTGACTCAGTGTATATGCCACCATCCTTGCCAGTACTTATAAAATAATAATTTATGTTGTTTTTTTTCTTAATTAAAATACTGATGTTTTATTTTGATAGACTCTACTATTGATATTAATTAAGTTATAAATTTCTTTTCCAAACTATAAAAGAGGTCCGGTAAGGAAGATAGGCGAGTTTCACTTTCCTCTAAATATTATCTTCTACTTTCACTTCTGAACTGCTTTAACCTGGACTCTAAGATGTCGTTACAACTCTAAGATGCTGTCACGACTCTAAAATGCCGTCATGCATACAGCCAATTACAATGTAGTTTCAATCTAGTACGCCTCTCACATTTAGACAGAATTAAAATATTTTGTCATGAAGGATTTAAGTTAATGTTGCAAGAACTTGTTGCCGGACGCTTTTGCTAATTTGTGATATATAAAGCAATAAAATTGTTAAAATGCAAATGGTATGATCCGCCAGCAGAAAACTCAGTTTCAGACATAAATGACTGGCCAATCATCCAACAAAATGATCTTTAATCGTCAGCTCATTTATCTTTTGAACAAATTGTATATAAAACCCAGTGTACCAGTATCAGCTTTTCTTTCCTTCAGGCAGCTCATCTATAATGTGTAATAATTATCCATAAAACAACGGTCCCATTTCGCAATCTGTGCCCGCCCTTAAAGGTAAATGCGGCAAAACAACTGTTCCAAGGACACATAAATGAAATTTATCCGATGACTGTCACAGTCCTCGGGTGTTTTAAGGAGCCAGACAATCTCAGTACCTCTTCATCATCAATCATCAAGGAAAACATTCTTGCATTAAAATTTTAGGTGCAAATTGAAGAAAGAGGCGGGCCTCTTGCTTTGCTGAATCTTGACAGCAGTGCCACCTGCTGGGAGGATGTTAAGTTTATCATTATTTAGTTGTCACCAAGGGTGCTTCTGGTGACACCTAATGGCTATATATCAACCCTTGGGAATGTAACAAGGTTGCAATTACAGCTACTGCAGTCTCAACACTGCACTATATGTATATATATATATATATATATATATATATATATATATATATATATATATACAGACATGTACAACACAAGGTTTATTTGTTTATGGAGAAAATCAGCAAGTAAAAACATCCAAGTTGCAGGAAATAAAACAGAAAAAATACTCCAATGTGTTCCCTTCTGTTATCTTTGTTAATGTTTACTAATTTTTAAATCATTGTACTTTATGAAAATGAATATTTTTCAGAAATAAAAAAAAAATTAAATGAATTAATGACCGGACAAATAAACAAACAAATGAACGAACATTTTAGCACGTTATATTATGGTATATCCAGTTTTATTGGTAAGAATAGTACATGTTTCTTCTTCCACAAGTAACTGACAAACTTTGCCGCATTAAGTTTTTGGGCCGATCAAGACTGGAGCCCTAAGACCTCAGTGGTAAGAGGAATGTGGTCATCAGATGACAGCTACTTAGACAACCTGGTCACTGAGGACCCCAAACAAAAGAATAAATAAATAAATTAATGATTAGAAATAAAAGATGATGAAGAACAAAAGAATACATGAATGTCAAGTTCAATCTACGTTTCCAAACTTGTGCAAATCAAATGCAAATACTCTTTTTAATAGATTGTGCAATGAGATTGAATTTGTCCTCACTTAACTCAATGAATTTAGCTCCCCGATAACCTTATAGTGTTTATTCCTGACCTACTGAGTTAAATTTACTGTTTCGAACCAAAAAAAAAAAAATTGAGAATACCAACTCATTTTTCATTTTCTCTGGACTTGTAAAGACCAAAGTGTATCAAACAGCAAGGGTCATTTACTCAATTTGCAGCCTGTACCATATCAGAAATATCTCCAAGTCAACTTTTCTATAAAATAAATCTTCATTTTACAGTCAACTGTGATTATTTCTTGGTTCCTATTTAAATTGTAACATGCATGCCATTGTACAAATCCCATCTATCATACATTCGCCTATTAGTTGAAATCCTATACTTTGTTTATATTTCATAACATCCAAATGATGAATGTCTTTTCCCCGTCAAGGGCGCAGTATGACAATGAAATCGTTTCTAAAATTCTTTCTTAATTGAAAAGTACCCGGGTTTACACCTACAATCATGTATGAAACAAAATAAGGCACCTTTGACACCCAGCTACCGGCAGGTGGTTATGACACTTGATTAAGGCCAGCCATGTTATCTGTTGGTTGCATGCATTTACATGTTTTATTTTTATTTTTTTATGATTCACCACCATGAGCTTCATTAATAAAACTTCTGGTACCCCATTTTAAGTCTTTCAGGTATTACACAGCTGGAAACCAAATGTGCAATCTCCGGATCCTATGTGTTAGGTAAACACTCTTTAGTACGCTGTGGTATTTTGTTTACATCATAAATTAGACTACATCATGGACTAGTGGTACAGCGTCCACCTGGCATGTTGAAAGTCGGGAGTTCGATCCCCGACCGGGTCATAGCAAAGACTTTCAAAATGGTACTAGAAGCTTCCTCGCTTGACGCTCAGCATTTAGAGGAAAGTTCTAGGTCTAGTCGGCCCTATGTCCGTTTAAAGTGACTGGGTGGGGTATCATACAGTGTGTCTGCATTATGATACTCCAGTGTGACAGTGCTCAGAATACTGTCTCAAGTAGACATCTTTGCGATATCACTGAAAAATTGTTGAAAGCGACTCTAAACACCATACAACATAACAACATCATAAATTAATTAATAGAATAGTTGCTTCATATTAACATGTTGTGACTAATTTTTTTTGCACATAAATAAATGTTATCAAAACAAAGGCTTATGAAAATGAAAATTTAGAAATAGTTACAAATAAAACAAAGTCATTATCTGTATCCCATACAATGTCATAGAAATCCCTACATTTTAATTTAAAGAGGCAACGTCAATTTTTGATAGAATTTCACTTAACTTATATTTTATCCGATATACATAGTTACATGATGAATTTGACATATTGGAGTACCCTGTAAGTGTGCAAACCCTTAATTTTGTTGTTATTCTGGAAAGGGGCATAATTCTTGTAAATTGTTGAAAGTTATCATTATTTTTTGAAAGGGGCATAATTCTTGTAAATTGTTGAAAGGTTTCATTATTTTTGGAAAGGGGCATAACTCTTGTAAATTGTTGAAAGGCATCATTATTTTTGGAAAGGGGCATAATTCTTGTAAATTGTTGAAGGGTATCATTATTTTTGGAAAGGGGCATAACTCTTGTAAATTGTTGAAAGGTGTCATTATTTTTGGAAAGGGGCATAACTCTTGTAAATTGTTAAAAGGTATCATTATTTTTGGAAAGGGGCATAATTCTTGTAAATTGTTGAAGGGTATCATTATTTTTGGAAAGGGGCATAACTCTTGTAAATTGTTGAAAGGTGTCATTATTTTTGGAAAGGGGCATAACTCTTGTAAATTGTTAAAAGGTATCATTATTTTTGGAAAGGGGCATAACTCTTGTAAATTGTTGAAAGGCATCATTATTTCGTCATGGTCAATTAAAAAAAAAAAAGTGTATATTAAGCATTATATTTAAATCAGTTTTTATCATTATGATAGAAAAGAAATCCAACAAAATTATCTCAACTGTATTTTTAAAAACTTTTACTCATATTTTCAAAACTATTTTTATAAAAAAAATTCATAAATATATGAAGATCTTATGTGTGGATATAAGTTAAAGTCAATTTAAACATTGCAGTTTAACTGTCCCTTTAACCTTTTTTTAATTTTACAGTTTTGTGCAAACATACAAAAGAATGTAAAAGCACATTAGTACTAAGTTACAATAATTGATTCAAATAATTGCTTTCTGACATTAGACCTTCAGAAACTCTACCATTCAATGGTTAAAAAAACACAATACATTACGCATTAAATCGCAAGTTGTTACTTCCTCTATATTTTCAGAACAGTATTAAAATTGAAACTTTAGACCTGGACTAGAATCACTCTACCATGTTGCGAACACCAAGGGTGGTAAACGTACACCTCAGAAATATCAACGATTTGCATGATCAAAAGCCATAAGATACTTGCCATACATGACCTGTTCATGGATGTCCACAGGTGGCGGAGAAAGGTCATAAAAATGCATATGACATTACACATTTATTTGCACAAGGCTTTATTATAAACAATTTGTGAAAGCTCTCAAAATACAAAAATACAGCTTTTTCTCCTCCACCATTCATTTTACAACTTGAAACAGTAATTACAAGAATGCATTATGCAATATTATCTGGAGAAGGCCCAGAAATGAAATTTTTTTTTTCAAAATCTATTCTTTTGATTACTTTATGTTCTTTTCTATAATTATAGGTTGCAGGCCCATTAAAGTATCTTATATTTCCTCGGTGATATGAAGGTTACATACTACACGGGTTATTATAAATGGATAGGGAGTATAATGGGGTTCCCCTTCCACAATGACTGCATGGTCTTCACCTTAATCAAGCACAAGATAATAATGCAAAACATACCTCACCATCTCTATAATGAGCAAGGAACCTTTGAGGGACTGAATTACAAATTATAATTTATTTCTGTCATGTCTTCAGATCTGGCCAGTCTCAAACTTCAAAGGTGACCTCTCAAGCCACCTTGATGTATGCGGAAACGCTCAAAGGAAGAAGGAGCAAAAAGACGATCTGACATTATTCAGAAAATTAAAATTGATTTAAAAATGGGATGAACTGGATAAAATTCCAAGTTTAGCAAGTAAAATCCATCTTTTATTTCAGCTATAGATAGAGAATGTGACCTGGCCACTCCACCTAATTTACGATGATCTAGTGCAGAGCCCCTCTTCAGACGATATTGACAGTTTGTGATGGAAGACTCAATTACTTAGCAACTTTATCTCCTTTTTTTAATATAAATATTCAATTTGTAAAAATAAAAAATACCTAATTAATGCACTATTTCAAATTTTAAAATAACCTAAGTGACAGATAATATCACTTAATACAATTGGTGGCAGGAACATGGCCATTTTGCAGACGTCATTTATTATGCCTTAAAGGCTGGAACAGGATAGAGGGTTTGCCATACAGATCCATTATAATGTTTGCTCTATTCTCCTCAAATTCACCGTTATATAGGAAGACAGTTGATTTGATTGAATATTTAACATCCTTTTTATACCATCGAGGGCTAACAGACGATCAGTTAGCCTAACCAGTCCCTCCTGCAATCCCTGAAGGTTAACACAACACACCCATCTGTTATAACTTTCCCTCTTAAATAAGTGGTGGGAGATGAATGAAAAGAGATGCAATGGCGTATATTAATCATTATGGACACTGTGGTCAGACAGGGATTTGAGCTCACGACCCGTGGATTGATAGTCAGGCACTACCAACAACTGAGCTAACCGCCTGAGCCGGAGCCACCTGCTTGTCATCAATGTGCTATTAATTTAATGACAGAAATTATTTTGGAGCAGTTCTAAAGTAAATATTGATTTGAATCTTTAATAAACAATATTTGGTACGAGGCCGTGTTTATATTTACCAATCCCACCCAAACTTTGCTTAAAAAAGAAAATCATAATGTTAAGAAAACAACAGAAATGTTATATAGCTACTTTTAAGTCAGTCAGTGGCTCTGCAAATATTTAATCATTAAATAAAATGTTTTGCACTCCAGGAAGGTTATACAAACTTTATATAAACAATAAAAAAATTAATGTTAAATAAGTACAATATGAAAAACATTTTGGTATAAATCACCAACAGAATAACATTCAGGTTGATTTTCTGACATTGACACTTGCAATGTAAAATGTACCAGTCCATATAGATTTATGGATAAAACATCACATCAAAGCAAACATTTTAACAAATAAATTTACTTATCACAGTCGACTACTGGTTTGTCCCAGATTACCTGCTTCTGGATTGTACAACCCACACGCTTATCAATGCCAGGAGAGACAATAAAACACTAAAGTAATGTTGTCATTTTCACACAGGCAGCTTATCATGACTTCCTAGAAAATTAATGAGTTTGAACTAAAAAAACATATGTGCTTGTAATCTTTGTTTAATTTGCTTCTAAACATTTATCTTCAATAATACATTTTGATTTATATTTTATAACTGATATGAGTTCTATTTTCCAAGATTATATCTTTTATATATATATATATATATATATATATATATATTTATATTTGCTGGGAAGGAAAATTGAACAGGGTTGTGCTAGGTCGTTTAATTGAATTTCAATACCTTCTGATGGATGTTCTACCATTAGATTCTGATAAACACGTCATTTTATAATAACAATGTGTTTGCATGATTTCTGTTTAATTTTAATGATATCAAAATTCAGTTTAGCATCAGTTTCAGCAGTATTACTTGGTATCATCACTGCCATGTTTAAACTGCAATGGACAACCTTCAAATAAGTGCCAAGAACCTTTCAATAAGGACCAAAACCTTCAAATAAGGACCAACAACAACTTTCAAATTAGTGCCAACAACCTTCAAATAAGGACCAACAACCTTCAAATTAGGACCAACAACAACCTTCAACCTTCAAATTAGGACCAACAACTGAAATATTGAGAGTATAACAGATGTCAACACGTTTTTTTAACATTCATTAGAAAATAAAAACTTCTACCAGGACTTGTTCCTTATTTAGATTTGAAGAAAATTTAGACAGCTGGTAATGAACAAAACAATTTGTGTTGCAAAGCAACAAAAATATGTTCTGCCCGAAGAAAATAATAGTTGCAATGATGTATCACTAGCTATCAAGCAAAATATAAGATTAATGCTAAATTCATAGATTATAGAGGGAAAAATATTATCAAAACTGTTTTCGGAAGATAGAGAAAAACCCAACAACACAGTCAGTAATGCAGTACCCATGTGAAGTCATTAAAACAATACCAGGTATAAACCACAGGTGGAAGATTATTTCCTTAGATTCAGATTTCAACACCCAGCACTTATCTTTCATCAAGTTTTTTTTATAAAGAAGCAAAAGCAGTACATGCCTATGCCCCCGTATCGTATCATATCACTCAGTTCTTTTTTTTTTTTCACATTTCAAATCGTATTTTAAAACAAAAAGTTACCTTGCAATTATCAATCATCATATCTATTAATGGCAAGCTATCTCCTTCAGCTGGATTCCACTCGTATGAATGTTTAAGAAAAAACACATTGAAATTGTTTAATCAAATTTTCTTCTACCATTTCACTCTCTATCCTCCACTCTTTTAATATGAACTTCTCATAAAATACAAAGTTGTTACGAAGGGAGAGTTAAGAAATGGAAGAAAGCCTACAGTAAAATCTCTACTAAAGGCCTCGCCTCATTTTTTGAAAATGAAATTAATAAAATTACCAAAAATATAACTAACTAGAATTATTGCCATAAACAAAAAATTATTACATCAATTGACCTCTGACGTAAAATGAGGAGTTGGACACACAGGATTGTGTCTATACCATGTCATCCTATATATATATATATGTTAAATAATCAAAGGGCCATAATTCATGTAAAAAAAATTCACTGAACCATAAATTCAATACTTCACTGTACAACTAAATATCGTGCGAGGCATATTTACTGAAAATCACCTGATGACTTGGCCAGTTCAAGAACTTTTAGTTAAATGAAGAACTTCTAGTATAATGAAAAAACTTTTAGTTTTATGAAGAATTTTTTGTTCATTGAAGAACTTCTAGTTTAATGAAGAATTCTTAGTTTAATGAAGAACTTTAGTTAAGTGAAGAACTTTTAGTTAAATGAAGAACTTTAAGTTTAATGAAGAACTTTTAGTCAAATGAAGAATTTTAACGAAAAACTTTTAGTTTAATGAAAAACATTTAGTTTTATGAAGAACTTTTAGTTTAATGACTTACCTACCATGTTAGGCCATTCCGCCAAATTTGTTTTTGCAACTTTTTAACCCAAGATTTCAGAGGTGGGTACATATAAAGGTAGAATTTTAAATATCTTTATTTTTGAAGGACTTGAAATTATTTATGATATCAATTTTGATGAATAACAACTATACAAAAAAAAATTTCATAGCAGAAAAAAAAAATTCCTACATCAAATAATGGACAAGGATTAAATTCTTTTTGCCACAAATGGCAGAATGACGATTGTCGGCAGTTGTAAAATTTAATTATTGCAAACACCATGCAGGTTCCTGTATACTTCCTGAAGAGAGAGAGAGAGTGAAGGCAGGTGTCGGGTGTTTTTTTAAGCTTGCAGATTTATTTCCTTACATTTCCCATACTGCGCTATTATCAAATAAACATATTAAATCTGTATTTTATCAAGAAACAAACTGACACGATTAAAATTGGGCAGGCATTTCATGTTGAAATTACGGGGGTGTTTACCACCCAAAAAGTGTTAAAATTGCCTTTTAATTAATGCATTGTTATTGAAGGATGTGAAAGAACACATCTACAATATAAAGTTTCAGCTGCAACAAATAATTTTATTTTGCCTACTGCATCATGTCAGGAAACACTACAGGTTGGCACATTCTTCCATTAACAAACTTTTTGTCTAATTGATCTTAAGTGTTTCAGGTTTCTATAATTAAAATATCTTCAACATTATGCAGGTTCCATTGTAACAATTTGATGCCATAACTCCAAAACATCATCCCCCATCCCACCTAAATCCTCTACCGAATTCTAAGACTCCCAATCATTCTGTGATTGATCGGTTTTCAATTCTCACTACACATATTATCCCATAGTTTATAATAAGGACCAAGTACAAAACTGTAGTCTAACTCAATATAGAATAGGCCATAATAAATCAATTGCTAGATTTTCATCCCCGCCCGCCCCCTTATTTTCATGCCATCCCAACCTTTTTTTTCATAAAAAAAAAAAAAAAGTAAAGAAATAATAAAAAATATAATAAAATTTATAAAAAAATAATAAAATCCCCCCTTCCCTTTATAAGAAATATTTGGATGATAAACAAGCAATAAATTTATAATGGCTATAAGAAGATGGTATTAGTCTTCTTTTGGCAGATCTGTGAAAACAGAAGTGGCATTATTAACAATTTAGATGTAGGTGACTTCTTATTTAAGAGACCAGTTATACTTGACCACAAGGACTTCAGCAGAAGAAGCAGCAGCAGCAGCAGCAGCAGCAGCAGCAGCAGCAGTAATAATAGTGGTAATATCAGAAGTTATAGTGGCAGTTGTTGTTTTGCTTGTGTAATATCATTTCTTCACTTTAATATTTTTGTATTTTCTCTTTCTTCAAAACTATATTACATACATTTCAATCGTAATTTTTTTTAGGGAATAAATATAATATCGTTTTTCTCTGCAATGGAATAGCAGCGGAATTCATTACCGATCATACTTTAATTTGTATTATTCTGAGGTAAATCACCTATATATTTTATACCCTTTAATCACAACAATGTACTAGCAGTTGTTACATAAAATTGTGGAAAGAATCTGTCAAACAGCAAAGATGAAAAAACAAAGTAGGCCTTATGCTTTGGTATAGCCGCTCATCATGGGGCAATCTATCTGTCACTGCTAAGCCATGCTTGCCGGTGTTATTTGTACAAACATGTGCTTTTAACAACTCAATGTGTTGAAATATAAATTACAGAACAGCTGTTAGAAACAAAAAATATATTGCATTCTTCAATTCTTCGTACTTCCCTTCAATACATGGAAGCAGATCAGTTAATTCCAAGAGAAACAAAATCAAAAAAACAAAAAAGCACCTACAAAAATAACGTCTTAAAATTTGAGATAAAAAAAAGTTGACATGCGTTTTATAGCACTGCATGGCACAAAAAAATCACATGGCGCCAACAGAAATAAACATCTAGTTACGCCCACCCCGTTTATTAACACAGCAAAAACTAACAGCAGGATTAGAGAGCTTCCTACCCTCTACACCTGCAGGGAGGTGCACTATCATCACTTTTATTTGTTTAATATCAAAATAAAATTTAAATACATTTTGAAAAAAAAAGAGGATTGAAGAAATTTTGTAACTCTACATACCGGTAGCAGATAATCAAAAGACTACGACTACATTATAATAAGGGATTGTCAATTACGACAATGGAAACAGAATGATTTTTTTTTTTTCAAATTTGGTAGCTTAATGAAAATTTAAGAAAACCAGCATCAAATTAAGTACCCGTGCTTTGAGACTGAAATTTCCCTAAATTCTCTTAAGGATCTTAAAACCAATTTTAACGTAATTAAAGTCAATAAATACATTTCAACACAGAAACATTAACATTTTTATTTGGAAATATTGCAACACCTTGAGCAAGTGTAACTTTTGTCTCACTAAAATCTACACAAATTTTATTATATTAATTGGGGAAATAATAACTTTTGAGGCTTTTATAGCTCTGAAATACAGCATCAGTTTCTGCCTGGCCGCTATGATCAACAATCAAATGGATATAAATTTAAAATTCGTCTTCAGACTGAATTTCAGATATCTGATGTATAAAATTGAGAACTGACTCTAGTTGGCCATAGAAAATAATCGCTAGACGTTCATCCAAATGTGTTCCAAAACTGGGGGCAAGGCAATTTATTTTCAGATAGTCATATTTAAACGGCATTTAATGAAAGAAAATTATTGCGAGATAAAAATTTTTAATACGTGTCAGCTTTTTAGCAATATTATTACAGTTCTGTTGTCCAAAACAAAATTTTCTTTGTTTTTTTCTTTTTTTTTTAAAATAAATTGTGTTTGGGTCGTTAAAAAAAAATCAGGGGCCGGCGGCAATGAAAATCTAGAAAGTAATGGCCTTATCTTGCATTAACCAATGTTTAAGTATTTCATTATCACAAAAAAAAAATTGCATTTTCAAAAAAAAGTTAATAGGTGTAAGCTTTATATAACAATTAATTTTTGAAAATACTAAAGCTGCGATAATAGCATATATGCCAGGTATAGTAAATATTTGTACATAAACTTACAAAATTTTATGAGATTTCCAACAACATTCATAGAATTACATCCAATTAGGTGGATAGGATTTACTCTTAGATTTTGGTACCATAAATTTGTAGGCTTCTGGCAGTGAATAACAACGAAGACACTGCAGACACGGTGATGCATTCCCAATAGAAGAGCTATAAAAAAATAACTCCTAAGTGGTTCAGCGCAATCTACATGTGAGTGCAGCAGTGAGTTTGCATTTCTAATTAGGCTACACTTAGTACTGAGAGTATTTTGAAATATTGTATTTAAAAATCAGCTCATTACAGTGCAGCTGCTGACTGGACGTTGTAATGAATATATTATATTTATATAGATTGGAAAGGGGATACAAAGACAATTTGAATGGCAATTAACAAATGCATGTATGGATATTTGCAGGCTGTTTTCAGTTTTTTTTTATCAGGGTCAAAGAAATCATTTAGCATAAAATGTATATAATCATTTTCCCTTTTTTCCTATAGTTTGATTTATGTTACAATTAAACTTCTTAAGAAATATTTTTTGTACCATTATGTGACAATTATGGTTGCTTTCATCATGCAAAACAATCTATCCCAGTACCAACGTCTTTAATCCCTTCATGTCTGTTATACCCCAATGTAAAATCATGAAATTCCCTGTCTGTCCCACAAATCATAGCAATCTAATGAGACTACCAAACTGCCACATGACTGTCCTTCCCCTGAAGTAACTGACCAATCAGTGTGCTCCTTTACCACTACTATGTGATGGTCCCCTACCAGGGCAAAGAACGACTTTCCTGACCCACTGCCAACAGAAAAGACCTTGACATTTTTTTCGTGTTTGTGCCCCACCTACACACCAAAACAAAATGGCAAAAATCAGCCACTACAGGTAAGTGATGCAGTATTATAAAAAGTTGCATAAGATAAAATACAGCAACAGATAATATTTCCAACTGAAAAAAGGGAAATCTGTTCTCTATTAAAACTACAATATATACATCTCCAGGCATTTCTCAGCATATCATTCATTAAGCCCTATAATAGTTAGCATGTCATTATACCGCTGAACTTTTTAGATGCTTAAATGTTTACACTCGTATCAATTTATTCTTGCTAATGTACCATTCTATTTTGAATACTTTGTGCATATTTTCTATTTTTCCTTCAAACGAAACTATTTCCCCACAGATTATTTCTTCTTTCTTCCATTTCTCCCCAAATCACCTTCACTCCAGGTGCTTTATAATTCCAACCCATCATCTGAATCCCTCGGAAGCATTTTCTTGTCTATTTTTCTCTGAAATATGCATTTTGTGATAGACGTCTATTAACAAACGGTAAATCATTCAGCGTGTATGTAAAGGCTGACGTTTGTTACACTTGTTTGCAAAATCTTAGTACATCTTTGTAAACGCAGGAATGTTTTGTATTTCGGGTAAATTGCGAAAATTAAATAAGTGGCCTCCACACGAGACTTCTAGATTTTACATATGGTTTAGTTTTGCATAAACTAATAATCTATTTTTGTGTTGAAAGAAAGATATATTGCCATTCTAAATGAATAATTATAGCATTTCAGGGGGGATATTTTGTGAATTTTCAAGTAATAGATTGCATTATGTAATTGGTTGGGTTGAATATAATCATGAGATTTTTTGTTTGAAGACATAATATGTCCTACTGTTACATTTCATGATATTTTTTGCCGTTTTATGTAATGTTCCGCCCCCTACTAGTGAAAAATACTATAAAACCAAGACTTTAGGCTTTTAAAGGGATTTACCCTAATGCCAATAACTGGTGCCCACTAATTGACTAATTATATAATGTCACGAACAGATAAGTTTAAAGTGAATTAATAAAATACATTGGTTCCCCCATAAAGATTAGGTAACTTGGGTTACATTGACTGAGTCACAGAATCATTAAAAGAAGCCATTCCTTGGTGCTTGTATAACTCCATGTAGAGTCAAGCTTTTGAGGGCGCAGGCAGTGAATGGTTTCCAAAACTGTGTACTTCTTTAAATGCATTTAAGTCCACTGGTCTATGATATATCTAATAGAGCAAACCACTTTATGGCGAAAAAAAATTATACAGCATTGCAAACTGGCTAGATTATCATACCAACTTTGTAAAAGCAGCAGTAGTAGTTTCATAGGCGTAGCAGCAGAGAGGCCAGGGTGACCTATGCCCCTTCCCCACCAAATGTTCAGGTTGTGGGAGCCAGCATCTACTTTCTCATACATCCTCAAACACTCTCCTCAGGTTGGCAACCCCCAACAATTGAAATGCTCCTACACCCATGGGATTAACAGATACTAATGTTCTTGTTCTTCAAGTTTTATTCGAGTAAATCATATTTAATAATTGGTAACCAAACACCCCAAGATCTGTTTATAACAAATCATGTTTTTTTGTTTGCTAAAATTTATAATCACCAATACATGTACATTGTCATTATCAGCATATAAAAAGATGTATGCTTATCATACTGTTTTCTTCATTCATTCAAATAATGACTGCTCCCTCTATTAAGTCACTATAGTGACTCTGACTTCCGAAATCTGTAACGAATAGTCGACTAACAAGTTGAATCAGAGTGAAAAGTGTGGCAGTGAATAGTTATAACTATTCCAACATTAGCAATACATGTGCAGAGTCATAGAGGTCAAACCGTTTATCTGATAATAAAAGGCATGTCAAGGGGTATACTTATTGCCAACTGGCAAAAACCTGCTTAATTGATATCATGCAGCTATACATTGCATCACATAAAAACAAAATGGACAATCGGTCTCTTTTGTTAGTGGTATGTCTATTGTAAGTAGTACTGATATATATAATCTTTGGTTAGCATCTTAGTACCCACAACAATCACAATGAGAACAGACTAAAATGCCATTTCCACCGCGATTAAACAAAACTCTCAATGGCCACTCAATTATCAATGGTTTTATAACAAAAACAACCTAGGACTGATGGACATGAATCTCCAGTAGAGCCACTGTCCTTCCACAAGTAACTGACCTCTGTTTTAGCAATATTTTCTATGTTTTACTTATAATTATTACACTTTTATTTTGACTGGTTACTAAAACAATGTTTAAACAATGTCAATGAAATCAAATGCAGTTCTTCTGGAACCAGTCTATAAACATGATCACCTGGAGGCTTTTTTTATTTAAGTATGTAAGTATCTAAGTACATAAATATGCTGGTGAAACAGAAGCCTGGCAGACTTTATATCAGTCTCTTAATTTGAATAAAGCCCTCTCTAGATCCAGATTTATCCACCCGGACATATTGAAAATTTGCTGAAAATTTATGCCCCCCCTGACCAAACTTCCACTAGCCCAGACCAATATTGTAACTATGACTCCGGACAAAGTACTAAAAGTTGGTCATAAGTTTTCTTTGTTTCAGTTCTGCATTTTGTATTTTTGTCATTCTTATCATCCCGATCTTTTCCCTGCGGTGAAGCCAAAATTGAACAGAGACATGTCGAAAGGTGTTGTTCATCATTAATATCAATAAATCATGAATTGGTCTTCTAATGTCGTAAAATATGGAAAGGAAATAACTGAAACCGATCATACCAGAAGAGTTACGCCGCTTAATATGTTGCCTCATAAGAACTGGGCTGCGTTCAGCACCGTTAAACAGCAAACTTGTTAATGGATGGTTCCTTAAAATTAACGCGTACTGCCAGTTAATGTGAGGTTGGGCCAGTGTCCAGGAAAATATGTTAGCTTACATTATCAAACGTTTCACCGAACTGAACACAGCCCAGGTTAGAGTAATGCCGCTTAGTTTGGGCCGCTTAGTCATTCTATGTTATGTGTTTTCGCGTTCGCTGTAATGCTACAAATTATCGATAATCAATGATATTACACATGCTCGCCGGCAGGTGCATTTTAATTGATTCAATGATAAACATTATCAGCTCAGGTGCTTTTTAACTGATTTCTTAATTTTAATTTAACACGACCAGTCTGGCTACCTTAACTCCAGTAGAACATGACCGGACCAAGTATTTACTAGACTTTGTCGGTCGGATGTGGGTTAATGTCGAACCCTGATAATATGACATAAATACATTTACAAAAGCAAATAAATTACCATCATCTTAAACGATTTTACCTTAAACCGTCAACTACAAGAGTACCTATAAATAACAAAATCTCCTATATATATATTCTCAGGAGACACCACTTCATTCAAAAAACATCAAAACGTTTACACTTTTCATCATAAACTATAAAAACACTGTGTAGAACACTAATATTTTCATAATTCCCATAATGCATCATGTGCATGCAGGTAATGCAGCAAACGAGTATGCACTACAGTGCCATCTATAAATGTGTTAATATTCCATAAATTTCAAATTATGGCAGATTCATTGGTGATAACTGGGTAGTAAAATGCAGTTAGTGCACAATCAATGATGATTCAAATATAGATAGCGTAGCAGACCTACACGGCCCTCCATCATTCAGCATAATAGGGGAGCTTACGTAAATCGTTCTCAATCTGTAAATAACTTGTCAGAAAGTGGTAATTTGTTGCATACGCACACATAGGCATACAGTCTACTTAATGACAGACTATCACAGACTGTATATATTACAACGTATGTGCTGGAGATTGTGGAAACGTCGTTAAGAAATAATATGATGGCAGTATTGCATGTTTAATCAATCTAGTCTTACAATAAATACAATCTCCGCATTTGTTCAAAAGAATGTAATATACCTTTAAAGTCCAAGAACTGCTCTAATTTTTAATCATCTCAAATTAAATTAAAAAGTGGTTTTAAATGATCACACAAAGGAAGTTACAAGGTAAGATCATACTAATATGGTACTCAAACACACTTTGATTCAAAGAGTTGTTGTTGTTGCTGTTGTTGTTGTATGGTGTTTAGCGTCACCTTCAACAATTTTTCAGTCATATCGCGACGTTGTCTACTTGAGAAAGTATTTTAAGTGCTGTCACACTGGAGTATCATGCCGCAGACACATGGTATGATAGCCCACCCAGTCACATTAAACTGACACCGGGCTGACCAGACCTAGAACTCTCCTTTAAATGCTGAGCGTCAAGCGAGGAAGCTTCTAGTACCATTTTTAAACTCTTTGGTATGACCCAGCCAGGGATTGAACCCATGACCTTCCGCATGCGAGGCAGATGCTTTAGTGGCACATGTGTGTTCTCTTTATCATGTATTGGATATGTAAAATGTATATTTTAGTAAAACAAGAAGACTGACAAGTGAAACAGAAATGCCACTTTCTACACATCATAGGTTACTTATGTACATTCAGCATCAGGTTGTATTTGTGGAGTAGTTTGGGTTTTTTTAAGTGTAAAAAAAATATTTATAAATAAATCAGAAAAACACAACAAACCTCTAAAAACACAACAAACCTCTAAAATGACATCAATAAAAGATATTGATATGATTTTCACAAAAAATTCCATTATTTGCTAACTGCACTGTGCACATAAATTCAAAATGTGAAAATATTTCACCCCTTCTCTCCACAGTATGATATGCTGCATTAAACATATTATTTAATATTTTATTTGGTCGCTGTTTAACTTCGGGTCAACAGGTTCATCAATGGAGCTTCAGAATTGGGTCCACTGCTTGTACTAATTGGAAGGCTGATGATTAATTATAAATTTTGAAACATCCACAGATCTAGCTCAATTCAATTACAAGAGTCCGACAATGAAAAGCAAAGGTCCCTAACCTTGGACTTGCACTATTTTTAACCCCTGTTAAGACTGACCCCCTAAATAGACCTATTGTTTGAAGTCTGTAAATACTTATTTGTATTGTGCCAACAAATTGTTGTCCTGTGAACGAAGGAATTTATATCAACTTTTTATGCAACTTCTTATCTGCTTTGGGGTTATTTTCAGCACTATGTTGAAAAAAATATTCTAATATTACACACAAAAAATAAAACTACCTCACATTATCTTAAATCTACAACATCACAATCACTGAAATGGAATTTTATCTCACACATTTTCTTTTGCAGAAGATTGAATCAATACAGATTACATACATGTGTAATTATTGTCACAGAAAACACCGATGCACCAAAGATCATCGCCATACACCAATTGTCAGTCCAGGGTGCCATCTCATCATCTTGTACTGTCACTTAGTCGACGATTGATTTATTAACATATAAGCACCATCTGAACCTTTCAACGCAGTCGGACTGCTTCCAATATAATTAATCAACTTTTTCGCAGTATTAAATACACAATACACATTTGATGACTAAGTATAATTCATATACATATATAATATAGGAGAGTGCTAAACTTGTTTTCATTTTAATTAATAAGGTTTTAGTGTTTTTATTAACGGCAGAACATCCAGTCTAGAAAAATCACCATGACAGATAGAATTATTTTGAGAGTTTAATTGACTATATATTAGGTGTCCCGTCATGCTTGCAAATTTTGGCCTCAACAAATGGTATCCAAATGCGTTTTTCAAAATTCAATCTTGAATTCAAGTCTTGGAACATTCTTAAGAATAGTTGGTGAATACCACTCCCTGCAACTCATTTGATATGTCGCAACATGTTCAAATTTAAGCAGAAGATCTCAACTAAGTCTAACCTGGGCATGTAGACCTTTTCAACATATTATTTTTTATGTTTAAAAAGATCAAATCTGTGACACATACATAAAACCATTGCGCTGCTAACCATTTGAAAATAAAGGGTCCTTTAATATCCAGACAAATTCTGTCTTTACAAATTCAGGTGGACTCTTTACAATATAAAAGGTACTGCATTAAATGCCATGTTTTAATTACAGACTATATCACCCGGATGAAATAATAAAAATACACATTTCGGTACCAAACGTTTTCTCACAGCAGCAGAAACTGTTTGACCAAAATGTCAAAAATTGTCAATAACACAGCTATCAAACAGTCAGTTGCTGAGTACAATGTGATCTATAAGAATATACAGCAGATTGAAATTAGCCAGAATCCATTGTAAGTCATTTGATTTTCCATCTTTCTGACAACTTTACCGTTAAATCAAATATACCCCGGGCTATTTGTGCTTTCAATGAAATGACATACCATTGATTTTACCATACCGGGTGATGGCTTGTTATGTACGGTAATATAGAAACCAGCATTTCCCCGTGACAGCTGCCCATTTATTTTTTTTACGGTGATGATTTCGGGAGATTAAATTATGAAAATTTTGAATGATAATGTGAAATTCATTGTCGGTTTCATGCACGCATACTTTATATAATAAACTTAATGCATGTTTAACAACATTAGGTTATAAAACTTGTAAAATTAACTCAAAATTTATTCCACATAATGCATTTCTGTCCCATCTTTAAAACGATGTGCATGTAATGTGATAATTGCAGACCCTGTTACAACACTCCAGCTGTTTTAAAATATTCTTCTGCACACAATGAGATATTTACCACAGCAATTAATTTAATTTGTTTCTATCAGAATGTAAAATACAAATAGCACTCTGTATAATGGCTCTAATGAAAGTATTACTTATAAATATGTGGTCAAAAAGACGACGCTCAAAATCACATATCTGATTTCAGAGCGAGAACAAGGTTTAGTTAAAATACAATATGTAGTTATTATTCATAAAATAATAAAAATAATAATAATACCTAAAATAATTATACTTATTAATGAGATTAACATAGTTAGTTACACTAATCTTCCGCTCAACAATCATACAATGAACGTGAATTTCAACAGTACAATAAAAGATTAAAATATAAAACAATCATCTACATAATGCTTTTAAATTCACCGACATACCAGTACATATTTTTTATTAAACGCTTACAATCAAACGGCCGATTTTCAACTTAACAACTGAGTTTCAGAAGATAACAACTTTAACCCTTTACTTCATAAAAACGCCTTTGGACACCTCTAATATCGAAAGCATTAATTCACCCCGTAGCAGCAATGGGTGAATTATGTTTATATTAACTGACAGAGTGGAAAACAGTGCAGGAAGTGTTCAGATTGCTCGTTACGAGCAATCTGAACTCTTCCTGCACTGTTTTTAAAGGCCTTCTGTGATTGGTGCTGGAAAACGCGTCTATATGAAGTAAAGGGTTAAGACTGTTTTCGAGCTTCAACCAGCAGATTGTTCCGTAAAAGTGACCCAGAATAACTGAATGAACGTTTGTAAAGCTCTATATCCTGGGGTGGTATTCACCAACCATTCTCAAGAATATTCTTAGACTTGAACTCAAGAAAGAATTTTGAAAAACACATTTAGAGACTTTTTTTTGCGGCAAAACTTTGCAAGCATACAGAGACACCTAATATATAGTCAGATAAACTCTTACAATTATTCTATATGTCATAGTAAACTAGATATCTAAGGTATGAATTTGGATTTTTAAGCTCAAGTCTAAGAATATTCTCAAGAATGGTTGGTGAATACGAACCCTGGACTTTAGAACATACAATAATAATCCTTCTACATGTGATTAAGTACAGCAGTAAGTCAGATTGCATTGCCCTTTAATAATACTGAAATACGTCTGGTAGGTAACAATATCTAGGATGTTTTCATCTGCAAAACCATTTCATTTATTCTGATAGTCTATGTTTACGAAACCCAATCATACTAATCAAATATTATTTACTGCAAGTTATTATGTACGTACCAATTTTCTTTGCTGCAAACATCTGTTTTTAGTGTAAGTTATGAAACACTGGAGGGGGGCAATGTCAACAAATTTTAGCTTATGCTTAAACGAGAAAAACACATGTTAGTTAGATGGAACAATTTTGGATGAAGTTTCCCCACTAATGGTTTAATGGTTTTCTTATCAATTTATTCTAGATTTCCATGATGCATGTTTTTAGTCAGAAATCTGCAAACAAGTTTTCACTTATAAAAACAACTGATTAAGTTAGTAAATCTTTTAACCCCTGCCATCTGTCAATAATTGATTGCCAGTTTGCCAGTAAATGAATTAGGGAAGAAAATATACAAAGATTCCACAGGTATTAGACATGGACTATCTGATATGGCAGATAGAATGATCCAATCCAAAATAACAGCAACAACCTCTTGATTTATTGATAACTGTGAAAATATTCTTTTCTTTCTTCTTTTCTCTTCAAATAAATCTCTCCTAAGCTGTTACAATCCTTTAGAAGCTTTCTAAAACCCCTGAATCACCTTGAGTAAGTTTAAGAATTCATCAGTGATGTAAAGATGCTTGAAATGCTTCTTGAAGAGCCCTGTGATGACAAAGAAGATAACACAAAATTGCAATGCAATAATGAGAAATGAATCCATATAAAATACAAATTAATGGAATAAAGACTGTTTACATCCTCTTTGGTCAAGTTTACTGTTTTATCATTAAGTAGACCGACAGACTAAACACGGCATTTGACAAGAAAATGGGATATTTGACAAGTAGGTAATTGCCACTATTAATAATCAGCTTGCAGATATGACCAAGCATCTAGTGATCAAGATGTCTTGCCCAAGGACAGCTGATCATCGCCGGACTTCTGGAGGCCACTATATAATGAATCAATATAACAGCAATTCTGACTTTTATGGAACAATTATTATTACGAGCTGTTAATTAATGGTTCATAAAACAAGCAAAACAAGCTTTCTGACCTCATCTTCGGCTAAACATTGAGGTTGTTTGTTGACCCTATTTGTTTATGAAGTACACTGTATAATCTTTAATTAATCATCAGACTATTCTACTATAAAAATGGGAGCAACATAAATTATTATTTATTTGTAGCGGGCATATCTACCTACTAAAAGAATGATGAAACACGGCGGTGATGTAACGGATTGGATGTTAGGTGCCCACGCCAGAGGTCACGAGTTCAATACCGAACTCTCAAAAGCAACACTCAGTACTTAAATTTTACACAGGAAATGGACTTGAGAGTGATAGAGTCACAAAAGCTTGGAAACATTTAGATAGCCATGCAGATATTGAATTTAAATTTAATGGCAATTCATACTACTGGTAAACTCACATGTTAACTTACTGAGTAAAAAACAGCTCCCTGAAAAATGTTCTCTTTTATTAAACATGTAAAAACTAGTTTAAAATTCCAGTCTTTTTATGATTTCTTTCTAATAAAGGGGCAACTATCACTTTGTTAGACACCCTGACACATCAAATGAATCGATCCCAGTAGGGCACTCATTTCCAACTCAGTAGGGGCTCTTTTCAAACTGTCATCTGTCAAATTATAACACAAAACCACCTAATTTCGCAAGAAAGGGTGCATTAATCGGCTATTTGTTCAAAAATTTATAAAAAAAATTCACATAATTACATTTTCACAAGTTGAACAACTTGATGTTAACGCAATTGAACAGGCGGCAAAATGAAACCCTCATTATTTGGCCATCTTTTCTATCTCTTTTTGTCACTCTTTTAAGCATGCATACAAGAACTGAACAAAGTCCTGTCAACTTCGATAGAGCTGCCCTCCATTTGATGAACTTAAACTTTTCAGCTAGTTATTTAACAATAAAGACCCCTAATGGAGAAACAAGAACTGGAAGCAAGCAAATTTTATCAAAAACTGTGTGAAACGCATAGCAATTTGTCGCCAAATCTGTCAGAAGATTTTCCCATCTTTCACTTCCAATTACGAACACAAAACACACTGTATAAAACCCACATCAACATGTCAAAAGCCCCCATCACTAGTTCTGACCACAAGTACGCTTTATAAAGAAAATCATTATTATCTTTTCATTTATTAACAAACTGAAAAAGAAATAAAAAGAGTCCTGTATTGACTGTGTATGGTGATGGTGCCCAGCGGAGATGTTGGTGACGGGCTCTAAAAACAAGTATACTTAATAGTGTCACTGCATACACTTGGCATGCAGCTTGGCAGGTATAAACATTTCTTACAAAACTGTCATTCATGTCCGCTGTCATACATCGACTGAATGCAAGGCAGATGTGCAAGGCTCAGAATGAAATTTCTAAAAGGTTTTGGTAATTGGTTTATTATTTTATGTTGCAACAAAAAAAAAACTGTTCTGACATCATAATTACAAGACATAAAACACTTCATCATCCGGAATGACTTACTTGAAGCTACATGAATGGCAAAAGCTTCAAACCGGAGACCAAAATTAAGACCATCCGACTGCATTTAAACTACAAAACCTGCACAATTGACTCAGTTATATGCACACTTTATTTCAGAAGTTCAGAAGCAAAACATTCTGGATAATAAAATTACCAGCCACTGAGCTGCAAACTCGAGCGAATCTCTTTTAAGACGTTTTTAAGCGCAAGAAGAAAATAACCAAGGCAATAAAGACATTTTTTTTTTTGTCCATAAAAGCCAACAAAATGTAGTTTACATACAGTATGCCACAATAAACTCTTGACTGTTAATTATGTTTTACAACTGTCACAAAAACTTCTCCATAAAGTTTTTACGCTGTCCGAGAAACCTGACAAGTACTAATGTGCTGGCCTGGGGATACTGGAGTTGTTTTGATTTGGGGGGAAGGTGGAGTATCCAACTATGACAGCATGTAACTTATAACAGATTGCCGGCCATGATGAAAAAGTGTCAATTTTTGTCAAATCGTCAAAATGACAAGACAGCAATGAACTAAGGATCACCTTAATAGAAAGAAAATAGAATTTTAATGTGTCGCAAAATTGTAGTGAAGTTTTAAGGCTAGTTTATTATTTTTTCATTTTAGAATGAATATTTAATAGTGAATTTGAATCTTTAATGTTAACTACAATTTCCAGTCTTAATGAAACATACCACGGGCCAAACAAGCTTAACATAAACAGAATACATTCTCCTACCAAAAATTGCTCATTTAAATAATTGCAAGGAAATTGGATTTTTTTACCTTGAACATTAATATTAGAATCTAAAATATTAAAAATTACAACTGATTTTTTAACTAAAATAGCTGAAAATATATTATATATTTTAATAATATATACATTATATATAAACAAAAATCTCAACTTAATTTTTTTATTCTTAACTACAAATTAAATACTAATAATTAACCTAAAAAAAAAAAAGACATACTCTATACATTGCAACAATGTGAATGCATGTCTATCAAAGTAAACAAACACTTTAACACAGATTATTATTTAATACTTAACAAAACAAATTTCCAAATAAACACATTCCTAAGTTTTATAAAAAATTTATCGGTGCTTAAAAATCGATAAATCTGCCTGAAAATAAGTTACTTGTGTCCATTAGATAAGTCAGCTTTCAGGTTGTATATTTACATACAATAATACACATGAAAAGGAAGCATGCATAAAGGTAACAAATAAATGCGCAGATTGTCATCTTAATTACACAAGTTTGTTTTTCCAGTTAACACGCATCCCACATACAGATATATTGATCTGCTTTTTGAGATTTCCATTTTGATAACGTAACATGCACTTTTCCCAAGAAGTGTTGTTTCCACAGCTGTATTATGTAATTTTCAAAGGAAAATCCTCGAGAATGTACTTTTCACCTAATAATGTTCTATAGCATGGCTTTGTATTGATTAGGCCGTAATAAATTAATTATTAGATTATCATCCCCGCCCACCCCCTCATTTTCATGCCGCCCCTACTCTTTTTAATTTCATTAAAAAAAAATTAAACATCAAAATCTTAAAAACGAACATAAAAATAAAATCCTCCCGCCTTCCCCGTTTTTGAGAAAAATTTGGATGATAATCTAGCAATTAATTTATGATGGTCTTATAATGCTGATCGCTCCATTTTGTTAAATAAGAATCAATTTCAACATACAAATATACTCTTTTAAGACAGGTCACCCAAAGCCCCGGCAGTTGTCTTAAAGGCATCATCTCCAGATCACTAACCTTTCGAGGTCGAGAGTTGGAGTCCAATTTTGGTCTTAAAAATAAAGTCGCTAACGCTTGCCAGATGTTTTTGTGAATTTAAGGACAATGGTGCTGCTGAGATTCAGTCTGAGGTCTTCATCCATCAATACAACAGGATGCCAAATATATATATAATCAGCAATAGGGTGAAATACTCCATGCAAAACGCCGCTGGTCATTCCAAATAAAGGTTCAGATAAAAGCCATCAAGTGCCTGCACTGTGCATCAACATTGGCTTATTATTAATTATATATATGGTTTCAGAAATGAATTTCTCGGCTAACACATTTACAAAGTTGGCGATTAAATGTAGCGTGGAACAAAAAAAGAACTTTATCGCATTAATGCATCTCATACCAACTCCATAACTCAAATCTGTAACAATGCTAATCTGCAAAATGTTCTGGTAAATAAAAAATTATGCAAAAACTTGGCATTTCTTGGCTATAAAGTAATTACTAGAACATGTTTATACGGCACATCATGCGTTTTACTAACGTTTTGACAGAGTAAGTGATTTAGCAGTCACAGAGTGTCGAATATTTGTATAAACAAGGTAAACTCCATTGCAGGTTCAAAAGCAGGAGCAGGAGGCTTCAAAGGCGAAGAAGTATTTATCATGATTGCCTGCCGTAAATCTTCAATCAATGGTAAGCCAGAGTTCAACACTATTTTATTTTTATCAAACAATGTTTATTCTTTATTTTTTCTACCAAACTTTTTTTATTTTTGGATGGAGTTTAGAGTCATTTTTTACACATTTAAGGTTATAGATGGCATATCCAGTTTTTATTGTTGGAGGAAGACCTCAGAATGAATCTGAGTAGAACCACCGTCATTCTGCAAGTAACTGCATGGCAAACTTTCTCACATAATGTTTTTGGGACAAGCCGGTCTTAAACCTACGACCTTAGTGGTGAGAGGTAAGTGATCTTGAGATGGCACCTTAGACAACTCGACCAGGGGAACCATTCTCTGCCAAAATAGTAATATTTGTCTGCACAGGGATGTCATAAATGCAAGCTCCACTATTCAGGTGAGTAGTGATCGCTCTCCCTTATAAAGTATACGAGTCCTAGAACTTTCCTTTAATTGCGACGGCAAAAAAAAGGAAACTATGGCTCCATCTTTTAAAGTATGACCTGAATAAAGACTGAGCTCACAAACTAAAGTGCACGATAACATCTTAGTTTCATTTCTCAATTTTTTTTTATATTTCTTTTTCTTTCGTTTTTTCTGTTTCTTCCACAAAATTTACAAAGTAGCTTTCAAGTTTTAAAATGAATGCCAACAAAAAAATTAAAAGATCAACCACAAATTATGTTTTATATCCAAAAAAGTATTGCTGCCTCTCTACGTCTTATTTTCCACAACATACCAGTTACTGGCAGCAAGAAAACCACTTGGAGAACCTGTGTTTTATTTGCGTGCCGGCTGGCAAGACAAGTGCCCCCCTCTCAAACAGTGCTTGACTCCCTGACATAGAGGAACATGAAACAACACTGGCACACATTATTACACTTCAAGTTAGAGCACTTGTTCCTTGCAGCTTCCATAACAACCAACCAGGGTGTTGTCTACACAGGCGTTGCTAAGCATTTTGTATCAAACACATTTTTCAACGGGGTAAGGCATACATAAAGAAAATGTGCATTTTTTATATAAATATAGTCCAGTTTGTAAAATGTTTAGTTCCTATTCCAATCACTTTTCTAATGGATCTCACATCCTTTTATGATAGCAGTTGAAGAACCAAGAATGAACCCGAACTGAGACACTAAACGCATTATTTCTGACTTGTTTACCATTTGAACACATACAAATTGTTGCTAAACAATTAAACATACAAATTACTGCCAACCAATGTCCCCCTTCTGCCAACCCAGGAATGAAGGACCCTTCCAATTTTCCAATTTCGATTGGAAAAAGTGATATCAGAAAAAAGAAACCTTATTGCAATTTGTATTTATTTTGTTTGTGAACCAATTACCAAACACAAGATTCAGTGTTTGTAACACTGACATCCCTCCTCTATCCCCCCACTCTCTCCACCACCACAATTATTTCTGGAAATAATATGGTACCAATTAAATTCCATAATTTTTCCAAGAAGTTTTTAAAGATACTAATTTAAACTCAAGCAGATGTTCGTATGCAATGCCTTTATTTTGTATTTTCTTGCCACTAGTAGTATGCCATCTTGGGAGACATAGTAAACCTATCATTCACTCTTTTTTTTTAATAGCATAGAAAACCTTCACATCTCTGGAAAAAAAATCCAATTATTTTGAATTCTGCAATTTTTTTTTTTTTTTAAGAAAATGCAATAAATTAAATGGTTAAATTAAAACTGTAATGAAGGGACCCAACTTGACATGTAGATGATGGAAATGAGCTTTAAAGTTCCGTTACAAATCCCCTTTACAAGTTTCACAACTTCCAAATAGCAACTTAACTTTGTATAATTGTAATCATTCTCTATTACACTATGTTTTTGTTAATTGTCAAGAGCTCCTCCACAGACAAGTTGTCTTATGTGCTGTCCTGTAACAACCCCCCTCCTCTTACATCTGACGTTATGGGTTATAGCTCAGAATGCTCAAAAAATTTTTATTTTGCCGGTTACTTTTAGATTTTAGGAAGGTTAATCTTAACTCATGGACAGTCTCATTCTGAGGTATACCTCCACCGACAAACTGGATACCAGATATTGTACTTATTATTTTGTAGCACTTAAATGCTCTTTTTATCCACCTAATACATCTATTCCAATAAGCTTCGAGCATTTGTACCATGTGATTGTTTATAAGAAACCGGTTTTGTATTTTTTTGTTATTTTTTTGATGAAAACAAAAATGGTGAAGGCGGCATGAAAATTAATAATATTTCCTAATGTAACCTCTTAATGATCAGCGTAATTTCTCGGATATGAAACGTACGGTAAGCCCAGCGTAATGTGACAACTAATATTCTTCTTCTACTGTCAATTACGTTTTCTTACTCGGAGACTAGGAATTATGAGTAAAACAAAAACAATACATAGAGGGTAACATGGATTGTAGTTATATGGTATAAGGAGCCTATTCTCTTCTTAAAGTTACTTGTCGCAAAGTTCTGTCTAAATGTTTTACCAAATTATAATACCTATTTCATAAAAATAACACATTTTACACTGACCATTTTACCACTGTGTAATAAATATTATGTTTTATTTTTATGTAAGAACAAAATGTGGATAATAAAAAACGTCATTGAACAGTTAACTCGCAATAAGATATGGATTTTTATTGTCCTTGTTGTTGCGAGACCCAGTATTGGACTCGGCGCCTATGGCGTCTCGCCCAATGCAGATTTTCACAGCAACATGGATTCATACAATAAAAATCCATATGTACAGTTAACTGTATAATAACCTTATATTGTTCAATCTAGGCTTTTAATTTTCTCATAGTGATAGATTATTTTGTTATTTCCTTACTATATAGGGATGTGCTATATAGGGATGTGCTATTATGTGAAATAATGATAAAATGAGCAGATAAACCTATTTTCATTGCAATGTGATCGCAAGCATAAATGTCTGAGATTTTGATTTCAGTTTAAAAAAATGTTTTAAAGCTTAAAACAATAATTAAGCATTTCATCTTTTTTTTTTATTTTTTCATCTTTTTTTTAGTTTACACATTACTAAAGCAATTAAGCATTTCAATTTTTTCTTTGTTTTACACTTTTTGTGCATGGTGTTTGGTGTGATGGCTACAATGTCTAGCCCCACTTTTAAGCGTTCACGTTCATGTTGTAATGACTCGGTGAAACAGTTTATACATTCTTTCCTGTACGTGTATATATCATTTTTTCACTTTATACATTTCTGATGTTGGTAGGGCCGCATCACTTGAAACAATAATCACTATGTTTTTACACAGTTTTCACAAGAGCTTTAAGGAGCATTTCACTTTATAACTGTCAAACTTCGAATGCAGTTGGAAAAGATATTGAAATAAAACAAGCTCCTATATCAAGGACGGAGAAACCATAACATAAGTGGCCTAAATGGAAATGGCGCAGGCTGATTGTTGATACCAGAATGAACTTCTTACTTTTAATTTTCCCCTCTTAACTTGACATTCTTACTACATTAAGAGGAAGTGTAAATTGCAAATTTATGAGTTTTTCTTAATAAAATGCATATGAATTTTATCATTTTCTTTTAAAAAGATTTTGTGCTGATTTTTAGACAACATTTTGTAATCTTGATATTTTTAGCTGTGTGAATTAGCCAACATGTTTCAATTACTTAGAGTAGCTTTAAAAGGTGAAAAAAAAAACTTGGAAGAGCAATGTTTGTCTAATGCATTGGAATAGGGGGGAGGGAATATAAAAGTTTAGACCATCCTTAGAAAATAGATTATTTGCCATGCTCCTACCTACTCAATCAAAATTGTAGCTACCATAACTTTTTTTATTGACTTTCAAAGCATTTTATTTTTTTTAATGATTTCTGTCCATTTTTTTAAAAAATGACTGCAAAATCAAAATTTTGCAAAAAAATAAAATTAGCTACCTACCTACCAGCACGAGAAATATTTTTTTAAGGATTGCCTTAGTTGTCACTTTGACAGTAAACCAACAGTCTCAAGTATGATGCCTGGAAAAACATCAAATCTTAATTTTCACCTTCACCATCAACAATTTCAGGCAGGTGAAAATATTGAAGCTTAGTTTTAAACAACAAAGTTGCTCAGTTTATACTATATGACTGTACAATTACTCAACACCACTATGGTTACTCAGCCAATACTAGGCCATCCTTAAAAAATGTTTGTTGGCTGTGCTTCGGCCTTGTTGTATAGGTAGGTAGGTATTTGGTTTTTTTGGCCATATTTTAATTTTACATACTTATTTTAAAGAAAAATGGACAGAAATCATGAACATTTTTTTAAATGCTTTGAAAGGTAATAAAAATGTTTAGGTAGCTGCAGTTTTGAGTGAGTAGGTAGGAGCACGGCAAACAATATATTTTTCAAGGACAGTCTAGCTAATTTTTATTTTTTTGTCAGATTTTGATTTTGCATACTTATTTCAAAAAAAAACGGAGAGAAATCATTAAAATAAAAATTTGAAAGGCAATAAAAAAGTTTTGGTAGCTGCAATTTTGAGCAAGTAGGTAGGAGCACGGCAAACACTTTTTTTTTTTAAGGACGGCTCTATACTGTTACTCAGCCACTGTTCAGAAATCAAACCCCTGCGCGATGAACACTGGAACGTAATGTAATAATGCGTTACATGTGTACAGTAAGCATGAAGCTGTATGTATCACATACACATGAAATTGATGCATCCCTGTGAATTGTTGAGATTTTACAACTATTTCCAAGTGGTTTAAAAATGATACCATCGACAGTTCAAGAGGGAGAATCAGTCATTAAATAGTGCACAAGAACTCTTAAAGCAAGTTACACGAACATACGTTACACAATTTTTACAACTACTTTTTGTTTCTATACTTGCAGAAGTTTCTCTCTGACATTGACTATTAAGTCCACAAGCAACTCAAGGATAGAACTCTGTTTGACAAAATGACATCCTCACACAAGTGCCCGATTGTGAGTTGATTTTGTGGGTCTAAGTAAAGCTGAAAACAGCTTTATAATATGGTCATGGATTGAAATTTATTTATTAAAGCTTTCAATATACAAACCTGAATGTTGCCTTTAAGTATTTTTTGCCAAACAAAACTTTCAAACCTCTGAACTTCATTATAATGAAGTCCCTAACGTTGCGACATTGTATTTACAAACCTGAATTTTGGTCAGATGTCCGCACCATTTCATTATTTGGATACAAAATGTATGCCAGATGGATGTTATGCAAAAAGTATGTAAAAAAATAACAGAAAACTCAATCATCAGTAAAACCCAACAGGCCATTCTAGCTAAGGTATTTAAACCTTTGTTGTTTTTATTTAACGAGTTTTAACACAAGTTACAACCTATGACACCTAATTTATGGCATATCCAGTTTTATTGGTGTAGGAAGACCTCAGAATGTATCTGAATAAAACAGCCTTTCTACAAGTAACTGGAAACTTGTCACAATAAGTTTTTTACGAAGCTGGGCTCGCACCCACGACCTCACCTGCAACAGGTAAATGATCATTTAGACATTAAACCACTCGGCCACGAAGGACACTATTAATATAACTAGACTGGGCTTATAAGAAGCATTTCATATTTATGTATGCATGCCTTCTGGCCACTGATTAATTATAATAAACTAAGGTACCCCAACACACCTGCCCGTTGACACACCCACTCATGCACCCACATAACATCCACCCACTCATAACAGATGTGATTCTATATGTAAACAAAATCAAATGCATTTATTGAAACTTTATGGAAAATTATTAAATATGAGATTTAATTTGTACAGTAAAAAATATCAAACTGAATTCTTTAGGGAGTGGGTTTAACGCCATTTTCAACATATTTCAGGTTATATATGATGGCATATCCAGTTTTACTGGCTGAGGAAAACCTCAAACTGAGTAGAACCTCTGTCCTTCCGCAAGTAACGGGAAACTTTCTCACATAAAGTTTTTGGTGCAAGAGGGATTAAAACCTACGACCTTTGAGGTGAAAGGTAAGTGATGTTGAGATGGCGCCTTAGACCACTCGACCACCAAGGACCCTCCTTTAATTTTTGTAAAATTTTACATTCTAAAGAAACATCATTTGTTATATACCATTACATCAACAACATTCAATGCATTCATACAGTGAAACGGATATGAAAACAACCTACACTTATGCAATAATATTATAATAATCTTAAAATACATACATTTCTTTTTTGAGGATAAATTGTTGTATAACATTTTGAGAGTTTATTAAATTTCCTGGATCTGACATGTTGACATTTTAATATTCACAATTTTAATTCTCAAACCCGTTTTTTTCTACCGTGAGATTATTGTCGAGCATTTTATTATCGTGACATTACCATCTCACCACTTGACACCCATTACGACAGGAAAACACATCTCCATGTATCCGTCACAAACTGTTATAAATGTGCAATGACAAAGTTCTGTTGTGAATATCAATGCAGATCATTTGGTGGAAACAATTTAAAGGAATTCAGATTAATCCTAAAATAAACAATAGATTGTATATACTGTTTTCCTACTAATGACTCAGAAACTGACAAATTCAATTTTTTATATATTTTTTGCATTTTTTCAAAGAGAATTAATAATTTATAAAAAAAAAAATGCCACATTCTTCCAAAATGGAGATTATTCAACTTCCTGCCAACCCATTTCTGAAATCCTTCACGGTTGGCAAACATCGAACAAAGAATTTTTTATTGATGGTCTAAAATGTGTGTTTACTTGATCTAAATATAGACATTTTCCTGACTTATATAATGCTGCCATTTCATATCAGCGTCATTAAAGGCAGTATTGATGTAAATGTCTAAAATGATTACAAAACATCTCGTTATCATTAATAATAATATCAGTAATAATATAAATAAGTACAAATAATTTGGAATTTCAAATCTGACAAAAACGAATATTTTAATACGAGATATTTAGTTTATACAAATTTATTTTAGTTTGAATGCGAAAAAAACTCATAAAGAGCTTATATGAACCAATCTCAAGTCGGATTCCTGGGTAGAAAGGTGAGAACCAGTACTGAGTGCTGTTTTTTGAGAGATTATTGGATCGAGCTGGAGATCAAACTGGCATCCTGACCTGAGCCACTGACACTATTGACTGCACTACCGCTTAAACATAATTATGTGTGTCTGCTGGAATAGTATTACCGGTAGAGGTAAGCTGAAATGAAATCCCATAAATATCACCTACATAATATACTAACTGGACACCATAAATAAAAAAATAACTGGCAAATTGTGTTGAAAAAATTGCATTGAAACACCTTATCCAAACAAATAAACAAGAGTTGTCAGAAGACCAACAAAGCTCGCCTCTGGGTGTACAAGTCCAAAAAGGGCCATAACTGTGCCAAAATGCAATGCAGAGTTATGGTTCTTGTCTGTGTGTGTTTCATTGATGATGGTGAACACACATGCAAAGTTTCATCCACATCCAATGAGTTGTTGCATAAATATCTTAAACTTAAACGCAAAAGTTTAATCTGGGTGTCTACAGACGACGCCGACGACGCCGGGGTCATGACAATAGCTCTCCTTGGACTTCGTCCCGGTGAGCTAAAAAGAATAATTTCAGGCATCGTTATTATGATCGCCATTTTTCAACTTTCAGTTTGATTTACTGTTTCAGTTCCAGTATTGTTAGTAGCTTGTGATATTTACCATATAAATTTCACCATTATTCTCCTGTATTTGTAAAACTTGACGTAGCTATTACTGATGGTGGGGTCTCCACTTCAAATGTTAAATTATTGTTTTGTTTAAAGTACTGTTCTTGATTTACAGAGAGAAAATTTGCAAAATTGGCAGGATCGCTGAGCAGTAAAATAAAACAGATCATCAAATAAACTGCAGGTAATGGACACAAAGTAAACAAATTATACAAACAAATCGTTCCATGCTTCAAGCAAGAAAGATAAACAAGATATGGAAAACGCAGGCCAAAGTGTGTTATGTGGCTGGAGTGCCAGATTTCGCTCCTTTCCTTATGAAAGAAATGACGCCATAAATATGAACTGAAATCATATAATTTGCACTTTGAAACTATTATTAAAAGAAAAAAATAAAGCTTTGAATAATTCAGTAATAACAAATGTGAAAACACATCTGGAAACTGGACAATATCAACCTGCTAAAGCTCAGTTTAGCTTCTGCAATAATTCTCAGATTTTTTTAGATAAAATAGTCTGGCGTTCGTCAATTTAATGCCTAAGGAGGCAGACTACCACTGCAATTCCTGCAGAATTTGCCATAAATTGTGTGGAAAGGTGGCACAAGGTGAACAAGCTTATCAAATAATTGCATCCAGTGGCATTACATGGTGTTGTTTTTTTGTAACAAATTTATCCTAACGAATTCTATTATCAGATTATCCCCACTGCCAACATGGTGTTGTCAATATTGCGGTCTCAGTGCACAAGTAGTATAACTAAAAATAAACTAAGTAAGTAGATAGACTGTTTTTGCACAGAGCCCTTGATATGTGAATGTGCGAATTAAACCTTGGTCTGTCTACAGCACTTGTTTTATTATACAAGGGTGGGGGAAGTATTTCCTTTTTCTGATTTTTTTTTATTATTAAAGTTTGCTTTTTGAGGGATTGGAATAGTTATAAAATTATTACACTGTCCATCCACACTTTATATTAATCTGAGCAAGTTCTTCTTTACTTGGCCGAAAATTAAGTTTACTTGTCTATACAAGACAATTTCACTTTAAAACAAAGTTTAATTACAAAGAATCTGTTACACAGAGCTAACAGAGGCCTCTCAATAAAAAGTCTTTCTTTAATGCCATGAACTGAAACTATTTCAAATAACATTAAATAAGGGAGAGAGCTCTCTCAGACCATCCTTAAAAAATGTTTGTTTGCTGTACTCTGACCAAGTATTTTTCATGTGGGTAGGTACAGGTAGCTATTTATTTTTCTTTTGCAAAATTTTGATTTTACATGGTCATTTTAAACAAAAAATGGACAGAAATCATGAAAAATAATTTCAATGCTTTGAAAGTCTAATAAAAAAAAGTTTGGGTAGCTGCAATTTTGAGTGAGTAGATTGGAGCACGGCAAACACATTATTTTTTAAGAAAGACCTTAATAGAATATGGTAAGTTGCTACTCCTATAAAAAATGGAGTCATAACAAAGGCAAACTGAGCCGCTCATATACAAAAATATACAGTACTTGGATATTAAATATGTCTGAAAAATAATTTTATATAAAATTATAAATAAGAAAAAAAAATGCTTTGAGTTTTTAAATCATGAAGTCACGAATAAAGAACATTTTTATGTGTTTGATGTAGTGTGGGTGGACATTTCTGTGAAGTAGGAACATTCAAGACTTGACGAGACTATCAGAGTAAAAACAGTGCATAACTGTGATCTCATATTTTATGCAACTAAAAACTTTCATTTATTCTGATATCGCGACTATAAATATCAGAAGGTGTGTGCTACACTTTAGATAAGTGTACATCTGGAATGTGTAAGGAAAAAATGTTTTGCATGTTTCATATGTACACTTTATACAATATCTATAAACAATAATGTTTTATCACAGTCACTAGCTTTTGCCATTAAGGAACAGTTTTACCACAATAAAATGGTTCTTTTTTACAAATTGAGTCACATTTTGGAACACATCATTGACTGGTAATACATTCCTCCCCCCCCCCCCCCCCCATTTCTTTTAAAAAAATATAAAACAGTTTGTGTCTAAATATAATGGCCTGTCATGCGAATAAACCCAATTAATGTAGAGTGTTCAAAATGCACTTAATTATAGAGTCAATTAGCGTTGTACATGCAGCTAATTGTGACTTTGAATCAGTCGTATATAGTGACAGTATGACTGCCATAAAATTGCAGTGCTTGATGACCCAGCATTTAATCGATAACGAACAGAGTGCTATGCAGTGTTACCTGTCCCCGCCCACCCCCATCTCTCCCAACCCCATCATATCAAATGAAGCCAATTTGTCAGCAAGCGATATTCGTCATCAATCATCTTTTGTTATATTTAATGAGTTATGTCTAAACATAATCACTGTTAACGCCAACTCAACCATCTCGTTGTTATGGCAACTTTAACCCTACAAAAGAACAAAACCGTTTTGTAAGACAATTATAGACATTACTTTTTTATTTAAGAATCTCAATCTTTTTCAACACGCATACCAATTTGAATAAACCATGAATTTCGTACTTTGATAATTATTAAAAAACCTTTTTTATAAATTTAAACAATTTCTCCCTTTTAAAAGAGACCTTCCTTAGTTGTGTTTGTAAATGGTCCACAACCTATGGAGTTTTGTTTTGTGTGAATATTAGTGTCACATTTATGCCATCAAGGGCCAAAAGATGATCAGTTAGCCTAACCACTCTTTCCTGGGTCCTTGAAGTTTAACCAGTACTCAAGCACACCAATCTCTGCAAGTAACTGATATCGTCTTGAACCAGTGATGAGAGAAGAATGACAATGAGGCATTGACAATTATAAAAATAGCTAAAAGATTATGGGAGATTACGAAAAACATAACACCAATAATTTGGTAGATTATAGCTGAGACCTTGTTAAACAAGCATGTTTATAAAGGATCTTCTGTCAGTAAATAAGACAATCCAGAGGTCGTGAGTTAAATTCCCTGCACAGCCATTATAAAGTTCTTGTGAGGATTGGCCATTATGAACTTTGTTCTCCCACCTCTGGATATGCAGGGAAGAAGTCAGTGACTTGCAGAGAAAAGGTGTTTTTGGTATTGGTTATCCACCTAATTGATCCCAGAATATATGGTAAGGTATGTTAACTACTCTTATATTACTAAAATATTATTGAAAAAAATTGCAAAACCCTGTCACATAAAATCTTAAACAAAGTTACATCAAAAACGGTATGTTTTCAGACGGGGTTGAGTAGATTGATAGATTGATTGATTGGTTAAATGTTTAGCCGTCATTTTTATGCCATCAAGGGCTAACAGGCAATTGAGTAGAAAACATCAAGGAGTTTTTACGTGATGGTGAAGAACACTCAAACACAATTATAATGATGAACAAGGATTGAACATTATCCTATTCCCCACTACACCATGTTTAATTACAGAGGACAAATATTCAAATCTCACTCAGTACAGTAAAAAAAAAATATCAATGTTGTAATTATGTAGTTGTTATAGATTTATGGTCTATTCCACTGGTAATTTGTTATACTATAAAAAAAATCAATTCACTCATTTTTTGCCATTTCATTCAATTAATATGTTTGTGGTTATAACGCAAAAATGTTGCACTGATTTCCATAGATTTCTTGCGAATATAAATAACATGAGAAAAAGCGCAAAGAGTGAACAAACCAAGAAATCCTAATTACTAGACGACATAATTGCCTGCCTACCATTAGGTAATTATTGTCATAAATAAACATATATTTTCCTACACACTGCTGGCAATCACCACACACGATAACAGCTAGAGCTGCGAACCACAAACCACACCATTTTTTGTTTATTTACACCAATAAGTGTATAAATGAGATTAAAGTCTTGTGTCATTTATTGGGCATTTTCTCACACCAAAACTTCATTATGTCGGGTCCTTTTTTTTTATCTGTCATAACTACGTATTTGGATTTCCACGCAAATCGTCAATTTCAAATCAGATCACGTTATTGCATTTCTGTCAAATAGTTTGGCTTCATTAAATTTCAAAAAAACTTGTATATATATTGTACATTTGAATTTTTCAAATGATGTATGCATGTATTTTCAAAGTTAGTGATTTGATTTTCCCAAACAGTCATAAAAAAACTACATGACCTGCAGTTCAATGCAAAGACAATTATGAGCATGTTCACTTAAGTGTCTGCGTTTTGTCCACCAAGTTTCACCACATGGATTTATATATATAAAATATAGGAGGACTCAAGATCACCAAATTGTGTGACGAACGGACAGAAGAACAATTCCATTTAAGGGCTCCTTGCATGTAGAATCAATCTCATCTGTACTTGAGTATTCTGTTGGCGTTTCCATCTAAAGTTTACATTCTTAAACTAGTATGTTTTCCTTCCAGGGCAATATTATATCACATACTATTCTCAACAAAGAAATTAGTAGTAGGAATAAATGTAACAGAGATGCAGTCCGCCTATGACAGGTAACGGCTTGAACTTTTCAAACTTTAATGCACAGGAATATCAATGTCTCGCTCTACCAGAACAGACCAGAAAGGTGCAAATTCACAACAAAAAGTGGCAACCATCGGAAGCTTAAGCAACCCTTTGACAAACAGTATTCATCCCCACCCCCACCCTCCCAGACTCATATATCAACCATGGCACTGGCACAGCAACCAACCATCCACAATCTGCATCCAACCATAACAACCAAGATCTACCACTTACCGCAAAACAACATTGTATGACAAATAATGTTTCTGACTCCAGCATCCAAAACCAACAAATAAGGACTAGACTTATACCCGTTTCTGTTTATCAATCTATGCAAGATTCAATCTTGATCCAAATTAATTTACAACAAACCCTTGCATACTGCCTGTACAAACTAACATACTTAAATTAATATCACCATATAACTTATTGGGTGGGCTTTCCTTGTTTATATTTCAAACAAACAAAAAAATAATACAGCAGCATAAGGCAATAGATGATAGGAAAAAAGCAAACCTACAATATAATCAATTACCGCCAACGTATGAAATCATAATTAGAAAGAAGCAGAGCCGGCTGCTCTAGCTTTTGTTATACATTAGACATCATATTTAATTGAATTTTACCAAGACTGGGGCAATCAACACTATGTACTGATGAAATGACAAATATCTCACTTCAGATCAAAAGATGCTATCAGTAAAAGATAATATCTTGTTATTTCTATCAAACCAAAACAGCTAGTTACTATTCCTAAATTTCCAAAGTAAGATGACTGGGAGTCAATTAAATGACCTCATACTGACAATAAACAGCACAATACATGTAGTTATGTGATGACTTTTAGATTTAGTTCATTCATATTAATGTTCATCTTCTATTTCGTATCTAAAGAATCCAGTTATCATGTTCCAATCTCACTGATAATACTGAGTGTGCACCTGTAAGCATGTACCTTTCTCATTGTAGGCATGTACCATTCTCATTGTAGGCATTGTAGGCATGTACCATTCTCACTGTAGACATTGTAGGCATGTACCATTCTCATTGTAGGCATTGTAGGCATGTGCCATTCTCATTGTAAGCATGTACCTTTCTCATTGTAGGCATGTACCTTTCTCATTGTAGGCATGTACCATTCTCATTGTAGGCATGTGCCATTCTCATTGTAGGCATGTGCCATTCTCATTGCAGGCATGTACCTTTCTCATTTAAGCATGTACCTTTCTCATTGTAGGCATGTACCTTTCTCATTGTAGGCATGTACCATTCTCATTGTAGGCATTGTAGGCATGTGCCATTCTCATTGTAAGCATGTACCTTTCTCATTGTAGGCATGTACCTTTCTCATTGTAGGCATGTACCATTCTCATTGTAGGCATGTACCTTTCTCATTGTAGACATTGTAGGCATGTACCATTCTCATTGTAGGCATGTACCATTCTCATTGTAGGCATGTACCATTCTCATTGTAGGCATGTACCATTCTCATTGTAGGCATGTGCCATTCTCATTGTAGGCATGTGCCATTCTCATTGTAGGCATGTACCATTCTCATTGTAGGCATGTACCATTCTCATTGTAGGCATGTACCATTCTCATTGTAGGCATGTGCCATTCTCATTGTAGGCATGTGCCATTCTCATTGTAGGCATGTACCATTCTCATTGTAGGCATGTGCCATTCTCATTGTAGGCATGTACCATTCTCATTGTAGGCATGTACCATTCTCATTGTAGGCATGTACCATTCTCATTGTAGGCATGTGCCATTCTCATTGTAGGCATGTGCCATTCTCATTGCAGGCATGTACCTTTCTCATTTAAGCATGTACCTTTCTCATTGTAGGCATGTACCATTCTCATTGTAGGCATGTACCTTTCTCATTGAAGGCATGTACCATTCTCATTGCAGGCATGTACCATTCTCATTGTAGGCATGTACCATTCTCATTGTAGGCATGTACCATTCTCATTGTAGGCATGTACCATTCTCATTGCAGGCATGTACCTTTCTCATTTAAGCATGTACCTTTCTCATTGTAGGCATGTACCATTCTCATTGTAGGCATGTACCTTTCTCATTGAAGGCATGTGCCATTCTCATTGCAGGCATGTACCTTTCTCATTGAAGGCATGTGCCATTCTCATTGCAGGCATGTACCTTTCTCATTGAAGGCATGTGCCATTCTCATTGTAGGCATGTACCATTCTCATTGTAGGCATGTACCATTCTCATTGTAGGCATGTACCATTCTCATTGTAGGCATGTACCTTTCTCATTGTAGGCATGTACCATTCTCATTGTAGGCATGTACCTTTCTCAATGTAGGCATGTACCATTCTCAGTGACAATACTGAGTATGTACCTGTAAACATGTACCAAATTCTTACTAACAATTCTGCGTGTGCCTAAAACAATGTACCATTCTCAGTGACAATACTGATCGAGGCAGTCAGTCAAGTATTGACCAACATCATAATACAACCTAGTTTTTGGCGTGGGTAAATCAATAAAGAACTTAACCTGTCACATGTCAAGGTAATTAACTTCCTAAAAATAAAATTGATTGATCAGCAATTTCCATGCAGTATTATACTTCACCTTTTAATGAGTTTTTGGTGCAAGTTCTCAATGATCTATGGCATATCTTACACATCACCTCATTTGTTTCCTATTTTTAAAAAAAAAATTAGCACTATAAAGATATCACAGTAAAGAAAAAATCAAGATATTTATAAACGAAACGTTACTATTTTCTACTTGATATAAATTACAATTTTATAGATTTGAAAGCTGGGAATGTGCATTGATTTAAAATTGTAAATTCTTGTTTTATTATTTATATATATATCATTTTAATGAAAAAAAATTTGAGTAATGTATAATTATGGGAGAAGTATTGTTTTAAACTATAAATGCCAAACATTATTTTGGTGATCAACTTTTCCTCCAGTTTTAGAGTCGAGTATTAGATAAATTTAAATTAAGTAAAATACTTAAAATTTATATAACATAACTAAATTTCTTTAAATTAATGACTTTGTCTTCCATAAATGTCAGAGAGCAGGTCACCAAGTTACCTCACGATTGCGGAAATTGCTGGTGTAGTTTTGATGACTTTTTCTATCTGTTCTGTGCAGTCAACAGCTATTTCAAGCCAATTTCTATTATTTATATGCAGACTCTCACAAGAAACTTGGTTTGTTTTAAACAATGGTAAAAATGTACTGACCAAGAGCCAAATAGTGTTGGGGTCCTCCATTCACTTTGGGGGTTTGGGGACTGGGCACTTGGAGGCAGTTGTGGTTATGTACAAAAATTCAGGATACATTGTATAACAAGTTGAAAAGAAGTGACAACTAGCCTAACCAGTTAAAAGTTTTCTTGGTTTCTTTAATCAGTTTCCCACATTGAGAGTGATGACAATTTTTTTTATTAGGGGGGATTTTCAGTAAAATTAGAGGAAGGAGGAATGGGGCCAAATTTCGCCCTCTAAAATGTTTTAAAGAGGGCCCTGAATGTACAACTTTATATATAACTGAAGAAATTTCTAGGACATAAAACTATATTATATGAACAGAGATACCTTGGACACATATGAACCGATAAAAATGACAGTAGAACTAGAATAAGAATGTATCAAATATTAACAAACGTGGGTTTTTAAAAGTGTTCAGTATATATAACTGAAGAAATGTCTAGAAGAGATGACCTTTTGTATTGTTTATAACTCGCACATTCCAGCTTTACGGTTCCTGTGGACCTCGTTATAATGGGTCTGAAGTGTATCAAAAACAATATCATTACCCTCTTTGATCTCCGTGAAGGAGAGTGACATTTACTTCGTCTTAACACTTCAATCATAGCCGTAAGTCATAATTCTACAAAGTATCTCAAAAAGGGGGCTTGAAACTGAGAAGTGTGTAAAATAAAAATTCTGCAATCCATAGGTACCTACAATAATGTCATATAACCTAAGGCCTTCCTTAAAAAAAATATTTGTTTGCTGTGCTCTGACCCAGTATTTGTTATATGGAAAGGTAGGTAGCTTTTTTTTGGGGGGGTGGGGGGGGGGGGGGGGCTCAATATTGATTTTGCATAGTCATTTTAAAGAAAAATGAGTGAAAAGGTAGAAGCACGGCACACAATATATTTTTTTAAGTATGGCCTAACAGTAATAATTTTTCCATTTTCATAATTAGAAACATTACCTCCCTTTTCACGAAAACTTGGAGCCACCTTAAAGTCCTTCTAATTGCCTTAAGGAATTACATAAACATTTCATGGCATTCCAAATTCTTGTCTTCTCTTAAATACCACCCTATTGATAATGGCTGAATTTTAGATGTACATATTTTGAAGATAATGAATGTAGAAAAAACGGTTTACGCTCTTTGATCTCCGTGAAGGAGAGTGACATTAATTTCATCTTAACGCTTCAACCATAGCCAAAAGTCATAATTCTAAGTTAAACTTAGACAAGTTTGATAAATTATGGGGCCATGAATAATAAGAAGTAAGATGTTTGGAATAAGATTTGTTTTTTGTTTGATTTTTTGCTACTTTTCAGTCTCTCAGAAACAGAACACTCAAATAATCTATATTTAGAACATAAACCTGGATACTACCCTTTCAAAAAAAAACTAGAGTTTTCTATGGTTCTATTCCTGTTGTTCCAATGTGTCCGACTCAATATATCCAGGGGTCATGAGTTCATATCCCCGCCTAGCCGCCGTCTCTGTGGAGTTTGGTCATGAACTTTGTTCTTTATCCAAGTCTCCCACCTCTGAATATGGGGGGAAAAAGTTATGTGAATTACAGAGAGGAAAGTCTAGTACTGATTAAAAGGCCCTTTGTTTGGCCATTTTTGGGCCGAAATTTGGCCTTATTCCCCCTGCCCTGGAATATACTCATTTCCCCTTTTTTTACTGAAAATTTCCCCCCAATGTTTTTTTGTCTTTTATACAAAATCTTGGGGGGGGGGGGGATTTTCTGATTAAAGAAACTGTGACTGGTTAGATTTATGTCCCTTCTGTTCAACTTGTTATACATGTTTTTCAGCATAACCACAGATACAACACCACTCAAACAATCTCTCCTTATAGAGCCCTGGCCCCATTCCCCTAAAGTAGCTGACTGCAGGAATGATAAGTTGGAATGACCACCAATATAATAAAAACTGGTCAGTCTGTTGAAAAGGTATAAAACAACATAAAAACAAGCAAACAAATTATTGTTCCAACCATTTCAATTCACAGGACTGGTCATATATATTGGAATATAAAAAACTACTGGTATATTTATACGACAGTAAATTAATGTTTGTAAACTTGTTTTACTCCTAACCATGATCCAGATGTCCTTATCAAAGTCCTCGCCTTCCTTCACTATTTGCCTTACCATGCATTGAGTCCTTTATTACATTTTATTTGCCTATTAAACATAATCTACAATTAAACACCAATTTATCTCAAATAAAATTTAATAAAATAACTTCTTATACTTGTGTTGCGGTTAAAAAGCAGTAACAATAAAACTTTGGTATATAAACGCGCCATCAGAAGTGATGCAGAAAGTTATTTTACAGATATGCTTATAGGTAGCTTTTTCATACACATTATCACCACCCTCTGAATACTTTCTCAATTAATCTAATTAGCTCTAAAGAGCATCTGGTTTAATTATGTTGCTTTACTATAATAAATATAAAGCAACAGGTTGAAAATGAATTTATGGTTTATATCAGTTAAAGGTGGATGGTAGATGATAATGGCATAATTCATTATTTCACAGATTAATCAAGTTGGAGCTGAAATAATTTTGGTTTTCTCAAAGCCTTTACTGGAATAGAGAAAACGAAAGTTCACCCCTTGCCCCATTCCCCCGAAGTTAAAGAAGGGCGGTCTGCATAAAATCGAAGATTTTCTGATGCCCAACTTTCATTTTACCTCTTTATAATTTGATAATTAATAACAGCATCATCCTGTTGTCCCCCGGCAACAAACACCCTTCAGCATTCTCCTTGCGTGCTGCAACTACAGAATATCCTCGGAGCCAAACATTTGGCTCATTGTTTTCAGTAAGGACTACAATACAATGTTGGAAATGCTGACTTTAATGCCTTCATTCCAATTATGCACAGACAGAAGTATTTTGCCGCGGGCGATGTAATGAATTTATTATTCCATTAATTTACAATATTGAATGAGGAATGATATAAGCTTACGAGGGCAGGATCTGTATCGAATTGTTCATTTTTTTTTTCAAAAATGAATTTGTTAACATTTAAAAGTGAACTTAAATAGAGCAATTTCATATTTAAATGAAGCAAGTCATGACTGTGAATGGATTAACACTGTATATATGATATATGTCAGAAACAAATTAGGACATAATAAATTAAATCCTATGTTTTCATCCAAAATCGTTTCAAAATTAATATTAAAATATTTCTCACATAATGGAAGAATTTTGTCGAGAAAGAGAAAAAAAATCTGCCTTATGGAGAAGACAATAAGATATGTCAGGGCCAGTTAAAAATACCTAGAGGTAAGAAGAACTTTAAAATAGCAAAAAATATTTATAAATGGAGTCGTAAAATTGAAACAAAATCCATATTCTAATAATAAACAGCATGTACATACTGCTCAACTACCTTCACCTCATCACATTATTCTGATTTTTTCTAAGGTAAACCAAATTCAACAACAACAAAGTCAGAAGTTATTACAGACACTATAATCCATATTATCCATATATTACATTACACTGACACAGAAAAAAACAACAGAAAAAGTTTGGAATGATAATTTAACAGGCAATGCATGAATCATGTTGTTTCTTTTTGCTTTCCTTTAATTTTCTTAAACTTGAAATGAGAAGTCTGATAGTGTTTTTGGAAAGTGTGCATCGTGGGATAATTTGCAATAGCTGTATTGGTCTATTCTTCCAACTTATTTTAAATTTTCAAATTAATTTCATTAACTGTTCTGCTTGTTTGAAATTACTGAATTGAACTATTTTGTAACAGATTGGTCAAATAGTTGTGGTGAAACTTGGCGGGGCAACGATATGGGGGATATGGTGTTGATGACTCATGCCAGAGGTCACAGATTAGATTGCACACACGGCCTAATGGCCTCTCAAACCACAAACAACACTTGGTACTGGTTCTACACAGGAAACAGACAACAGAGTCATTCACAAAAGCTCTAAGCCCTGAGCTTACTGAACACTATTGAGCTGAAATGAATCAGAACTCTTAGTCGCAATATATTAAACTAATATTTGAATATGTTTGGTTTAAAGATGAGGCCATTATAAATTGCTAGAATATCATGAAAATAAGGGGGCAATCGTGGATGATAATCTAGCAATTATTTTAGTATGGCCTGAATAAACATATTTTTTAAAAAATAATAACTCCCTTTTAATGCTGATCCAAAGTCACAGGTGGAAATCACAGGCGGAATTCTGAATAATATGTAAATTTAGAACTATGGCAAGTTGATCATCAATCTGCAGATCAAAATGTTTTTTTTCTATTTTTATGAAACATTTGAAATCAGAAACAGGTGGGAGGGGGATGAAAATAAGTAATAATATGGCTGACAATGTTTACTCTAGAAGATAAGACGACCAATTAGAGAGAAAAATGGATAAATTATAGGCACTTAATATTGGTACACTTGTTTCTGTTCAGTTTATCTCCCCATTGGCACCTACATGGCAGGGGCAAGTCTGCCAGAGATTCAACTCCATGTCTACGAGTGGCACTCTGGATTTGATTTCAAGTTATCTCCGGCTAATTGAATCACACCTTATTATTTTTATCAGGAACATGTTGTTATAAGAAGCGAATTTAACCCGATACAAAACCGTTATCAGTATCATCACTTATACAACAAGGGGATAAATAAAGTTCACAGAACTCTGGGTAATTAAGCAGAAAGAGGAGAGCTAGGTGCCAATTGCCTCGCAAATCTTATCCATTGCTCATTTTCATTTTTTTTTTTTTACTTATTTATTTTAGATTTTCAAGTTTGCCAAGTACGATGAGATGAGTGATTTTGTGAAGCACGCCCCAGTCCATATCTTGGCCAGAACCAGTACTGAATGATGTTTTTGAGAGACCCACTGGCAGAGAATGGGATCCAACCTATGACCTATGGCCACCCTATCGACTACTTTTGCCAACCTACTTTACCACTGCCCATATTATTTTTATTTTTATTTTTTGAACGGAGTTTGACACCTTTTTCAACACAGTTTAGGTTATATTTGGTATATCCAGTTTTAATGGTGGAAGAAGACCTTAAGATGAATCTGAGCAGTCCTTCTGCAAGTAACTGGCAAACTTTCTCGTAAAACCTTTAGACTGAGGTGTACTCAAACCTATATGACTTAAGTGATAGGAGGAAAGTGGCTATGAGACATCGCCTTAGACCACTCAGCCACAGAGGACTCCTTTGTTATTATTCATTATCTCAACAAATGTACACATACCGGTGTCACATACTGGTGTCACATACTGGTGTCACATACTGGTATTACATACTGGTGTCACATACTGGTGTCACATACTGGTATGACATACTGGTGTCACATACTGGTGTCACATACTGGTATTACATACTTGTGTCACATACTGGTGTCACATACTTGTGTCACATACTTGTGTCACATACTTGTGTCACATACTAGTGTCACATACTTGTGTCACATACTTGTGTCACATACTGGTGTCACATACTTGTGTCACATACTTGTGACACATACTTGTGTGACATACTGGTGTCACATACTGGTATTACATACTTGGCATTACATCATTTTACCATCACATTATCTTAAACTGAACCAATGATTCATGCCTTATTTATTTAAATAAAATTTACATATTGTTTAATTTTTAACACTCTCCATGGAGTAGCCAGGTAAAATTCATTTCATACCAAATTTTGGGTGGGTGAAATTAGATAGTACTGTTACAATTTTATGGCAAAATAATTCGGGTTTAAAATCACATTTTATTTAATGGTCCATTAAATAAACCATTAAAATTGATTTTTATTGCAATGTTAAAACGCAATCAAACAATTTGGTATCAATACTGTATTGCTTCTTAATGTTAATTTACTTCTTCCTAAATGTTTTGGTTCAAACTGCTGTCATACTAAAGAAAGACACTGGGGAACTGACATGAGATAATTTCATTCCTGTTCTAGTTTTATGTATTTCTGCCAAAACAATTAAACCTCAGGCTCTATAATACGAGTGGTAATTTATTGTCAATGGTAATCAAATCCAGAACTGTGGTTAACCCAATAAACTGTCTCATATAGAGTCCTTGGGTTCACACTCGTGACCTCAGGGATGAGAGGTTAAATGAAGCTCAGCCGCTGAGGACCCCATAGATGGTGTGACGGGATCGATGTTATATGTAGTTACAAATGTATAAGGCCATAATAAATTAATTGCTAGATTATCATCCCCTCCCGCCCTCTCATTTTCATGCCGCCCAACTCTTTTTATTTTCATAAAAAAAAATAAAAAAATAAAAAAAATAACATCAACAAAATTTAAAAAAATGAAAAATAAAATCCTCCTGCCCTACATGTTTTTAAGAAAAATTTGGATGATAATCAAACAATTTTTTAATAATGCCTTAAGAGATAAAGGGAATTATTTCTGATTTTTTTTTATTTGAATCTCATTCTATAATTATATTATTAAGACTGTTGTAAATATTTGAACCAAAATTACTCCTTAAATAAGAAAAACAACAGAAAAGAAATATTAAAAAAGTGTTCACAGCATACAGAATACCTTAAATAAATTTCACAAATTCATTGATTAATTTATGATGATTACTATATTCATCATCATAACCCCCAATATATAATCACCACCACCACCATCATCATCATTAACAATTGTTCATGTCCAAGTCAGATAGACATTCTTCTATATATCAAACTAAGAAAAGAAATGGAAGCATAAATCACAAGATGACGGTCTCTGTCTGACCCTACAATAACAAGGCATCAGATGTTAACATTAACCACAATATGCACTGGGAGATTGATGAAATCATTTGCTATTTGATCATTTTATCAGCTTGTTTTGTAAAACGAATAGGTAACCCGATGTTACGATTACTTTGAAGATACCGTAAGACGTCCCAGGTCCCTGTCCCGAACAATGCCAACCCCACAACCATCTAGATTGTGCGACAATATGAAACAATGATTGCTCTAATACTCAAGCCTCTCCTTATTGACTGCGATCATTTGCCCACGACTCCATAACCAACGGGCAGAGAGCAGCCGTGATTAGTTTCGCCATGCTATCAAGATGAACAATTGTCACGAATACTTGGGTGTAGAACTTGCGGTGGTATTTCTGGATTGGGTTTCCTAGGGCCTCAGGTGTGCTGTATTGTTAAGAAAACAAACCTAGAATGATTTAAATGAAAACCATTTTTTTGCTACAGTTCTACTCGAATGTCACTAATGGTTTTTGTTAATTGTCTTAAAGTTTAACCTCAAGTTTTCCGTCTATGAGATGTCCGAAAACAGACCTATCCAAAAATACCCATAAGAATTGATAATTGTATGAATGAAAGAGTACAATCTTTTGTTTGTAATATTTATCATAGAACCTTACGATATTGCACTGAACGACATTATTGAGAATGTTATTGATAATTGATTGAACATTTAATTCACAAGGTTTTTGTTCTTTAACACTTACTCTACACGTACTTTTTAATATATGTTTTATTTTTATAATTATGTTTAAAACTATATTCAACACAATCATAATGATTAGATTAAATGGGGTTTCAACACAGTTCAGGTTATATACAACATACCGTTGTCTGCATATAGCTTTACAGCTAGTGTTTTATATTTGTATATCCGACATAAAATAAACTTTCTTGTATCTTGTACCCAATTTTATTTTATGGAGGAAGAACCTAGAATAAATCCGAGTAGAACCACAATCCTTTCGTTAGCAACTGGCAAACTTTCTCACTAAATCTTTTTTTAATCATGCTGGGTTGGAAGCTCCCAATTTCATCAATGAGAGAGATTTAACAGCAATGCCCTAGACCACTGAGGGCCCTAGACCACTGAGGGCCAGAGAGAACCCATTTTGTACATTAATTGTCTTCAATAAAGAAAATCAACATGTAAAATTGCAAAACTTTAAAATGATTATTTTGTCACTTTTTAAGATACATAATATAGGCCAGTTGTTATATAATTTAATGAAGTTTAACATATTACATTTATGTTGTTTTCATGAAGAAGAAACTCAGATTATTAGACCACTTGGCCATTAACACCCCCCCCCCCCCCCCCCCCCACCCCCTTAATAAATTCTAAAAAAAAATAAAACTGTTAATTAACAAGAAAACACTTAAGCTCCAGAGGAAAACAAGCCAGTCTCCGAGCTGAATCTACGTCTCATAACTGCAGAATTTCTGCATAAATGCCATTTAATACCCCTGAGCCACCAAGGCACCATTGTGCTGTTCAAATTATTTGTTCAATTATGTCTGATTTTGAAAGAAGTCTTTAGCCGGAGCCAGGAAACAATTTATTTATTTTTTTCATAAATGCAAAGTTGAACAATAATATTAATTGCTTTATTGTGTCCCTTATTTAGGTCAATTAAAAGTCAAACATTGCTTGAGGAGACAATAAAAACTTAAAACAGAATGCATCCAGTTTTCTCATGACAATAAGTGCATGCAGGGAGCATCCATTTCAGTCTAAGTTCATTGCAATATACAGACTCCAAAAGCACATAAATGTCATGTTTTGTATAATAAGAACAAAACAATAGAACAAAAACTTTTGATATTTTATAATTGACACCCTTGAATGATAACTAATTCATACTTAAAAAATATAAAATGTTGAGAGAAAAACATTGCAGTATAACTGACATGTTGATGATAGATTGTAGTGGTTTTCCATCAACACAAAAACCTTTTCCCATGAATAAAATAATACTGTATAAATTTCATAAATAAATCATAAAATGACACTGCAATTTTGAATTAATGATATTACCACAAGGGATGGTTTTTTTTTTACCTTCTACCTTAATCAACATAATTATTATTTTGCAACCTCTGAACCTTGACCTCAACATGCAAAGTGACAGCTAGTAACCTTGACCTCAACATGCAAAGTGACAGCCAGTAACCTTGACCTCAACATGCAAAGTGACAGCCAGTAACCTTGACCTCAACATGCAAAGTGACAGCCAGTAACCTTGACCTCAATATACAAAATTAAATTCTCTAATATGCAAAATGAAAGCTTGTTACCTCGAACCTTCACCTTAAAAAAACAAATGACCTGTAACACTGGCCTCAACATTTAAAATGACAATAATCATATGTCCTTGACCTCAAGTCACACAAAAGGACAATTTGACCTTAATTATTGGAAAGTAAAAGCAAATCATCTAGACAATAGCATGCATTTAAATGAAACCTTGCAACTAAATTAACCTTAACAGACAAAATAAAATAAAAACATGTGACCTTGACCTGAAGAACCTGTACTACTTTCACCATATTTGACATAATAGTTTTCAAGGAGACTCGCTGATAGTTCTTATTTGTGTGTATGACAATTTTAATGACATATACAAAAATGCGATATTAGTGTAGTTTATACTAATTTATTTAAGCTGAATTGTGAAGAGAGCTTAAAGCTTATTTGAACTGCTCTCGAGACAACTTCCTAGGTAGAACCAGTACTGAGTGTTTGTATTTTTTGAGAGGCATCTTGTTGAGCTGGAGATTGAATCCACGTAAGCAGCCCAATATCCACTACATTACTGCTCTGTAATATTTTCATAATTGTTTGATAAACTAGTACACACAGAATTTAATTAAACTTAAAATGAAAACAGAAAATTAGTATGGAAATTAATCAATTTATTCAATTATTGTGAGGGAAATTGATTTCTGTTTTTTTTTTTAAAAAAAAGTTTGTGGCAAGTTGTTTATTCAAAATGACATAAAAACTTCTTTATTTTGTGTTAACGGGATTGGAAAACGGAACTAAACAAACTACCAATCACGTTAATTAAACCACCTGAAGAAATGAAAGAAACAAATTTAAATCAGAGAACTCTTCATTTTAACACATCCATTGTGAAAACCTCCGCATTTTTACTAAAGCAAATTTTTATAAGGTCTTGGGTTAAGTCAGATATTTTTCAAAGTACAGGAAAAATGAAAATGCCCCGATTGTCAACCAAATTTTGAAAAGGTAACGCGGTGCAAACAATCTCGAAATAATGAAGTAAAAACATTCAAACAAACTGTAAATCGCATCTCAAAGAGACTTTAATCTATGAACCCAAAATCATCCTAATCCAGCTGGTGTTGAATGGGAATATGTTCACATGCATATCACAACATTACAATGTTGAAGCATATTCCCTTTCGCAAACTAATTCAATAAAATTTTCTAAAAGGATTTTATATTATTCCACTTCACGGATTAAATTAGCACGAATTAATATAGCAAAATGTATTTACATCTAAACTGATGATATCCGATTAAAAAAAACATGTTTGTTAATTATGAAAAAGAAATACTTTAAAAGGTGAAAGAAATATAATTATATACAAATGTTATAGACCTTACAAACATAGATTTGCAAAGTTATTTGACAAAAATATGGTGGGAAACATTTTTAATGAACACAAATGGAGTAATAGTGGGAAAATTGAATGTGGCACAGATTTAACTCCATTTTTTAACACATTTTTGAGGTGAAAAATGACGTATTCAGTAGTTCTGTGGGTGGAGGACCACCTTAGAAGGAATCTGAGTAAAATGAACACCCTTACCCTTTACTCCATAGATACGAGTTTTCCCGCACCAATCACAGAAGGTCTTTGAAAACAGTGCAGGAAGAGTTCAGATTGCTTGTAACGAGCAATCTGAACACTTCCTGCAATGTTTTCCACTCTGTCAGTTAATATAAACATAATTCACCCAATAATTCAAAAGCCTTCTATATTAGGTGTCCAAAGGCGTCTATATGAAGTAAATGGTTAAAAGCAGTTACTGGCATTTCTCACATAAAGTTTTCAGACTAAGTGGGACATGAAATGTAGGACCTCAGCGATGAGAGGTAAGTGATCTCAAGACGGCGCCTTAGACCATTAGACCACTCCTAGTATATATCAATTTATATAGAAATAAATCAATTAACTACTGGGAATATTAATTAATTTAACTTTACTCTTAGAAAAAAATCAATTCCAGGTAACAAACATACATGTATTAAGAAAGGTGTGGTATCCACATTATATTTTTATTTTCATGCACGATCATAATTATACAGTACCATGCAAAGGAAAATACAGAGGTGGTGATGTTACACAGTACATAATATTGTAACAAACCGACGCTAAATTAGTGATTTAATTGGACGCTTTCAAAAATCTCACACAAAAGAATTGCACCTTACTTAAATAATTTACATACGTCAATAAATCTAGCATCTGCCAAAGAATGAGGGAATTATCAATCTGACCTCCACCCGTTGTGAAAGTGGGTCTTCCACGGAGTGTCAGTAAAACACACACGAAAATTTACAATGTTAGTTAAACTCTTAAAATGTTTGCATAAGGGTAGCCTCAATGCTCGGCATAGATAATTTATGATGTTCTAGGTAGTTCTGATGTAAAGGCAGGCTCAAAAGTTTGCCGCGATTATTTGTATTATGAACGTCAGTGTTGATCTTATCGTCCCTACATAGTGTGTTGTTTAAATTGAATACGACCTTCATGGCGTGTGTAAAGGGAAATTAAATTCCATTCATTATTTTTTATATCTAAAAGCGTTGTATTATTACAATGTATATCAAAGGAAATCCCACAACAAATTAACAAGCTATTACTTAATTAAACTCTTATCAATCAGTTCATTTACAATATTTTTAACTATTTTAAAATCTTATATCAACATCTGATTGCAAATCAAATTTTTAAAAATGAATTTCTTTATAGTAAGTTTATACCGATTTATTTTTGTTCGATTGCTAAAAAAACTTTAAGTTTATTTGAACAGCTCTTGAATCCGCTAAATTCCTTGGTAGAACTAGCACTGGGAGTTGTTTTTTTTAAAGGCATTGGATCAAGCTGGGGATCGAACCCACAACCTCTTGCATGAGGGACCAACACTATCAACTAATGTATATATATTTCTTTCCCCTGTTCCGAGGTGCTTCAAATAATCTGTTTTTAATGTGTTACTTATAGGTGTAAATGCAACTCTAAATTATACATTTATTGGTTGTCAATAAAATGCAACCAGTATTACATATTATACCACCACCACAACCCCACAATTAAATTCTCACCCAACCACCTTATCCCCATTGATTTATGGAATATTAAATGAAAGTTGGTCTTTATAAAAATAAATAAATGCATAAAGATTTCAAGTCTACTTTAACATTTTATTTTAAAGTTGAATAAATGTCTCATAACCACCAGCAGGATTTATGGTACTATACACACACTTTATACAAACTTTAAACCTTTCATTTCTTAAGCTCAAATAAATATCCCATCCCCTTCTTCAGGGCTTTTGGGGGGGGGGGGGGGGGGGGGTACATGCTTATAAGCAAACCAGCTTGATAAAAAAAAAAGATTTTTTTTTTTTCAGAAATGCTTTGCAATCAGTGGTTATCTTTTTTGCAGAGTCCTATTTCTACACACTTTTTTCATTTTCTACTTTTACTCCATTAATTATTTCGAAAGTAGTTTTTATATTAAAATTTTTGTAAGGTTCAAATATGTCAGAGCATTAGTTTATATGAAATTCTTAAAGAAAGTTTACTACCTACACGACTTAGTGATTTCTATAGTTGGACCATTTATAATTATATAAAAAAACAAATTACAATGAAACAATTATATGGCCATAATAAATTTATTTCTAGGCTATCATCCCCACTCGCACTGACCCTCTTCATTTTCATAAAAAAATAATGATTAATTTTTTTTAGAAGAAAATCAATTTTAAAAATAAAAGTAAAATTTGGATGATAATCTAGCAATTTATTTATAATGGCCTAATGTTCCACATTATTATATACCATGTTTTGTTCCTGAATTAATGATTTATGGGAAGAGTTGTAACCAATGTTATAAAGAACTTGTGGCTCGACTCTATTGTACAAATTACAACATAAAGATATGTTTATATCAAATCATTTTATAAAAATTCGAAATGTATTGAAATTCTTAATTCTGAATGTTCTCTACAAAATTAGTCAATTCTGTAACTTTATTCATAAATCTGAATTTTAAACCATGCAACACATTCTTACTGAATAAATTTCCTCAGTCTGTCCTTCGGTTCCAAATCTCAGCACTGTCTTCAGAACTAGCTTAACACCTTTAATTGGGTGAACTGGGGTCACACTTGATACTTATGTTGATTATTGAATTTTGCGAAAATGAATTTGAATACTGGTGTCATTAAAATTAGGATTTCACGATGATCGTATCAAGATAGACGAATAAAATATTTAGACGATTGCCGTAGCACATTGTTTTTATTTCCTTCCAAATTTGGATGAAATCCGATTTCAATTTGTTAAGATATCGACCAAAATCTTAGGTGTCTGGTTAGCTGTTTTGTTTACCACTTATTATTGATTTAGACTGGGTTTGCACTAAAACAGCAAAGACTGCCCGATCTGGAGGAAGTTATGAAATTACAATTGATGAAAGTTTTGTACATAAATAACAGATAAATAATTATAATTCAGTTTAAATTTCAAAAGGATATTTTTGCGTTCTAAAAAGCTGTACATAGTTTTCAATAAGATGGGCGGTCAGGACAGCCTATAAAACAGCCATAAAACATGGGCTGACAATGGTCGTGGGCTCGCAACTTTCAATAGCATAAGCAACTAATGCTGTTTAAGTCTGTGTGGGGAATGATTTATTGGTTGATGATATGGTACTCGGCTGACTGGTATACGATTGTTGGAGTCATCATTCTAGGTTTATTTGACAAAAAGATAAAATAAGGTTAAATGAGCTTCGAAATCCATTGAAATTGTTGTCTGTTATATTTTAAATGTTTAAATGATTTCTTCAAAATTCGACTAATATTGCAGTTTTACGTAAAATTCTAATAGCTAAACAAATACATTAAAGGATTTAATTGGTCACACTGCAAACATAATATGCCTTAAGTTGGTATTTCATATTACCAAACATTATACACTTATGAGTAATGATCTTCATTTTTAATCATGTTTTTAATTTCTCCCTTCTTGCCAAAATTATTTTGTACTTTTTTGGGTTCAAATGCATTGCATGTTCTGCTCACATAAAACAAGTTTCTATAGAAAATACCTTTACGACTCATGGCAAGACTATTTTAACAGTAAATAAATAATAATGGATATACACAGCTTCTGCACTCAACCGAGAGCATGTGCACTACCCTGTGTGCCATAAAATGAATCAAGTTTCAACTAATGGGACACTCTGAGTTTGAAACTTCGTATAAATGTGTTTTTTAAAAAGTAAAACAATTCCTGTTTATTACAACTTACTGCTAAGTGTACCTGTTAGTATCCAGTTAACATTTCTGTTAATCACGAGTAATTTGCATAAATACACCATCATAAACATGAGTGAATGATAGATATATTTCTACACAAACAAAAACTACAATGTTCAGAGCACTACCCCCTGCGTGGTTACATTATTTTTTTTATACATTTTAAGCCTTCAAAGTATTAGTAATTAGAGTTTTTGCTTCATTAAGAAAAATATTCATTAACCTGAGCACTACTCAAAGAACGTTCTGGACAACAGATTCTATACATTTGTATAACAGTAATTTAATACCGCCATATATCCATTCAATCATTCTGTTCACACACACACACACACAAACACACAAACACACACACACACACACAAGGTTATGTTTATCAAAACACATAATTCAATGTCAATATTCACACATATCACACTCCCAAGTGTTTTAAAGAAAACTTTACTAAATTATTTTTTTTTAAAGGGAATTTATCAGGATTTTTCGAAATATTAAAATTGGCGATAACCATTTTCCCCCAATATTTCATTCCTATTTATACTGACCGACTCAGTATTGCCGAAAAGTCTAATTAAACATGCCAAAATAATATATTGAAAAGGGCTCCCTTGACATGAGCTATGCGTCTAGGTTAGAGTAAAATAGATTTCCTGCTTAAAATTGCAACATAGTTTGTGACATATAAAATGAGTCATGTGATTGCATTTAGATTTCAATTTGATCCGTAGTAAAAATGGTTCCATCTTAGAAAGAGTCCAAATGATGATGCGATGGTCGTCTAGCAGTATTTAAGTGCCGTCTATTTTTAGAATGGGGATTTCTGGGGAAGTCCACCACTCCCATTGAAATAGCGCTTTTGTCACATTTTGGTAGATTTGGCATACTAATCATTTCGGATTATATTTGTAAATGATAATGAGATGTATTTTAATCATTTTTAACATAAATTTATTTTTTAAAAACATTTGTAACGTTTTCCCCTGATATAAAGTATAAATATATATATATTTATGTAACATATATTCAACAAAATTATTAAAAGATTAAATATTTGAAATATGCTCTATTTGAAATGTCTAACACTGGTATTGATATATAAACATGAAGTAATAAAATTGCAACATCCAAACTAATTAGGTTAAAGAACAGGGCATTATGGTAAATATCAGGAATGGTAGGATAATAAGTTGTTTAAAAATGCAATAACTCTGGTTTTACTATTTTATGATTTCCATCTGAGATTTCAGTTCAACCTTTACGTACAAATCAATCATTGGAATCAGTGACAAAACCACAACTGGACAAATCTCTATATAAAATATATGGTCATTTTACAGTGTTTTCTACAACATTGGAATATTTTGTACGACCACGTATTGTGGAGAAAACCATATTTGGAGAGATGCCGTATTGGATCTAATAATTTTCTATATATTGTATAGACACATGGTAACATCTAAAGCAGGTGATTGGCTATACACTTACAGGTATAGAATAATATTATTATATAGGTGGTACTATTTTTGATATATTGTTAATAAGAATCTTTACATTTATTCAAAGAATTAATAACATTTGACAAGTTATTTAGATGCAATGTACAACTGTTAAACTTGAAATAAGACTTCTCCAATAAAATTAAACTTGAATAAACACCCAAAAGGTTACTGTTCAATATGGAGACCCATTTTTATATTAGTACATTTAAGTCAAACAAATTAAACATACAGATGTGGAAATGCCAATATGCATACAAAAACATGTAGATAGATTTTGCATCAATAGCCATTTGGCGATTATATTTTTCATTTCAATTAAATGACCATATCCATATATTAAATAGACTGAACCTAAATGAGTTTGATTGATTATTAACTGCAGTATATAACAGTTGTATAGGTAAAGGTATAACTGTTCTTGCTTTGGTTTTTTTTGGGATAAGTGAGAAGACAGAAATTTTAAAAACAAATCTTTTATCATAAAATAGAAACAAAAAGTTCTTTGGATTTTAGTTCCTCTGACAAACTGTCCCAGGCCTCAGGTAAACTGTTTGTGTGGGTGATTCCCTCTGATAAACTGTCCCAGGCCTCAGGTAAACTGTTTGTGTGGGTGATTCCCTCTGATAAACTGTCCCAGGCCTCAGGTAAACTGTTTGTGTGGGTGATTCCCTCTGATAAACTGTCCCATGCCTCAGGTAAACTGTTGTGTGGGTGATTCCCTCTGACAAACTGTCCCATGCCTCAGGTAAACTGTTTGCCATGTGAATGTAGCTGCTTTCCTACAAAGAGCTTCTCTCACAAACAGTTTACAGAATGGTGTCACTGTACGAATGATACTGCAGCTAACTGTACAGTATACAGTGAATAACCGGTATCATTGCAGCTAATGGTAGTTTCACTAAAGGTGACAGTGAAGTGTCATAGCTGGTAATGGTACAACTTCACTGCAGGTGCCAGTGATATATATCATTGCAGGTAATGGTACAATTTCAATGCAGGTGCAAGTGATATATCATTGCAGGTAATGGTAAAATTTCACTACAGGTGCCAGTGATATATCATTGCAGGTAATGGTACATAGTACAATTTCACTGCAGTCACCAGTGATATATCACTGCAGATAATGGTACAAAGTACAATTTCACTGCAGGTGCAAGTGATGTATCATAGCAGGTAATGGTACAAAGTAGAATTTCACTGCAGGTGACAGTGATATATCATTGCAGCTAATTGTACAGTTTACTGCAGGTGACAATGAATTATCATAACAGCTAATGGTAGTTTCACTGCATGTGCCAGTGATATATCATTGTCGCTAATGATACAATTCCACTGCATGTGCCAGTGATATATCATTGCAGTTAATGGTACAGTTTTACTGCAGGTGACAGTGCTATATCATTGCAGCTAATGGTACAGTTTTACTACAGGCGCCAGTGATATATCACTGTAACTAATCATACAATTTTACTGCAGGTGACAGTGAAATATCATTGCAGGAAATGGTGTGACAGTGATATATAATTGCAGGTAATGGTAGTTTCAGTGCTGGTGACAGTGATATATAATTGCAGGTAATGGTAGTTTCACTGCCACTGACGGTGATATAACATTACAGCTAATGGTACAGTTTCACTGAAGTACTATTACTGCAAGTTATGACAGTTTTACGGTGAGTTACGGTTACGTCATGTTCGTGCCACTGTGCAATGGAAACTTTGATCTCGATCTATAATGTCCCAGTTGTGTGGCAACAGAAATAGTGCCTGAAATCATAGCGAGAATATGCAAAAGTAGCATCACATTGTTATTGTCACTGTGGAGGAATTGTATTATGACATTACAAATATGTTTGACTATGTCACTAAGGAACTTACCAATAGCTGAACTGAGTGCCACGAGCAGGCAAGCTAGGACCAAATTACCGGGTAGAAATCCTCCAGACATTTTGTTGCCGCAATCTGTAAATATAAATATAGAACATAAAACTCAGTGGTCAACACATTTATATAAATATCATCTGATAAGTAATACATATGCAATAGTCATATAGATTTGTATTAAAGCAATTATATTCCAATTAAATGTAAATTTAAAGTACACCGCTTTTCAATCGTTTCCCGCTTCCGGAAGTCTGCTCTTGCGCGAAAACAATTTGCAGCCGCTACAAGAGCGTTACATTTGACCCATAAATTACATAATACAAACTAGTACAGACTAGCCACTTGAGGACTCATTTTTTCTATTTTAATATTTATAAAGTAACACATTTGAATAATTTCTTTTGTCAACTGTTTTAAATTTCCCATCTGTGTAAACAAGGAACTATTTTCTCTCCAATTCCTTGGTGTAAATACATTTAGTTTATTTCAGTGCTATATTAATTCTAATAACACTGCGTCAACGAAAATTCATTTTATATTAAAGTTAATGGTAAAGATATTAGTACTGCTGTCGTAATTTTTTAGGCAATTGTTAAAAAATCACTCTTTATCACGTGAACGCATTGAAAACAATATGCTTCTTTTGAAACTAGTATCAGAAACTGATATAAAATGATTGATACTGTCAAATTTCTACTGGCCTCAGGGAAGAAACATCAACCTATCAATTAAGAACGCATTCAATCTGCAGCGAGATCAGTAATTAACAGCTAATATCATATGCACGTGCCAGTGTTCTGCATCACGAATGACTATAATTACAGAGAGTAATAATTAGATAACGGTACAATGATGCCACATTGGATAAGTTGGCCTATATCATACCCAGTGTCGCCATATTCTGGCACGTGAAATGATGGCTTTTCTTTTTTAATTTATTTACAGACGAATTCCGGATTTTATTTGCATATAGTCGTTATTTAACACAGAAAGCATGTATTTTCTATCAAAAAAAAAAAGACAACGTTTAAAAGCAAGTACAGTCTCCGTGCATAAGATATTGACATAAGATAACGTTTGAATATTAATTCACATGATTCTAAAAGCAAATTAGATGCTTCCATACGATAAGATATATAAAGAGAAAAATACATACCCGTAGAATACTAAATTACATCCTTTTTATAAAACATACTTTAATAAAACATTCCACTTTGACCTTTCAAGATCGTTATCAGCAAAACAGAGGTGGTTAATTTCCAAATAATTTAAAAAGACAGTTGAACAGCCAAGTCGGTGAAATAAATTAATGTTTCGTGCAAGTGTATTTAGACCACTGGTTAGATATGTGAATTCTTTAAAGTTCCAAACACACAAAAGGTGTTACATGAGAGATACGAAAATTGTCAACAAGAGTGTACGACGTTGTTCATATATAATCGTCCGTTGTATTCGTTATCTGTAAAATGATGTACACACCACGGGAGCACAATGTCACATAATTATCATCCGAGTTCAACCGCTATCCCTTTTGGCTTATTTTTGTGGTAACGAAAAAATGGGGGTACAATCCGCCCTGATAAAGTATCGTTTATATTACACGTTTGCCTGCTAAGTATGAATGGAAATACCCGGGTAAATAAATGTACCCAATTAATCACTCTGTTTAATTATGTTTTTTTATAAAACATATAACACCGACACTTCCGTCCAATTAATAATTTAATACATTATTTTCTTCTCTCTTATATTATCCTACATACGCCACGCTTTACCGACTGTATTTATAATCAATTAAATATGCTCATTATATTCATTAATAATACACAATTTTCTTATTATCCTTATTAGATAAATCCTATAAATTCAAACAAATCCTGGCATACAAGCGTGGCACAATCTAAGTCGAATGAAAGAGAAGGAGAGAGACGAAGAGCGTCTTAACACTACCACTGTCAGAGTTAAACTGAACGCGAAACTTCAATGTAAAGTAAACCAGTCTATAGTATGTTATGGTTTGTGTCTATCAACGTGAATCGCTTATACCGTTTATTCTCTAGCTCCAGTAGTTTACGCATAGATCTGACTCCCTGTCACAAGCCTGCCCAACCGTGAGTGTAGCTTATCTTTCTGGTTCCCAAACCGCTATTAAAGTAGCTCCTAAGAGTAAATTGTAATTTTCGTCAGAACCGCCTTGCCTATTAGCGAAATTCATTTAGTCCAAGTAATCTGCGCTCTGCTGAAAATAAACGCTTTCCCACAACAGCGGTATAAGCGAAAATATAATCATAGCAGTTCATGGTGATTTAGAGCGACTGTATGAAAGTGATTTAGTAGATAGATTATAATGATATAATGATGCATTTCAATTCAGTCTCATTTGTTATGGAAATGCATTTAGTTGCGTTATCAAAATGAGTTAAATGAATGGAATATTTGCTAGACAAACGATAAGACCGTCACAGATGACTGTCCTGCCGGTTCATAATTGTGTTTGCGTAGCCGTGTACATAACACTGGCTGCCGACAAAAAAAGGGAAAACGGAGAAAAGAAAAGATGCAGAGAATAAAGGGCTATTGTATTGTATTGTGTTGTGCGAGGTTTAACGTCGTACTTGAAGATCTTTCAGTCATACCACGATGGCGTCTGTAGGAGACAGTACTCTAGCATTGTCACGCTGAAATAGCATGCTGCATTACATATGAAACTCAGTCAAGTCGCTTTATGGTAACACCGGGCCAACCGGTATCGGACCCGGGATCCAAAAAATCGGAACATCGCTCGGCCATTTCCGTAAACGTTCGAAATAACGGCATCCTGTGTGGTGTCTTTGAGCAAGATACCTTCTTTACAAACTTGTTCTATCCCGGAAGATGTCGAGCTGACTAGGTTGTAGTAACCTTTTTAAGATATAAAAGTTAAAAATAGTCATACTTATACTTTATCTAACTTGTGTGGTATGTAATAAACAAACCTGTGTAATAATCTAACCTGTGTAATAAACAAACCTGTGTAATAAACAAACCTGTGTAATAATCTAACCTGTGTAATAAACAAACCTGTGTAATAAACAAACCTGTTTAAACCAAATAAGTGTTCAAACAAACGATGTATATTCTATCACCATTGTTAATATAAAGTCTTTGGCGCGACTTGGCCATGCAGGTATCGAACCCTCGGCCATCCGTATGTGCCAGAATAACAGTCTGGTTATTTGATTTGTCTTTTTGATAACACACACCGTAATTGTAAAACAAAAAACGAACTGTTTGCTGAGCTTTTTTAATGTGTTTGTTTATACGCAAGAAAACATCTAATATCCTTAAGTTTATTTACTGGCGTCGTTTAGTTTAACATTTTTTTTGCCATTATAAGCATACAAGTGCACAGCAAAATGAGCTGTTGCCACCATTCCTCAATGGGCGTTGTCAACTTGTAGAAAATGTCTGGTTAAAGAAGCGCCGACATTGTTATCATCGTGTGTTATTTGACACCGTAATTTTTAGAAAATTGCTTTCAGAGAGCGAATGGAAAGCTGTTTTCATTACCCCATAAATACAAACGTTGATATTAAAGGAATAGTACTATTTTTCTATCTATAATCTCTCCCACTAAACGCTTCTATTTTTGTTATCACGTGATGCAATGTTCCTGTTATGAGTAAATATTTATTTAAATGTTAAATTATTTTGCTCAACATCAACGTTTAGAACTTAAAAATTAAAACAAACAAAACTCGAATATCAAATAGAAATCGGTGATGAAAACATCATTGACTGTACATGACTAAATGAATGCATCGCGAAATGATTAGCACCAGTTATAAGTTATAACTGATTTATGAAGCATAAATAAAGATATTATTATTATTATTATTATTATTATTATTATTATTATTATTATTATTATTATTATTATTATTACAGGTTTGCTGTTACGCTTGCATTGTTTATCATTGGCTGTGTTATAGTAGAATGATGCAAACCTGACGTATCGCTCCCGCTAGGTTTTGATGTATGTAATATACTAGCAAAAACTGTTGTCATTTTCATTAATTTTGTCAGCCATGTTAAACATGAAAAAGCCTTTGCCTGTAAGTATACATGTGGTCTATGTTTTATAAATAGTGTGGCGGGTAGGTGATAGGGAAGTGATATTCACCTTTCAATGGTAACACATGAAGATATAACATTGAAAGAACATTTACAGTCTAAATGAATACCCATGATGGAATGTTGACCTAGAAAAGTTCGAAAAATTTACCCCAAAAAATGCTTGTGCGAAGAGGGTAAAATTTAGCCAAAAAAACACCCAATGAACTAACTGGTTAAAAATATTTATTTTACATCGACTATTAACCATACGCTCAGTGTATTTCTGGGTAGGACCAGAACTTAAAAATGTAGATAAACAGTCGAGGAAACAACACATACGTCTTGTGGACCATGGGACCTGGGTTTGACACTTCACAACTTAAGCGTTCAGCGCCCTACATGCTATGGCTGTTTAAGTCTTGTTACAGATGAAAATGTGTGTTCTGGCACATATTGTGTATTTATTTGTTATGTTTTTGTTAAATATATGCAATAAATATAAAAAAAAAGATTCAACATAATCTTTTTTTTTTTGCTTAAGTGTGTGAAAAATATATTTTGCTTAAGTGTGTGATAAATAATGCTGACCAAACCGGCAACACTCTTTAGAGTTACACGTTTCTTTCATTAGTGGGGTTTGTAAGTTATAGGACTCTTGACATTCAGACACGTGTCTGTATTAGTTCACACGCGTTAAGAGTTACATACGAAAACTGTGAAGTCACCTTAACTGGGAGTATATTGCCGTTACACGGCAGTGACAAATGAGCCTGCTGATTAGTCAGTTCCTCCAGCGGAAACTGTAACACGTCACAATTTAGTCAATCGTGAAATATCGGGTATTTCCGTATATTCCGTATAATACACTATCTGTTGTCTATTGCGTATCACAAAGGCCGAGGTGATCAGATTGCAATTTAGTAAATACATTAGAATGTTATGGATTGTGGGACAGGAAGGAAATTCCATGCTTTTACATTAGGGGTTAACGGTCCTGAAACGGGAAATGTCAGGTACTGGAACAAACAACATCATTTTCGGGTCAAACATAAACTCATTGTTATTTACTACACATAAGAGCAGATACGTTGTTTATTTGTAGGTCAGCTACTTAACGTTAGTTGGATTTTCGTTTGTTTAAGTTTGAAACTCCCAAATATTGGAGGCTGAGAGGATCAGGGTTAGTTTCATGTTGAATATCGAAAAACGATATACGAATATTAAAACGAAATTTTTTAATCTGTCACTATAATCATGTTACTTGAAAACAGATAGTTAAACATATCATAAGAAGACTTCATCATTTTTACCTGGATAACAAGATGGCTCATCCAGTATTTATGAATTCCCTCCAACCTATGAACAGATATATTTATTCGCTTTACGGTACCTTTAGTGCTATGATTTTCATATTTAATCATTTTCATATTTAATCATTTATTTTAGCTACTTAAATAAACCTTCGTACGTGTACACCAACGCCTGAGCTTATAGTTTAGATTAGATATAGAGCATTCTTCCTACCAAGCAGAAAAAAACACGTGTAAATAGAGCATTCTTCTTACCGAGCAGAAAAGACACGTGTGGATAGAGCATTCTTCTTACCGAGCAGAAAAGACATGTGAATAGAGCATTCTTCTTACCGAGCAGAAAAGACATATGAATAGAGCATTCTTCTTACCGAGCAGAAAAGACACGTGTGAATAGAGCTTTTTTCTTACCGGGCAAAAAAGACTCTTGTGAATTGAGCATTCTTCCTACCGAGCAGAAAAGACACGCGTGGATGGAGCATTCTTATTACCGAGCAGAAAAGACACGTGTGATTAGAGTATTTTTTTACCGAGCAGAAAAGACACGTGTGAATAGAGCATTTTTCTACCGAGCAGAAAAGACACGCGTGGATGGAGCATTCTTCTTACTGAGCAGAAAAGACACTTGTGAATAGAGCATTCTTCTTACTGAGCAGAAAAGACATGTGTGATAGAGCATTCTTCTAACCGAGCAGAAAAGACACATGTGAAAAGAGTATCCTTCTTGCCGAGCAGAAAAGATACGTGTGAATAGAGAAATACAGAAATCATAGCGTAGGAAATTGTTTGTTTTTAGAACATTATTTTTAAAAAAACACCTAGCACAACAGTTAGGTAGGTAAGATACGGTTTTAGTGTGGTAACGTCAAGCCAAGGAGTAACAGCAATGAAACTTTGGGAACTGCAAGCGTCTCTACTGTCTTGTTCCAATACGTCATCGAGTCTTGAACCAAGACTAAACAATGCATTGGACTCTTACAAAACAAGATATAAACACAGAACCTCTCAATGCCTACTTAAAATCGCAGATATCAAGTCGTATCAGAAATGCAATCAATGTTGGTTTCTTTTAACTACACTTCCACAATCTGATGTGAGAATGCCAAGTTAATTGCTAAAACACTCGTATAAGAAATGTTAATACTCCCGGGTCAAACCGATTTTAGCGAATTCCACGATGTCGTAATGTATAAGGTTTATAAGGAAAAGTCTACCTATAAAATGGTTCCAAATTAAAACTTGTCTCTCTTTATTTGTTTGAACGCGAGTTTCAATACATTACAGGCTTTCTGTTACGGTAGTCAGTTCGTCCCGGGGATGAGGAAGGCCTCGGAATGAATCTTCAAAGTAGATCCGGGGTCCCTTCGGAATTAATTTACAAACGTTCTCCAATTTAGATTTCAGACGGAGCTAGGATCGAACCCACGACCTTAGCGATACGACGCGGCTAAACGATGTTGAGACGAAAGTACCCCAAACCACCTTATTTAAACTGCGCTTCCCATTACAGTGTATGCGTGTGGATGTGCAGGGTAATGAACTAAAGTTTCTCGGACGCATTTTAATCGCAGATTATCGAACCTGCATAACACAAGCATCATTGCAATCTCACACTGTATAAAAAAGCAGCTCTGCACGAAGGTGGTAGTAGGTACACGTTTTATAGTGCCCTAAATGGCTGACAAAGAGCACGAGCAAGTTGACTTGTTATTCAGTTTTCGTCTTTCGATTTTGAAATATGCAACTGTTCAACATTGGAGGCATAGAAGACAAGTATCGAAAGACGAATATCGGACTCACTTCAGTTTGCCCTTGGGAAGAACCGTAATTTATAATTCATGTTTAAAGTGTGATCCCTTTTGAAATCATTTTTTTATATAATAAGAATATAATTTATTTTATAAGTCTGTAATAATATAGCATTTATGATTATACCAAAATCCTAGCGTACATGTAAAAAATACAACTAAAAAACGTCCAAGCAACATATTTACAAAATGTTTAGTATAGAAGAGAAATGTTACTGATAAATATGTATTTTGTAAAGAAGAAGTAACCACCGACGGGTCTGTTACTGTCCATTCTATCACAAGTTCTTTTTGCAACTGTGATGATAACCCACGTAATTGCTTCTTTCATCAATCACGGCTGTATCTTTTTATCAGTCCTAGGTTTAGTTCATCATCCACGACTGAGTGATAAATGGACGTGTGTGTAAGTAGGAACAATGGAGCCTTTACCGATGTCGGCAGTCTTATCATATCTGAACATGCCCTAATTAACCCATGGTGAGTACTTGTTTTTTAGTTAATTGCAAAATATAGTTATTATTTTATTTTATACTTGTTTGTGAATTATAGAGATACTCAACTTTACAGGGGATATTTAATTTGAAACCGCCTGTACGTGCGTGCGTGCGTCTGTAAGACAAACAGCTCCGATATCGCTCAAGATAACTTCACCTAAACATTGTACACATGCCAATTTTTTTATTGACATTACCATGAAAACAAATAGCCAAAATTACGAAATTCTCATGATTTAAAAATGATTTAAAATATCTACATGCATCTTTAAGGATGCTAATCAAAAATACATATACCCATGTTGAAAACATACTAGTATGTCAATTAAATTGAATTACAAGAGACGAGATATATATCTAGATTTAGACTTATTTTTTTCAACCTTTACATTGCTCAAGCAAATTTAAAGAAATAAAAAAAAACAGGCATATAATTAAAAATATGAAACGTTATGCAAAACATTATTTTTTGTTAATCAGCTGATACGAATAAAATGAATACTTTTTTATACGCAACATTTTGCTATACAAAGTCAAGGAATTAAGAGTTCTTTAGTTTCTTGGATGGATATTTACTTCAATTCATAGTTTCTTATTAACTTCATAGAAATATCACATTTTAACAACTAAACGACAAATACAATATCAATAGATTAAATCAAAAAGAAGGAGACAAACTCCGTTTTTAATCATAGAATTAGTGACTGAATAACATAGGTCACTGATAGAATGGAATTCCAGATAATCTAATAAGTTTGTACTGTCATCCATTAATCTTCGGTACTTGATATACAATTTCAGAATCGATATCAGTATTAAAATGTATAGTTCTGTATTATTTTATTTACAGGCTAGAAATACTTAAACAAAAGTCATTATGAATATTCCTAACCAGACAAATCAACAAATGACAATGTAGTTTTGCAGCCGAAGACAATCTTTATTTGTAACATTATTTCGTACACGGCGGCTTCGTCTGATTCAAGCAATACGTATCTTTCATTTACCTTTCTTTCGTCGCTAGAACTTGTTAAGATTCGGATAATAACATACAAGCTGCAGCAGTTCCAATAACACAGAGATTAATGAGAACATTTCACTTTGCAGCTTTTAGATTCGCACATTTTGGTCTCTTTACTTCTCATTTTTGTTTCGTATTTTATCTTTCTTTTTTTCTTTTAGATATGACTCCACCCATGATTTGGTGTAACATTTGGCATTGTTTATATTATCCGTTTCTATCTTTTTATACTGCTACTTACCACTGCGAGTATTACTAGCAGTACTCAGTATTTTCGACGACTGAGCGTGTTTGTTTTTTTTTTACTGATAAGCGTCATGTTTTTGTCATCGAGGGCTAACAGATGATCATTTAACATGACCACTCTTTCCTGGGATCCTGGAAGTTTAGCCAGAACTAAAGCACACTCGTCATAACAGGTAGCTGATAACTTTCCCAATTGAATCAGCAGTGGCACGAATGACAATGAGACACAATGTCGTATATCAGTCATCACGAAGAATTTGCGAAGATTCGAACTTTAATAGTCAGGCGCGCTACAGACAGAGATAACCGGGCCCGGCGGGACTCAACGTGTTTGCACGCTTGTAACATTGATCACCATATAGCTTTCGGGAAGTAACTGTTTACAATATAAAGGTGTCTCATAAGCCCATTGTGGCTGGTCCTATTAATAGGGGTCACACTGTAATAAACACACACTTTACTTAACTTTACATGTATATAGAAGTTCAGTGGTATATTTTACGCGCACATGTTATGGTGCTCTCCTTGCACACGGATCCGATTGCATTCTAAGGACGACATGCTTTCACAATAACTTAGGCTGTACTGTAGGAGTATGTTAACAACTGTTTAACTGTTGTGTTAGGAAGGCCTTCACCAACATTGTCAGAACGTGTAATCCAACCAATTTGCATTTTTTTGTAATTGTCAATAAAAATAACTAAATTAAACTTAAATTAAATAATAACAAAGAGATATGACTGAAGACAAAAATGAGCAGCAACGCGTCATTTCTGGAATTGATAATTACTAAAAAATCATCTTTTTCATGGCTTAAAGCAGCAAAGGGAATTTAAAAACAGCAAAGAAAATTGCAAGATAATCTTGTCGGAGCCAATGCTGTAACAACATCCGATCTTTTACCAGTTTTGAAAAAAAATGAAATCTCTTAGTTGCTTTTTTTCTTCAAATAGAAATAAACAGAACATTGCCTCGAGTCATGCAATGCCACGCATCACGTTCTTGAAATAAAGATAAAATGACCTTGTAGAAATTATGGGGCACGTAGAATGCAGTTGTTACTTAATATACGCGAGCCATTGATGGTGCCCATGGAGGAAAACTCTTATCTCCAACGTTGAAACAAAAGGAAACAAAAAAGTTGATGCAGTGTTACGTTTATACTAACTCCAATCACATGTTGCCTAGTCGTCTGATGCGCTGTTTTAAGACCACATACCGCCAACTTGGCTGGTCGTGGTTGCGAACTTGATAAAACAACTTTCAGTGCCAAAGTTTGCTATTTACTAGCTGAAGAACAGTGATAGTTGCAACTGGAGCATTTTCTTTCAAGGTCCTTTACGCTGAAGACCTTTGCAAGACGCCATTATCTTCTACATGTATAGAAGCCTCGGGGTTTGCAAGTTTTTAAAATATTAAAAGTACTTATACTTTTAATAAAATAAAGACATGGCCATTTTAAATGATTATATTATGATTGTATTATGATTGTATTATGATTATATTATGACTATATATTCGATTCTTATTTTTTGTGTACTTCCACAGTTGCTTAAATATTAATTTATACGTAGGATTTACTTGTTTTTGTGCGGAAGTTTATGTTATCCACAAACGGTGCACCGCTTTACCGATTTACATATATATATATAGACAAGCTGTTTAATTAAATACTATTACATAACTAACGAACATATAAAACCTGCAGCACGTAATACCCTTCAGTTTTTATATAGTCTTGTCCCAGATGTCATGTATCAGAAAATATATAAACGTCATGTTAGGTTCTAGACGTTGGCAAGAAACGTTATAATATACATAAACCGATGCCATCAGTAATTCTTAAATCTTGGGGGTTGGTACTCAAGCAAAACAGAGTGGAACGGAACGGAGCGGAGCGGAGCGGAGCGGAGCAGAGCAACGCAAATCAGAGAAAAACAAATTTAAATGACATTATTTTAAACAGACAGACTGCTTTGTGTCCGAAAGATTCATTTATGTCATTAGGAAGACCATAAAACAGCTGTTTAAACATATAGTTAAAAGGTACAACACTAAAAGGCAACACTTGTCGTAAGTACAGCCCATGATCAAAGATGTCGTTAATTATTATTGGAGTAGGAAGTGTTGTATATCACTACGCGCATCATGAATGTGTGGCAAAAACACGTGATCATTATGAAGTTTATTGATTGTATCTAATGTTGATATACTACTACTACCACAATCACCACCACTACTACTACTACTACTACTACTACTACTACTACTACTACTACTACTACTTCTACTACTACTAACTACTACTACTACTACTACTACTACTACTACTACTACTACTACTACTACTACTACTATTACTACTACTACTTCTACTACTACTACTTCTACTACTACTATTACTATTACTACTTCTACTACTACTAATACCACCACCATCACCACCACTATTTCTATTACTACTACAACTGTTACTACTACTACTGCTACTACTACTACTACTACTACTACTACTACTACTACTACTACTACTACCACCACCACCACCACCACCACCACCACCACCACCAATACGACCTCCTACACCACCACCGCTACTACTACTACTACTACCACCACCACTACTAATACTACTACCACAACCACCACCACCACTACTACTACTACTATTACTCACATCATACCCATCGTCACCACTACTACTACAACTGCTGTTACTTCTACTACTACTACTACTACTACCACCACCACCACCACCACCACTTCTACAACTACTGTTACTATTACTGTTGTTGCTGCTGCTGCTTATATTACTACTTATACTACTTCTACTACAGAAGACGAAAGGTAACTTTAAAGACTAAAACAGACAGCACCCATCTACTCGGCGAATTACAACATCATTCGAATCCACATAATTATGGTATTCGCTGAGTTCGTCCGAAATGGGGGCACAAAACCATCATTTTGAGTTATTTAAATTTTATTCGTATACACATGTGATACAGACCATGCCGACACCAAATAGACGGATTGTACCCTACAAAGCTAACACGTGTTTGTCGGGTATTACCGCCATTGTCATGGTAATATAAACATGTTTAACACCAGTTTTAATTCATCCCGTGCGTTTTTATGAATAGAGAGAATCTTTAAAGATGCGTCCAATGAATGACGTGATTGTCGCCATATGTGTTTTTTATACTTTTTTTAAAATGAACTTATGTTAATTTGAAATTATGATTTATGACATTGATATAATAATTATAATACTATACCGGCGACTGCGAGGTCTGGCCACTCTGTGTTAATGATTAAGTATGCAGACATTATGTTACATTTGGTATAATTCGGCGATACATTTCAATACTACAACCGTCACACCTGCGCGGACCCAGCGTCCCCTCTCACCGAGTTATTCAAAACAAATGGCGGATTAAGAGAGGACAAAGCAAAGAACCGGACCACCTGAGATTTTCTGAATATAAACAAATTTGTGAAAAACATATCCTTGATCCCCATTGAAACTTTGTGACCTCTGAGACTTACAGAACTCGCATTTCACCCCAACTTAGCTGGCATATATATAACAAAAGGTATAACAGACCTTTTTTCCCCACTCTAAAATTGATTTACCGTTTTGCATGACAACTAATAATAATGACATTAGCATACAATAAAAAGCATGAACAATTTTGATATATTGAATGTAACCAATGTTAGTTTCGTAAGATTTTTTTAAGATCCAGATTCAAATCATGTTACTATATAAACGTCGGAAGGAACTACTAATATTCTTACTTATCTCACGGACCAGCGGTTTGCACGTGCGCTACTTTATGCCGATGATACGAACATATTTTAACAACAGGAAAATTGCGTTATGCCATTAACGATATCTCTTACATTTCCTGGAATCGAAAACCAGCCATTTTATAATGGCTTTTATATAGAACGATAAGATTATGATGAAAGAGTATGCTTCAACGTTTTTTATCAGTAGACTTGTTTGAGACCAAATAAAAAGAAGGGAAAAAAACAGGAGACCATAGTATTTAATCAAAAAATCATGATCAGATTAAAAAATATCATGTCATCTTTAAAAACGCGTATAATTCATCAACACAGACAAGTGAGATAACGAAACATGGATTTTAACGCTATATTTAGAAAACTACGGTAGTAAGGTGATAAATTAACTGTGCATATTTATTTAAACAAAATCATAAACTGTGGCGCCATCTACTGATAATATATGTGCTTTATTTCCATGATTATATCATTTAGAATGATAATTTTCATAATTTGACACACTATGCAGTTGAGCGTATTGTGTCCACATCACTCTTACACGTATCATTAGCATAAGTATTTGTATTTTATTTGTGTTTAAATACTACTAAATCAACAATTAATACACCATATAACAACTTCTTATCAAACTGAGAAAATTGGTTTTTGACAGTGTTTGTTTATTTTTGTTTCATCGACTTTAAGTATATACGTAGGTACCAAAAAAACACACACTCAAAATCTTAGTAAACCTTCAAGGTGGTCGTGTTTAGACTGGTTCCAATACACTTACATGTTGTATTATTTAAAATGGTCAAAGAAAAGGTAAATAATCAGTCAAAACTCATTTAATATTTTAATTTCAAGTATTTTAAGTAAATGTTAATAAGTAAACCATATGTTTTTGTTTTATGTGCTTGTGGCTCATCGGTGTTTCATGTTGTGGTAAGGTTTTTTTTTGCTTACTAAATATAGTGCCCTCGGCGTCAATTAATTTCTGACAAAACATGGCGTCCTCGGTTCTACCACTATATGTGACTGAATAGTGCTCTCGGCAGAATATATGACGTTTTAGTTGAGTGCAGCTTAAGTTTCACATCTGACTCACTATGGGGTTCTTGCTATACAGAACAAATTACATCTGACGTAATGTGGCGTTGATAGTATAAAGTAGAAGAAAACTTATTTACATCTGACTTTGTGTGGCGTTGGTAGGATAAAGTGTACCTCCTCACAAAGCAAATTGCATCTGACTCAAAATGGCGTTGATAGAAACAACTATACTGCTTGACAGGACGCATTACACATGACTCAAAGTGGCGTTCTTTGTAAACATTTACACACAAATTTCATAGACAAATCTGGGTTCGAACCCACGATACCAGTTGTTAAAGGTACGTGACCTTGTTATACCATGGAAGGGCCGTTTTTGGAAATGTTACGCAGCTTGGCATAAGGTTGATGGTCAATGTTCAAGTATTTAATGTTCATGAATCCATGTAGAGTAGAGATCCATACAATGTTATATAATATATATTGTATACGAATATTCATAGAAGTATAATCAAGCTTAAACATATCTTGCTGTTGGAAAGAAAAACTATCGATTACGTACAATTTGATGACATGCACTCTGCGTTTGTAAAAATACTAGATTTAAGATTATAACCTATGCATACCGTTACTTAAAGATGTTCATCTATCAAAATGATACACATATTACTAAAGGACAAAGTGCAATAACTACTATATGCGCTTCTTTTGTAATAACAGCTCACCCGCCACTTTTGCATTCCCAATAATTTAGTAAAAGATATTGAGTAGCGTTACTAAGATGTGTGTACGACATTACCAGACAAGTATTATTTATTTTACATTGCCTAACTTTCCTTTTTATTCAAGTCAAAATTTCAAGGAAATCGATAGTATACTTTTTGAGAAAATACATAAAGTGTCGGGTACATGAAATGTCAGGTGGCAGGTTAGCTGTTCCGTTCAGTATATAATTGAACGAGGGTCATTCAACAGAAACACAATAGAAAACATGCAATTATAATTCCCAGTAACATCCACTTTATGCAGTAACATACGAAACGAAGCGATTTCTGTTTGTAAGACTTTTGCTCAAACACAACAAGGGTGCAAGTTCATGTTCTGAACACATATCTAACAGTTGTTTTTATAAAGGACTGCGACGGACACCATTTTCAAAAGTTCTGAATCTGAACTTATGAAGCGTTACAGAACTCAAAATTTTATCAAAATTGAAAGATGTTTTCTGTCCGTACCGTTTGTTGCATATCAAATTCTTCAATCCTTCGTTGAATGTAATTGTGATAAATAGTGTACAGTGGGCGTTAATAAAAATCTCTTTTTGAACTTACTATAGATTTTCTGTCAAAGTACCTGACGATGAAATGCATTCGCATATATTAGATTGAAATAAAAATGCAATTATATTTGACAACAGAAGAATTTAGTTGAGATATGTAAAACCAGTGTCAAACATATATAACTACACAAAGTTGCAAAGAAAATTACCATGTTTCAAACACCGGGCCAATTCTGGAGCCTAAAGTCAATATATCGGTTGTTTTTACTATCTCTGGGACATATTAGTTTAGATATTAAAACGAGTGTTTGCTTCCTGTTTGACCAACAAATTCAAAAAGGTTAATAAGCTGAACACATTATTTTTAATTTCAAATACGACAGGTAGGTTATCAACGAACCGCCGAAAAACACGAACACTCTTGAACATAATCACATAGACACATTTTTTTTATTAGGTTAAGTTCGTAGTAAGTGTTCGTGTTCAAACAGTCCATATTTTAGTTGTGTTCTTTTAACCATAGAAAAACAAAATTTCGGTTTTTGCTAATTCATATATTTCTCAAGTCCCGGACACTATTCACAAAAAAAAGAAGGTTTTACTGAAATTAAACTAGATTGATAGGCATCTCAATTCTTATTTTAATTATTTTTGAAACATAACACCACGTACTTAGTAAGATCTAGTATAGTTTTCAATAGCTCGCCTACAGCATGCGCAGAAGCGCTGACTACTTTTTGTTTTAAAAAATTCAAGGTTTGCAAAACTTGAAAATCACAATGACCTAATGCTATTCAATGGCGTAAAAATCTAAGGAAAAACTGTTCGCTACAGATAACTTTTTTAATATTATATAAAAATACACGAAACAAACACGAACGCCGTTATAGAAATTAATTATTGGTGCTAACAAATGTCCATGCAAAAATTCGTATATTTGCACAGTTGAAAAGAGAATTGTGCAATTTATACAAATACGCCGTTGCATTTTTTTGCATGGCCACCATGGAAATGCTGGGAGTAGATCTTAATCTGTATAATAACAACGCTCTGTCGTATCTCAAACGTTTTTTGCTTTATTAATATTTATTATGATAAACATGTTGACAAATCTGAAACCAAGTTAATATTTGATTATCTTTTTTTTATGATAAATGCTTATAAAACTATATATTTTCATAAGAAATTCCTCAAGATCTTTCTGACGCTTTTTATTTTATTAGATTTACATATTCAGGAATATCTCATTACATATTTAGCCGGATACATATGTAAATATTTGTCGATTTAAACACACAGTGGCCAACTATCACTATGCTAACACTATTAAACCGTATTTTTCAAACACCTAATCTTTATGAATACAATTCTGTTTAATCAATCACCATAGGTCATTCTCCGATATATTAAAGTATATATTCCGTATTTAAACATAATATAAAATTCGCGATTAAATGACTCAAGCAGATCAATATTTTATAGACATTTTTTTCTTTCCTTACACTACAACCATATTTATTAAAGGTAAATGTACACACATGACCTGATTAATGGCTTCTTCACATAGATTTGAGGTAGAAAAGGGTAGACGGAAGCAACCGAGTATACCTTTCCAAGGTAGATATGTAATACGTGCGGAGTTCTAGATGACAAGTATTATTTCTTATTTGAATGTCGTGTATACAAGAACTTTAGACCTATATATTTTAAAAGTAATTATTATATCAACCCAAGTATGTTTAAAACTATTGAATTGTTACAAACAGACAGCAAACATATTATGAACTGAAGAACGAGTCCATGGTCATTGATGGAAATCAATTTTAAATCAAATGAAATAACATCAGTATTAATATCCGTCATTTAATGTATATTTGAAGTAACAATATTCTGAAATGTTTTATTACGGGCTAAAATGACATATGTCTAAGTATGTTGTACAATGTGCTGTTTAGCGAAACGAAATATGTTCTGTTCTATTCTGTGGCTGTACACGGATGGAGGGGAGGGGAGAGGGAGTGTCGCCAAATAAAAAATTAGAAAATGTAATTTAATGGTGTTTTGAAAATGCTGTTACCGTACGCAAGACACGATACTTATAAAGTTTTTCGCCCAACATTTACTAACAATAGCAAATTTTGAAATTAAAGCAAGCATTTTTTTCACATGTTTATTTTTTTTCTTTGATATAGAATCAGGTGGCTGATCTACAAATGTAGAAAGAGAAAATCGAATTTGTAAATTATGTTCCTTAAATGCTGTTGAATCAGGGTTTCTGTTTCTTTTATGTTGTCCCAAATAAAGAACAATAACAACTTAGTATCTATAATATATATCATTTCCCACTGACGATAAATTTATCAATCTATTTTCATCTACGAATAAAAGACTAGTGCGTAATACATCAATATATATTACTGCGGCTTTCATGCTAAGAAAAACTACCTTGATTACAATGACTGCTTCATAACTATACTCACTGAATTGAATTATTGAAACTATGTCTAGATTTGATATCTTACAATGTTTGACTGTTTATTAGTATTTTACTTTTGTTTATATAGCGTATGCCATTGTCATATTTGTTTAAATATTCTTTGTAAATGGTCATAGACAATTGTGTATTGTCGTTGTGTATTGCCAATAATAACTGAAACTGATATACAATTATCAGCCAAAACCAACTTCTACAAAAAGTTATTTCTCATATTTATGTATGAATGATCACACTTTTAGCTACAAATATTGAAATTATCGAACGGCCAGGAGACGAATTTCATAAGCATTATGCTCTCGTTCTTTATCCTCTTGCTATTATTGTTCATCAATGTTGTGTTTACACATCGTGTATATAATCAGAAAAAATATGTTTAAATTAAAATTAAAAATGCCTCCCCCCCCCCCGCCCCTGAGTATCAGTCATAAAAGAGCAAATCCATTTAAAAGGAAGCTCCCCCTCCCCCAGCCCAGCCCAGCCCAGCCCAGCCCAGCCCACTCACATATTGTGTTGACTTCGACCACGCCCAACTCTATATCTTGCATTTTTTAGGAATAATTTCCTTCATCATATATATATGTTATAACAATGATTACTACACCCCACCCCCTATCCACGCCCCAAACCTAGCTCACTCATCTACTACTATTACAAATATTTGTCACTTAAGATGTGAGGCATATACTGTAAGAAACCTTTGTATAAATAAATTAATTAATTTGTTGATTTTTAATGAATGCACTCTTTTAAACAATTGAACAATATAGACAAATGATACATAAACGATTATACTTATACAAGTTTATTTTTTAAAATATGATAAATAGATGTACTTACATGCCTGTTTGTAGCAACACAGTCCACAACAATAACCGAAACTACATTCAAAGGGACACCGGACCGTTATATCAATAATCCAGACGTTATAACTTGTCAAAAAGATTTTAAAAACATGTACAAATGTACATTTTCCGCGCACAATTTATTTCAAGTACTCTTAAAATGGTTTATTTGCCATTTTGAAGTATGGTTTAATTTGTACTTAAACGTCGGTGCAATTGAAACCAATTTCCACGCTAAAACTCATTGTAACCCATTAGAAATGTAAATAGAATTATGTAAGACATGTGGACTTTATTTATTTATCTTTACTCTGGTCGGCTTTTGTGGCTTAAATCTTTTGTCAAGTTTAAACAAACTGAAGGTAGAATGCAGATATGCGAACGAAGGGTAGATAGGGGGACAAATGTAGGTCAATTTGTACTCCAAGATAAACAAGGGTCTTATCACGAGAGCAACATGTCATTTCGGGATTTATTATGACACGACGGGATGTATATGAAAAATCTGGACCATTATTTATAACAGTTAAAAGATTATAATTGTTATTATAAATATTGTATCAAACGGCGAACTATTTTCGTTTTAAGTCGACCAATCATGACATGTTGTAATATAATGTCTTGGGTTTACTTATTAATTGATACTAATGACTGCAAGAAAAAGTCAGAGCTTATATGAACCGCCCTCAAGTCCGCTTCCTGGGTAGAACCAGTACTTAGTGTTGTTTAAGAGGGCATCGTATTGAGCTGGGGATCGAACCCGCAACATCTGTCATGGCGACGACCAACACTTTATCCACTACACTACCGCCCCGCTTTACGTTCTGCTTGTTACTAATGCTACAATGAGCGTGAAACAAGTTTTTAACAACGCATACACATCTGTCCCAATTCCATTCGCGGTAGACAATTTAATTCCTCATATCATTAACGTTAACAGATATCATTAAAAATGACAAAAGTACGCTCGCAAAATTTCAAGAATATTGCTGTTTTCATTAAATAACACATCATAGCTTTAAATAAGGACACATTTAAAATAAAACAATACTTGATGGTATCGAACTTAACGTAAATTTTATAATAGTATCCTAATGCTGACGTCACTCATCGCATAAGAAGAAATATTAATTGAATTGATTGATTGAATATTTAGCTTCATTTTTATGCCATCGAGGGCTAACAGACGATCAGTTAACCTAACCACACTTTCCTTTGATCCTAGAAGGTTAACCAGTATTCGAGCACACCCCATCCCTGCAAGTAACTTGTAACTTTCTCACTTGAATCAGCGGTAAGAAACGAATGATAATGAGACGCAATGTCGTATATCAAACATGACGGAGATTGTGGCCGAGCGGGGATTCGAACTCACGGGTCCTGGATTGACAGTCAGACACGCTAACGACTGAGATAATCGGGCTCGTCATAAGAATAAAGCGCAGCATGTTAGCAATACTAAACACTTTACAGTTAAATAGTTTAGAAATAGATGAACTTAAATACTTTTTTTCGAATGGTGGTTAACGCCAATTTTCAACACATAACAGAAAGCCCTTAGAATGAATCGGAGTAGAATCACCATTTTTCCACAAATAACTGGCACACGTTTTAAGAGAACCGGGTTGGGCTCAAGCACACGGTCTCAGTGGTGAAGCGAGTGGTAGTTAGACGGCAACCCACCAGACCACTCAGCTATTGAGGGGTTTCCTGCATAGTCAGCATTGCCGCGGATGGAAATTGTTTTACCGTTCTCCGTGACCGGGTGGTTTAAGCACCGTCTCACTATCACTTCTCACTATTTTAAAGTTAAACTCGGTCCAGCCAATCTAAATTCACTAGAACGTTTTCTGGTTACTCGCGGAAGAACAGCGGTTCTGCTCAGATGCATGTGTATGTGTAGAACGGACTCGGCTCTCCCGGGAAATATCTGGCTCTGGAATGTGTACGTGGCTGGGTCTTCTTCCAATAATAAAGCTTAAAGTCATATTATCATAACCTGTTATTTTTTTTTTAAAAAAATGCCGTTAAACCAACTTTTAGATTTAAAACAAAATCACCATCTTACTTTGTATATAGCGTTGGGAATTTTGGGCGCTCAGTTCTGTTATCTCCCTTGGTGTGCAATTTCTCCTAATTTACGGCTGGGTGACCCGACTGAGGTGTCGCGTGTCCCAGCACTTGTCACGTAAACGACTATGTGTATGGGGCTGTCAAAACGGGAGTTTTATGGAATTGTAATGGTGCTAAACGGGTAATAAACACTGGCGTTATTGAAGTGGTCGTAGGAACGATAGCTGTCGCTGTCGCAGTGATAGTTTAAAGTGCGGATTGATTAAAGACGCCGTTTATCGTTCAACTTTAAACGGTTCTATTTGCCAGGCTGTAGTTTATGTATACATTTGAAGTTTATTTTATGGTTTATTTACACTATTAAAGCGCATCCCGATTTGTAGAGAAACATCTGAGCAGTGTCTTGCATTTGTATTGGTTATTGGTTGTCTATGTTTCTTTAACTTTCTCACAATATGAAGTGCACTAGTTCAATCATTAGAGCGAAATAGTGAATGAATGAATGAATGAATGAATTAATTAATGAATGAATGAATGAATGAATGAATGAATGAATGAATGAACGAATAAATAAAAGAATGAATGAGTAAATGAATGAATTAACTGGGATTTTATGTTATACCAACACATTAAGGTTTTATGACGCCAAAAATATGCAAAAAACAGCGAATTAACATACAGATTGAAAACACAAACACATCAAAATTTGAATATTCAAATGAATATGTAGAATGAATAGAGAACCTTGATACATGCAGTACTGTACAGTTTCAGAACATTCTATCCGATACTTACAGATTAAACGTAGATATCTTCAATAGAGCAGATCATAGCATACCTGTCATATATGTACATAGTACTAATCTATATTGATGATGTTCATTTGTTAATGTTTAGCACTGTTTTTGTTTAATTTTGTTATTGGGGATCTCAGGGAAGATTTGATTGAGTCCAACTGAGTTTTCTCTTCTTGTAAAATAGAGTCATTAATATTATGCTTAATTTGTTTCATTTTACGACATGCATGAGCTACAGTGGTCCTATCATCTCCATCACTCAGTTGGCACCCTAATTATCATTAGTCTCTTACCGCTGATACAAATTGGGGAAGTTATCAGTTACTTGCCGAGATGGGGTGTGCTCGAGTACTGGTTACCTTTCAGGATCCCAGGAAACAGTGGTTAGGCTAATTGATCGTCTGTTAGCCCTCGACTGCATAAAAATGACCATAAATATTCAATCAATCAATCATTCAATCAATCAATCAAACAGGCGTTTAGCTTTAGACAAAACCTTCAAACAATGTCATTTGATTTTGTTTTATGTATCTAACAAAATCTAGGACCAATTCATGAACACGTCACAATTCTTAAAATGCGTATCATGGTTTTGACAAAAACATCATATGTATATTATTTCCAATATTCAGAGCAGGTTTTCACTATTGGTCTTCGTCATAGGCGGATCCCGGGTCGTTGGTTATGGATGGGGTCGTAGGACGTAAGAGAAGGAGGGTGCGGAGAATTCTAAAATAAAAAAAACACTCCCCTGGTTGACTTGGTTACAAATCAGGAGGGAGTACATTTAATTACGTTCAATGATTTTAAGCACCTTCTATAACAATAATTATTATTTATGATGCAAACGTCATGTGCCACAATCTTGCATGGAAATGATAGCATTCGTAATGTTTTCCAGAAAAGTAAAACTACCACCGTCCCAACGCTGGATCAACCAATGATTCGTATATATAGAAAGGCAAACAACAGCAACCATAACAACAATCACCTTACTATCACCTCTGTCACTACGAACAACAAAAGCAGCAGCAACAGTGACATAAGTAATTATAACAACAGCAACAATAACAACAACAACAACAGCTGTAGCAATAAAATAACAGCACCATAAACAACAACACGACCAATACTTTTACCCCACCCTCAAGACACAACGACACCGCCAACAACAAAACAGTAATAAAGTCGGAGTAATCTGAGTTTATTTGAGAGTCGACTGGTAGCCATTAGTTCCATGAAGACACCCCATCAGCGAGCATGATTACAGATTAGCGTACATCAACTGCAGACGACATTATTGTAGGAGCGACATGAATTATTTCCCGCCATACATCATGCACGCATGGTGCACGCAAAACGTTTGAACTTCCGGTTTTAATGGCCATTAATGAGTTGGAGAGAAGCTTAATGTTTGTATACGCACGTTTGATGTTGTATGAGTTGAAACTGCGCTGGCTACAGGAAGGTTAAATACTGTGTGTGCTTGTAGGACATCGTGCGACATAGTTACCTATTAGATGTGCCTAACTTGTCACAGACATCTCCATTCTTGTTTCTAGTTGTTATGCATATACATTGTTTTAAGAACGAAGAATGACTGGAGAAAATTTAAATGAATGAATTGTGGTTCTATGACATATAGATGTAATAAAACATGCATTATACACGCATAATTATGCAGAATGGACCTAGAACATTCAAACCTACATAACGTCAGAGTTTCAGCCATTTCCCTCTAGCACTCACGACATGCATGAGCGAAAGTGATTCCTAGCTTACCATCGCTCATGTAGCGCCCCTGAACCACACACTAGGTGATAATTATATTCAACATGTGGAAAATGTAATGTCCTTATTTTTTGAATGATCGACTTCGTCTTTTTCGTGTTAAAACATTACTTTCATCCTTGTACCATGGGAGTGATAATGTCTCAGACAATGATATTTTCATTCTAACAAAGCCCAGTCTTATATTAAAGACTACAAACGTTTTGATAAACAGTTGATCTTAGTAAGTTTCAGTATTTACATCACAGTGGAGTCCCCTTGCCTCCCCTTCCATCCATTTAAGGTCAGCATTGACTTGTGTATATTTAAACAATGGCCCCGATGTCATCCTATATGAATATGTTTTATTGCCATCTTGATTGTAAATAGTTTGTAGTTGGGAAGGGCCGATTTTAATGTTTGGTAACCTGTGACCCAACCAAGTTAACTTAATCATAATAATGTTCATAACACAACTGATAAAGGGCCAAGGTACTCAGTTTGGATAGTTCCTATCACGCTGCAGGGATCAGCGACTGTCCAGTTCTGACCGGGACAACAGGGGTTAAGGCAAACGGAAGTTATAGTTTTATATTTATGTTTTATCTTTCAGTATACAATATGAGCCATCTCTAACCATCGGCCTCTATTGTTAAAGCGATGCTACAATCATTTAACTTCCAAGTGATATGAATCATGACAAAAAAACTTGTGGGTGTTTAGACATTCTAAAAAGAGTGCATATGTAAAGGGCAGCATTGTTCATACATTATACCACTTTTGTACCTGTGTGCTAACATATTTATTTTATAAGGATTTACTCATCAATTACTACAATGATCTAGAGAGTATATATGGTGTATGCTTAAACACTTTTATTTCATTTGATTTACAATTGATTTCTATCAATGACCATAGACTCATTTTTCGGTTTAAACGCTTTGTATATGTAGACTGACGTTTCTTATACTATTTGTTATAATTCAATAGTTTTAAAACATACTTGGGTTGATAGGACAATAACTTTTAAAGTCTCAAATCCTTGTATATAAATTAAGTATGTTCTTAAAGCAGCATAAATTAAACTATAAATACATGACACATAAACTTTATATTTTTACTTAAACATCCGAACAAGAAGAAGAAACAAAGACAGCTTAAAACATTTTTTTTAAAACATAAAACTTAAAACAGCTGATAACATGTCTAATAACTAGCAACTTTTTGAGTAAAAAGAAGTATTCGAATGATCCGATTGCGTATTACTTTTATTTCATTTTTAGCCCACCAATAAATATTTCACAATGAAAAAGATAAAACAAAAGTAAAAAGCGCAAATATGTATCATTTAAACTCCCTAATGGGGCCTCTTCTGATAATGCAGTTTTATGTGAAATGACAATTTATGATAAATCTCTGCTGTCATTTTCAAGCCATGATAGCGACAACACGACTAATTTATTTGTCTTATCTATGCGCAGTTTTTGCTTTAAAAAGCTGAACTGGTATCCTTGAGTAATTTATCAAACGGTGGAATACGGAATTCTTTTTTCTCTCGATCGTTTAAATGACGTCAACTGTCATAGATATAGGTTAGAAAAAAATGTTACATATGTATGTATAATGGCATTAAAAAATTAAATATTTAATTAAATTGATATTATATAGCAAAGCAATTATCATAGATAAAAAATATCATCTTTATTACCGTAAGAAAGAGCCGCTTCCGAAAGAGAATCGGAGAGAATCGGAGAGAGAGAGAGAGAGAGAGAGAGAGAGAGAGAGAGAGAGAGATAGGTAGGTGAAGAGAGAGATGGCGGGAGATAAAGAGAGAGAGAGAGAGAGAGAGAGAGAGAGAGAGAGAGAGAGAGAGAGAGAGATTGAGGGAGGGGAGGTAACAAGAAATATGTTTGTACAAACTGTTTACTGCATATTTTTATTATATGTTTGATCAGTTGTTGGTTTAAACACATTTTATTATTTTATTTCCAACATGGCATGCAAACACTTGTACATAATACACAAATAAAAAATTGAAAAATTATTTTCTCTCCCGTTCATTTTTTTAAATTTGCATTGAAGGCGGATTATCAGCATTTATAGGAGAGTTCTAGGTCTGGTCGGCCCGGTGTCAGTATAATGTGACTGAGTGAAGTATCATTCCATGTGTCTGGGGCATGATACTCCAGTGTGACATTGCTCAGAATACTGTCTTAAGTAGACACCGTCGCGATATGACTGAAAAATGGTTGAAAGCGACGCTTAACACCATACAACATGAAGGCGGATTAGTCCCTATACATATTGTTGACAGATAGAAAGTATAGAATATGTATACTTTCCAAAGCAATGTAACATATTTGTCTGGAGCAATGCGTGGTTATTAATTATTATTTTCACTGTTAAAACTCAATATATAACGAAGAATAGTGCACATCCTTAAAAAAGTATTTGTTTGCTGTGCTCCGACCCAGTATTTTTCAAGTGGGTAGGTAGTTAGCTATTCATTTTATTACCAATTTTTTTTATTTTACATAGTCATTTTAAGAAAAATGGACAGAAATCATGACAAAAGAAATTAATCGCTTTGGAAGTTTAGAAAAAAAAGTTTGGGTAGCTGCAATTTTGAGTGAGTAGGTAGGAGCACGGCAAACAATGTATTTTTTAAGGATGGCCTGGGTGTAAACCCACGTCAAACAGCTACAAAAACAGTCAAATCCGTGTAAGCGGCCACCTCTATTAAGCAGCCACTTGGCTTAAGCAGTCACATTTGCCACTTCCCATTTCTATGATTTCCGAGCAAATTAAACTGTATTAAGCAACAACCTGTCTTAAAATGCCACTTTTGATCCTTCCCTTGAATGGCTGCTTAAGACAGGTTGGACTGTACATGTTTGAAAAAAAAAAGATTATATTTTCTGTTTTTGTTTGTCCCCCTCATAAGATAACGATTGAAATAACGTTCCCTCTATCTAAAAACGTGCCCACCATTGACGCATTTCATCATCCGACAAATATGTTCGATTTATTGCACCATTATTCATTTTAATGGGTTGTATTCATTCATTTGTTTATTTATACCAGGTTTTTTGTCTCAAAAAGTTAAACAGAATATATCAAATAATTTCGTCTGGTTGTCAGCAGTTGCTATTTTAAGAATATGCAAACAGAACTTGGTTGTTCAGTTGAATCGCTCGAATATATTTTACAATATTTTTTTTCGCGCCTTGAGTATTCTTATCAACCCGTGCACACACATCTTTGGGAAAAGGGTAAAATGCTCTTATGCAATGTAAAAATGAACCAATATGCAAACTATTTATTTGTTACTTTTTATGTATTTGTTTATAATGATCATTAACAACACCATCTGATGGCTTTAAAGTGGAATGTTGACATGCTATTTTATTCTTGCTGTGTTTCGAACTGACAAGCAACAGAGCATTACAGAACCACTGCTAGTGGAGCGCGTGGTCCAGTGGTAGAACATCGAAATCAGCATTGAAGGGTCGTGGGTTCGATCCTCCGCCACGATTATGTGGGGTGTCCTTGAGCAAAACACTTTTCTCGAATAAGCTTAGAACTGATTCTACTCAGGAAAACTTCGGGCGTGATTTTTGTTGTAATAACCTGTTTCCCAATCGTAGTACAATAAATAGGTTAGAGCTAAACAGAATCACTGCCGACCTCTGTGCAAATGAAATATCCCTCCAAACGAGAGAGTTATCTTCCTTGTATCTTGTTTTATTTATTATGTTCATTACTGTGGTTATCAACCCAAATGTGGTTTCTGGGTGTGATAGATGAGTGATGGTAAGACGAAATAATACGATAGTTGTGGCTCATAAGTGTTATGTTCGGTTATATGTTAATGATTAGGTTCAGCAGATCACAATGTTTTAAACGTTTATTCTGTATATCCATTTATTGGTGTTTGGTTTATTTTTATATATGAATATGTTTTTGTCAATGGGAAGCAAGTCTAGACATTTTCCTTATGTTAGCATCATGTGCCTTTTCAGTGTTATTACGATGTAAATATTATATTGTTATTATTTCTGTTGCAAATTGTTAACATTTAACTATTTCCTTCAAATTAACTGTACAATTCATGTTGCTAATAAATATTGAAGAGATACGGAAATCTTGAGGAATCTGCACTGATCAGATTTTGGGAAATAATATCAAGAATAATGTTGATCCATTGAGCATTGAAACAGGCCGATACGTATTGAGCATTGAAACAGACCGATACGTATTGAGCATTGAAACAGGTCGATACGTTTTGAGCATTGAAACAGGCTGATACGTATTGAGCATTGAAACAGTTCGATACGTATTGACAAATGCATATCTGAAAGGGAGATAAACTTATTTTTAATCACCATATCTGCATTTGTGCTTTTGAAAGTTTACCTTGTGGAATTGCATATTACATCTATTTATTGGCAGTGGCTTACGGGCCAATTGGACCGGGTGCTCTTCTATTTATCATTTTGTAATATATACGTAATTGCATTGTGATGCACATGCCACTATAATAAACTACTTGCTTATTTACTTACTAGCTTTTTAAATAAAAATGTTGTTTGTTTTAAAAAGGGACATAACTCTGGTAAATTAGGTGAAGTCGCACAGATTGAATAAAAATAGTAATTAACTAAAAACTAAACATTTTATAAAAGCGTTTTTATCTTTTAAAATTTCACATTGGATAGAAAAAAAAAGATATATAAATTTATATATAAATATATATATAAATAACAATAAATCGAAGTAAAATAATTTTTTTTAAAAATTATATATCAAAATGGTTATACATTCTAAGGCTTATTTATTGCTATGATACGTTAACACAAGAAATTAAATTAGATATAAGATTGCCATGTGTCCCTTTAAAAGGTTTTCATGATTTAGTTTATGCATTCTTAACCCTAAAATACATCACGAATCATACTCATACCATCTTGTATTAATGTGCATTACTGCACATTAAACTGTTGAACGAATGTTAAATGTATCATTATTGAATATGTTGAGATCGTCCAACTGTTCTCCATGTGGAGATAGTTACTGATGAATTAAGGTAATGCATGTATTCACCTTACTAACTGGATGGTATTAGATTTTGTTGGCTTAATTTATTAATACTTTTCTTACCAAATACAAATGCTAATTTAAATTTGGAATTTTAGTAGTAAGACCAATTTTGGACAATGATAGTATGAATGCGTTCAGAAGAAGTTAACTTCATATTCTTTTTTCATTTTCCGATATTAACGTGGTTTAATGTAGAATATTGAGGTGCAAGGACGCCATTGGTTTTTGTTCTTTATTCTATAGTAAATAAAAATGGTTGCATGTTCGTCATTCATTTGAAGGGCCCCAAAAAAAAGAAGTCAAAATTACAAATTATTGTTTGTCAACCTCTGCACTACCAAAATACGAGGATAAAAGAAGGGGTCATGTGTCATCCAAATTATTTTTTCCTGTGAAAACCATACATTTATACCCAAATTTCCAAGCATCAAATATTTTTTCTAAATTCACAATTCAAAATGACAATGCTTTCAAAATATTAAAGATATGCCAATAATGCAATTCAAATAGAATAACTGAGCATTATGATAAGGGAAATGCATTTCTTAATAAGAAGAAACAAGGATTATTTATAACCGCCATTATGCCCCAACGGAAGCATTTCTTGTTCCCAATGGCGGTACTTTGTCTCAAATAACAAAAAACGAATATTAAACTAACCTCAGTTTGTGTCAAATTATGACATATTATGACATATTATGAGTATACACGTATATGTATATCAGCAGCAAAACTTGTGTATACGTAAACGTCGTAAATGTGACCACTTAACGTGTTTTCATACAATGACAAATCATTATCTTACCTAAAATAAATGACAGATGTGTAAAACAAGCAAGGAAAACATACCATGGTTTTATTACACAAATTATTACGAAAATACAATGTAACACGTACTTTGTACAACAATGACACTGTTTAATGCCTCTTTTACATTTTACCTGACCTAAATACGTTGTCAGTTTGGTCGGTCATTTCAAACGTAGCACTGCAAATTTGTTATTTACTGGTCCTTCATCGTTTAGTTTCAATATCATCAACAAACGCATCATAAATAATATTATATTGACTATTATTTAACTGGTTATTTGCAAACAAATATTGCTAGTATTTTAAGAAAATAACCAGTCTAAGTTCTAGTTATCCAGAAGGTTTCATATAACCAGTTAGTTCATTTAGTCATGTTGTTATGAAACAATGTATGAACATGTCAAAGTTTATAATATTATCTAGGTGGTCATCACATTGCCAATTACTGTTATTTGATTGGTTGTTTGTTATAAATCTTTGAACAAGTCAATGATCTATGATCATCTAAATGAATAGTGTTCATAATGGAAATTTATTTTGATTTTGACTGGTTGCTACAAAATCTTATGAACCAGTCAATGATTTATGATCATTTTAATGTTTATTGTTAATATTGGAAATTGATTTTGTTTTTGAATGGTTGTTACAAAAATCTATGAGCCAGTCAATGATTTATGATTATCTAAATGATTGTTGTTCATATTGGAAATTGGTTTTGTTATTGACTGGTTGTTACAAAAATTTATGAACCAGTCAATGATTTATAACTATCTAAATGTTGCCAATTGTATTATTTTTGATGTATTGTTATAAGTCTTATGAACAAGTCTATAATATATATTCATCCAAATGATATTTAAGATTCATTGCAGTAATAAAATGGTATACACACTGTCAACCATTCAAACCCACAAAAATAACCTGGATGAAACTGATAACACCGGACGTAAAAACAGGGATAAGTCTGTCGTGTCCTACCATAACAATAAATAGCAGGTAACCTCAGATACGTCTGTCGTGTCCTACCATAACAATAAATAGCAGGTAACCTCAGATACGTCTGTCGTGTCATACCATAACAATAAATAGCAGGAAACATCAGATACGTCTGTCGTGCCATACCATAACAATAAATGACAGGGAACCTCAGATACGTCTGTCGTGTCATATCATAACGATTAATAGCAGGGTAACCTAGATATGTCAGCCGTGTCATAACTTGACAATAAATGGCAAGGAATCTCAGATACGACTTCATGTCATACAATAACAATAAATGGCAGGGAATCTCAGATACGACTTCATGTCATACAATAACAATAAATGACAGATAACCTCAGATACGTCTGTCATGCCATACAATAACAATCAATGGCAGGGAACCTCAGATACGTCTGTTGTGCCATACCACAACAATAAATGGCTGGGAGCCTCAGCTACATCTGTCGTGTCTTACAATAAATGACAGGAAATCTCCGATATGTCTGTCGTGTCCTACCATTACAATAAATAGCAGATAACCTCAGATACGTCTGTCGTGTCATACCATAACAATAAATAGAATGGAACCTCAGATATGTCTGTCGTGCCATACCATAACAATAATTGACAGGGAACCTCAGATACGCCTGTCGTGTCATACTATAACAATAAATGACAGGGAACCTCAGATATGTCAGTCGTGCCATACGATAACAATAAATGACAGAGAATCTCAGATATGTCTGTCGTGCCACACCAAAACAATAAATAGCAGGGAACCTCAGATTCGTCTGTCGTGTCATACCATAACAATAAATGACATAGAACATCAAATACGTCTGTCGTGTCACACCATAACGATAATAGCAGGGAAACTTAGATATGTCAGTCATGTCATATCATAACAATAAAAAGCAGGGACCCTTAGATATGTCTGTCGTGTCATATCATAACATTAAATGACAGGGAACCTTAGATACGTCTGTCGTGCCATACCATAACAATAAATGACAGGGAACCTCAGATATGTCTGTCGTGCCATACCATAACAATAAATAGTAGGGAACTTCAGATACATCGGTCGTGTCATACCATAATCATAAATGACAAGGAACCTCCGATATGTCTTTCGTTCCATACCACAACAATAAATGACAGGGAATCTCAGTTACGTATGTCGTGCCATACCAAAACAATAAATGACAGGACCTCAGATATGAATCCACTCTATGTCTCGCGTTGCTAAGAAACAAATCCTAATAGTAAAGGATCACGTTCAATCCGAATATTTTCATTGTTTTCAAAGCTGCATACGTGTTTGTGGACAATAAAGCTGTTAAAAAATGCTGTTTTTATACTTTTTGATAAATTAGCTTATATTACGTTTGTACTACATTCCATTTACTTTTTTGCACGCAATTTTGTTTGCCATTTGTTAAAAAGGCTATGTAATGTGCTGTCGCTCAAAACTTTTGTTTTAAGCGTATGTTGTGTATCTTGTCTTTAAATAACATTTTTTTTATTTCGTTTGCTTTGGGGTACAACGAAACAAAGTAGGCATTACCCGGGGTCAAGTTAACAGATATACTGTTATAATGCATTGTCATTGGTCATTCACGGAATTAAAACCATATTAACAACTAGATGAGTATTATACTTTGAAAGTGATAAACGAATCAAATAACTTACCCGTTTGACAGAAAATATCCTTTATTCACTAAATGAATGCCAATTGCTTACAGTTTTATAACCCTGCTATATTTAATTATCCGAAAACATTTTCTTCAATGATTGAAACAATCCTCATTAAAAAACATCCATTCAAACTATATCATAGCAAAGCTGTTTTTTATATGGCCCTTTAAACGTTATACATCTCTACCGAGCGTTGTTTAACTAATAACTAAACGAGTTAAAGTTAAATTGAAATCTAATCATATCTTTGTATGCAATTAACGCTTGATGATGTTATAAAGTATGAATCCCACGTCACGAAATGCAATTTTTAGAGTATCCGATTGCAAAAGTGACCACATTGAAGCTGATTGCTGATGTGATCAAACAAAACACAGATGGATATTGCCACCTCTTCTATAAGATCGCGTTCACAATAGACTCGTCTCCTTTATTTTACCACAGGTTTGATAGCTAGATATAAAATCACGTGACCAAAATTTGCATACTGCGTTCCTTTATAGTATAGCGATATAAAAATGTTGCACCAAATTAGAATGGTGGTGTTTACACCGGCAAGAATAAATGTTGAACACTTACGAACGGCAAGGTAGCAAAATCAAATAGACTTACGAATGCGTTTTTATCTAAAATGAAGTGTATTTATAAAATTGTAGTCTGTCTTACCCGTGTTTGTAAAATGGAGTCGCCCGTGTCCTCATCACGTCAAAAGGTTTTTGTCTAACAAGCGTTTAATAATAAATTAATGTTTAGATAAAAGAGTATCGTAATATGCCCCGAGGTTATTTTGGATCTTGATACAGTTATGAATTAATTTTCCTGCGCAGGTAGAGAGCGATAGTGGTAACTTCATTAAGCAATTAAACGATTTTACATAATTGCATATATTGTACTGACTGTTTTTGCCTTAATAATGATATAGAAAACAAAATGGAATATTGCAGGTAAAAAAGCATCCGTCTGTAAATGTCAATTAACATTGTTTTAATGCACAAATAAAGCGAATTTTAAGTGCGCATGCGCACGCCACCGAGCGCAGCAAATTTTTTTTTTCAAAGGAATGGTTTAGTGTTACTATTAACGACAAATTAAAACGAAAGTACCTCATTTGTATAAAGCTGTTATTATTATTTGGAATATCGAGTAAGTCACGCGTGTCGTATTACTGTGAATTCAAATCCAGTTTTTATTTGTCGAATTTTAATAACTTCATACTTTAGGCCAATGGTCTATAAAACAACTTGATTCAAAATGAAATAACACATGAGTGACAATATTTCTTAAATCTTGTGTATATATTTTCTAATAATGACATTCTTATTTTAAAAGCATAACATAAAACATAGCAATAGCAAATTTTTATACTATTTCCATCTTTTGAAGACAAAACAGTATAGCAATTTTGCAAACTTTTATAAGATAAACCATTCACGATTAAAACAAAGTTCACGGCAACAATTGTTTGCATAACATTGATAAAAGAAAATGAATTCGCCTTCAATGACCGAAGTTTGTGTGTGTGTTTTTTTTTTTACAAAGTTCACAATATCTTTCTGTCAATGCTGATATGTGTACCGGTTTCTGTACCATACGGTAATAGGGAGCAAAGGTGGAACTCAATAATGTTTCTGTTTAAATATACAAGATGTTTGTTTTGAGTGCAGTAAATCCGTTGCTTTTTATATCATATCTGTTAAACAGTCGATCGATTATGCTCTAAAACATAATATAACATATAAAACGTCCCGGTACAACTAAATATTCCTTTCCGCACGTCGAAATCGTTGGATATTACAAGTTTGAACAAGTTTGAGTAATTTTTCATATTTCCAGAAAGTCTTAGATACATGAGAATTTTACAAATTTGACAGCAATCACAGAGTGATATATTATATACCAAAGGTTGTATATACTATACAACCATATAGAAGATAAATAACAACTGCAATTAATATATAGTATACAAATTATTAATATAATTTTCAAAATCGTTTTACCAATGATGCATATGTAGCTTAAACGTCCCCCACCCCCAGACATGTCTAATGATTGTTAGACTAACGGTAAAACAGGCTGTGGTATTTGTATTTCTATTATTAGACAAGTATTATGATAGTCAAATAATACTCGTTTAAACAAGTTTATTTTTCTTACATTTTACAGTATAAATTGATTTAAAAATATTATAAATCAATGGATAGCATATATTTTAAGGTACTTACAATGGTTTCAAATATAGACAAACAAATGCTTCACAAACATACATAATTATACTTATACACATATAAGTTACAACTGAAATTTATATATATATAATATAGTTTTTTCAAAAACAACGTTTAACCATGTACAAAATAAAAGTATAGTACTATGTTAAGAAGGAAACATATCTGCCACGATATTGCCAATGATACCTAAGCAGCTTCAACGCTTTTTCATGTCTGTGTAACGATTGTCAGATATACGGACGTACAGTCAGGCAAACCGAGGTATTTCCATTTCTCTTATTAAAAAATATTAAATATCTTAAATGATATATTGCAACACATGAAACAATAGAGAGTGAAATAAGTAACGAACTTAAAGAGGAATTCCCTATGTCAACTAAAAATGAAACATTCGTTATCTATTCCCCGGTATATCTCATGGAAGAATCTAGTGCTTCGCTAAAATAACGGTCAGAACTTTTAGGCAAACCTAGACACATTACATAAGTAGTCTGAAAAGAACATTTGTTCCATTCGTCAGTGTATTCATTTGTTGTAAACCGTTGTATTGATTACTGTCCATTTTAAACGTTTTATATGTTACATGAATATAAGGCCGCCGTAAAATAGAATAACTTGGAATCTATAAGTCCGGAAATCTCTCCTCGCTCAATGGATTTAAGTTTCTGGAATATTTAATGTTATTTTATATTGTACGGTGCCGACCAGTTTGAAAATCCGTCCTTGTCATCTTTTCAAAGTGGATAATTTGACGTAATGCACCTCTCAACGTTAACATTTCGAGACATGCACGATGCCACCCAGTTTTAAAAGCGTCCGCGTCATTAACTTTTAAAGAAGAATAGTCGACGCAAAATACTGCAACCTTGTGGTTACAGGTCATTCACCTCTCAACGTTAAGTGTTAGGTTCGGGACAAGCTCTGTTCAAATATTTTACGCCAAAAGGTTTTGGGTAGATCGATGTCTCATATTTACGTATATTTGTCTCGAGGTCTTCCATCACCAATACAACTGGATATCAGCCATAGAGCATTCCAATGTTCAGATGTAGAAAAATGCGTTAAAACTATTCATCACTTTTTTATTGTTGTTTTGTTGCGTCTTTAGATTGTTCAGATAGCCACAGGAACACATCTTATATAAACAGATATGAGATTATACGCGCACACTGTAACTAAAACATTTATAAAAAAAATCATTTATTAATAAATTTTACTCACAAAACAATCTGGCAATTTCACACTTTAATCAAATGCATTACCAAGAATTCAAGACACCAGTGCGAATGGTTAAGAACGCGGGACGTGCGCGTAAAATCGGGAGGGGTCCGTTATTCCAGACACAATTGCAACTGTTATACAGCCGTGGTTAGATAAATTATATGAGTATTGCCTGCTGGATAAAAGACAAGGTAAATAAACGAGGGCTTCTGGTTAGGTCTTACATACTTTGTGTCTTAAAAACCATGCGGATATCTTATTAATGTGAAAATAGACGATAATTCCGAGATATCATTTAAACGCGTGCCCCGTTCTTTGACTAATTTAATTTATATGAAAACGGTTTTAATTCTAGTGTTTGTTTTCAGTAAGTGAATATTTGGCACACCATGCGGTAGATCTGTTATATGTTTTGTAGATTGGGACCATTGTCAATTGTGGTTAAGGGTAAAATATTGAAGTTTAAGAACGAGTGGGTTGCACTTTCATGCGTGCTTCTTGTGACGTGTACATGCTATTTGTAATATTTCATTATGTGTGATTGTGCGTGTTTCACATAGGGCTATATTGTAAAATTTAAATGAACATTGTATGAATATTTTAACTGTTAGATGACGTTAAAATAAAATTGTTAACAAAATTGAAAAAAACAACAACACACACAATTGAACAAGGTTATTGTAGAAATATTTAAAATTATTTGTAATTGGCATAACTATGTTTGTCAGCATTAAATATATTGGTTGAACATATATACTGTAATAGTTTTATTTTTCATAATGAAAATGGAGATTTCGAGAAGGTTAACTTCATTAAGTGCATATGGGACATTGTGCAAGATTCATTACTTTTACATTTTTAATATATTTGAGTTTATTATATAAATCCAGTCACCGTGTATATATAATGTCAAAATATGTTATGAAATTATTAAACAAAAACAAAAAATCGCCACCTTCCCTAAAACACATCACCCATATATTATTTTTAAAATTCTGACAAAATAGTATACTACTTAATAAATGTGTTGGCAACACACTGTACTGCACGCAGTCTTGTTTTCAGCAATTTGATTCACAATATGTGGACTAAAACGTTTGGCAAACCGGAATTAAAGTTCATATTTGTCATAAACCATATATAAAAAAATCCTAATTTCTGTTTAAAAAGTAACCCTGTAACAATACACGAATTTAAACAAATAAGAACTTATCTACTTTATAGCATTGTCATTCGTTTTTCAATCTACAGCTAAATTCATCTTTTACCAAAGTTATTACGCCTTTGTATCCTGATTTATTTTTTGAAACGCTTAAGCTGAAGGTCATTTTAACGCTATTAAAACTGACTTCAGCAAAATTTAACGTTTCACTCCACTATTATATTTCCTGTCAAGCTCCAATGTAACACCAATGTCCACAATATTGTAAAAAGAAACCCAAAAGGCTTTGAGTGTGATCTATATAAGTTGTAATAACTTGTTTCGCAATCGAAGTAAAATAAAAAAAGTTTAAACTAAGTTTAAAATGGCACATAATTTACTAGAAATATGGCATCAGCATTTAATCATCTGTGGTGATTTCTTAAATACTGACCACACATGGTATATATAAAAAAAGCCCTAACAGAGAAGAAAAAGGGAACCTTTTTTTTTTTTACTTCACCCTCTTCCATCGCAATATCAAGGGAGATAAGAGTGCAGTAAGTCCTGAACACAACTAATATATACCATCAGGTCTGTACAATTCTCATAGTAACTTAAGTTCAGGTACTTTTAATTTGTTGGTATCCAAAATGTCTGTCGCAATTATTTAATCCCGTTTACATTGCTCTCCGGAAGTGAAGAAATGCGCGCGAATCGCAAAACATGAGTTGTTAGAAGACAATTAAGCTCGCCCCTGGGTGTCTTAGTCCAAAAAGGCCATAACTGTCCCAAAATGCAATCAGAGTTATGGTTCTTGTCTGTGTGTGTTCCATTGATGATGGTGAATACACATGTGAAGTTTCATTCACATTGAATAGTTGGTTGCATAGATACCTTAAACTTAAACGCAAAAGTTTAACCTGGGTGTCTACAGACGAAGACGACAACGCCGACGACGACGACGCCGGGGTCATGGCAATAGCTCTCCTTGGACTTCTTCTCGGCGAGCTAAAAAAGACAACTCTGCAATTACTGTTGAAGGGAGGTAAATCATGCTATCGAACTGGACTATAGTCGCTGCAATATATTTTCATCATGATATTTACAGATATTGTGATATTTTTTATATGAACAATTGTGAATATCTGATAAAAAGAACACACACAGCCAAGGAAAGAAAATAGCGCCATTTTGATAAATATGTTCATATGAGGTTGACATATGCACCCCCACTACCCCTGGTACCGGTTTAAGCGATGTCCCATTTTCGAGCAACTTCGAATGAGCTTTATGACTTCAACGACCCAGAAATAAAAAAACAACACTGAACCAAAATTATAATTATGTTCAAATGATAAACTGACGACTTGTGTATTGGCGCTGGATAAGGAACTGGATTTGTTATTTCATTCCTAACTGATTGATCGTCATAGACATTGATACTAAATGCTTCATTTACATTTAAGATCAAAGAGTAGTTTACTTTACGATGATGAATAGGAACATCAGGACTTCGCACTTTTTTAAAATGAATTTTCGTCGTTAATGGAACTTAAGCTAATTATGTGTAAACTTTTCTTTCTTTTTTCAATGTTTATAAATGTATTTTAAGAACGTTGTATATTTTAATTTTATATTTAAAACGAATGCTTTGCTTACAACTTATGGGCTCCCTGTCAAAGCATGTCATTCTTGAGTACCTTTGCATGGATTTTTGACAGAAATGCTGTTGTTTATGCAAACAAATAAATGTTATGAAGAAAACATGCATTTGAATGTTTTATATCAGACAAATAATTGTGCAAACGTAAAGCCATGGTCAATATTTCCTTGATATGCATAATCGGAAACATAAAGTTTTGCAGCACAACGAAAGCTTTTTACTTAAAACCAGTCTCAAAACAAATCCGAAAACAAATCCACAAAATGTTTTAGTTGTACACTATATTTCGTTGTTCATTTTCACTTTTATCAACTTTATTTACAAGAAGTTGCTAAGGTAAGTTTTAAACTTCAACATTGCTGTAAACCAGGCATATAGCATTCCTATTCCATATTGAAATTTTAAACGGTATCACAACATAACAAATATACATCACTGGTCTCCGTACAAAATGCCGGACTTACCATTTTTTGAATATTTCTCTCTTTACATTAAAATGTGCAGAAGATCATATGGCATTTGTGTGCAAAATGACGAAGCTGATATCCAATCAGAACAGACAATTTTGGATATGTGAACGTGTGCTATATGTAAACATGGCAAACTTGTAATATCAAAATGCAGAACAGACAACATTTTTAAGTGGAAATACTGAAGTAATGTAAAAATGAAGGACATTTTTCATAGATAAGCACAATAAAATGCCAAAAGCGTACTCTGTTATATAGAATGAATAAATTGTAATTTTTGAGTATCTTTATTAATTACCTAACCTTTCAAGAATATTCTGTTTTTGTTTCTACTTAAAAGTATTTTGTTAGATCGCAATTTTTTGAATAATGCAGGCCAACGAAACACATATTACACTTTGTAGCAAGTATCATTTATTATTCAAGAACTACTTTGTGAAATGCAAATCAAAAAGTAGCGATCACACATGATGAATCAAATAAATTTTAGATGTGGATGCTGATTCTCATGCGATGACATTCATTATAACTATGTTTGAAGCTGTTATATTCCTGGAAAACAAAAAAATGTCATGCCAATTCAATATCCAAGTTGCTTATTCAAAGATACAATATAATTTCGTATTAATAATCTAAGAAATACTCCATTTTAATGGTAAATGTGATACCGTGTAAATGATGTTGTTGTTGCATGGTGTTTAGCGTCGCGTTTTAACACTTGTTCAGTCGTATAGCGACGGTGTCAAGTTGACTCTGAGCGCTGCCACACGTGAGGGAGTACCATGCTTCAGACACATGGCATGATACCTCAGCCACTCAGATTATACTGACACCGGGCCAACTATCCTCTAAATGATGAGCGCCTAGCGAAGAAGCGTCAAGTATCAATTTTCAAGTCTTTGGTATGACCCGGCCAGGAATCGAACCCATAACATTCCGCATGCGACGCCGACGCTCTAGCACTAGACCACTGCTACACTCCGTGTAAATGAACATGTTGATATGCAAGCAATATCGGCAAAGGACTCATATTGATGAAATCGTGAGCTAGATATGTAATGCCTGCTGAATCATCCTCCTAACCAGCATGCACAAGATATTTGTTGATACAAAGTTTACTGAACGGAACAGCTAACCCGCCACCTGGCATTTTATGTACCTGGCTTTTTATGTATTCTTTCAAAAAGTATCAAAGGAATTTCCTTGAAATTTGGAGTTGAATATGAAAGAACATTTAGTCTAAGATGATTTTATGTTAATGTATTACGCGTATGCAAATTTTAATATCGCCACTCAGTATTTTGACTAAGATATCGGAAATACAAAGATTAAGATGTTCCGTTTAGTATATGTAGATAGAGTGTAGATCATATCCAGCTCTCCCAGCTAGGGTCCGTTACATAGAGGTGAGATATGAGAGCGTTGATTGGTCAGTTGGTTCAGCGGAAGTTTAATGATGTCACAGTTAAAGTGCTATGAATTGTGGGACATGTATAGAATTCCCTGCCTTTTTAATGCGGTTGAACAGACCTGATTCAGGAGATATCACGGACTGGTATAGATTACGAAGTTAACAGACAAAACTTGGTCGGTAATTGGAAACATTTACTAAATCAGTGTTTAATTCATGTTGAATAATCCTTATGTATATTAATTTATGTTGAGATTAATCCATTAGTCAGAAGTGCTTAATAAGCAAGTTCTTTTTATGTTTGGTTTAACACATTCATAAGAATTGCTAAAGTAGCAAACATCTTTTTAGGTTGATATTGACACATTGTCAAAATTGTTTAATCATTATTTTTTACTTTCGTCTTATCTTGCCAACTACACAAATGAGTAAGCATAGTATCAATATATTGGGCTAGTTAATGCGTTGTTGACAATAGGCAATATTGTAATAGGGGTATTTCTACATCTCATACTGCAGAGATGCTGTTAATGGCCAATGGTATTTACACAGCCCATCCCATAATGAAAATAAGTTGAGTGTTGCTACTATCTAGATTAGATCAACGTCTAAAACTTAACAGATACGCTAATATCTTTTACACAATCTATCAAGATAAATGGGTTGAGCAATCTAAAGTATTCCTGTAGAAAACTGAATAGTAACCTGATTCATGTTGTTGTATATCTATACAGTATAGAGATTAAACCAATGTATTCAAGACAAAACCTTGCAGAAGATTTACACGTCTCAAATATAGACTGAAACGTGTAGTGTGTAATATATTTAATTAAAACAATATTCTCCTGTTCCGGGATTTTCTCAGAATCGGATCTTCCGTTTTTTTGTTGTGATAATTGTATCTGTCCTGTACAATTACGTGATAACTGACACTTAAAAACCATTTAAGATTGAGGTCAGATATCATTTTAGAACATTTGTATAAATTATACATTTAGATTTAGGTATTTAACTATTATTGCTGAGAATAACTAAACCAACACTCGATGTTTAATGCTTATTGTTTATAATGTCTATTACTTTAAAGTAAAACATACACATGAGTAAATAATTAAATAACACACATCTACATGTACCATATTCGATGTTACATTTTTTTCCGTAGAATACTTTTTCGTTAGTTAGGCCGCATGACCTGGTCGATATAATGATTACTTAGAAGTTGACTGCAAGTGCTGCCATATTGAAACGTCACGATCACGTGACAGAAACATGGCACCCGCCATTAGGAGGTCGCCATTGCATTTCAATATTGTGCATTATTTTAAATAACACTTTTAATAATTCACGATATATAACACATGTTTTGAAATAGGTTCTATTTATTTAAAATTCGACCTTCAACATTCAATTTCAGTATGTTTGTAAAGTGAAATCTGCAAAAGGAAAGTGTTAGTTGAATGCACAACCCGCAATTATTTTGTACCCTGCTCGCATGTTTCATTTAATGTGCCCCTTCACATAGTGCATCTTAACAATAACTCGTATAAACCCAAACTTACAACTTCATTCAGTATTATTTCTACCCCCTTTATAAAAAAAAACAAACGGTAGCTTTTCAAAAGCACCAAACTTAATAATGTAAAGTATATATCACTTCTTATTTGTTTTTATTTATACATCTCCAAAGTCTCTTACTTTATCGTGTGAGTTTTATTCAACGAGATCCAACGAGACTAAAGTTTATCATACTTGTCCTACGATAAAGAATTGTTTGACGTTTTCAACCCAGCAAGAGATATCAGGTACATAGCCGGCATGCCCTCCCCGGCGATGTGTTTCTTAAATTTAGGAATGTTAATACCCAACTCGCCAACGTGGTCTGTATAATATACACCGATCAATAACTACTCGTCTTTTATTAAAACCACGTTATTATAACAAAGCGTCTGTGTGATACATTTTAGCTAAGTTATGTTTTATAAGTATAGTGAACAGAAAAGCTAACCCGCCACTTTTGCATTTCCAATATCTTCGTCAAAATATTGTGTAGCGTAATTAACTTTTGTTTACAATAATGCGACATTAACTGACAATGTTCTCTTTAAGAAGTCCAAATTTTAAAGAAATTGCTTTCAATACCTTTAAGAAAATGCATAAAAGGCCAGGTACACAAAATGACAGGAGGTAGGTTAGCTGTTCAGTTCAGTATAGGTTTTGTATTAGATCATATTCATGTTTAATTTATATCTTGTAAACAGTTTTTAATATTATTGTTCTCAATTCATTATACCGTTCAATATAATCAATGAGTATTGCAAACCGATTTTAAACACGTTTAACGGGTCGGAATTTATTTGTTTTTAAAAAAAACAAAAAAACACAGAAACAACTCAGAACTCAAATATTAATCTGTAGTACGGACCCAGCTCTGCCGTTTGTGTCCGTCAAATAGCAAAGTTGGAAAAGCTTTATTTGAGCACGTTGGTCAATTGGTTCAACTGAAAGTTTGGAAGACGTCATAGTTTAGTTCAATTGCTATGAATTGTAGGACAGGCATAGCATTCCCTGCTTTTTCATTAGTGGTTATAAACCTGATTTGGGAGATATCAGGTTCTAAGATAATCTAACTCAAATATAGACATTGGGCATAAAGGTATGCAAGATTTAATATGGTAAGAGTTCCAGTTTGTGAGTTATTTCTATGGCAACCTGTTTGTACATGTTGGCATAATGTGAGCAGGACTATTTCATAATACGCGTATAGTTGAACAACTGAATTTATTTAAAACGATACACTTGATAACGTTGATGACGATGTTATTGAATAACCAAAAAGGTACAAAGTCAAAGAAAAACATACATGCATATACACATCACCATAGGTTGTATTGCTTCGCATGTTTATATACAGATGAATATATACTATAGGCATACAGGTACATATTATATACCTATAAGGTAGGGTTATTTACATAAAATATTCCAAACATTTTTCAGTAAGCTATTAACATTCTGAAGTTTTGGTTTGGACTTTTTTTATGCCGATGGTTTCATAAACAACAAATCCTGACAAACATTTTGGTATATAACATTGCTTGTTGCAATGACTATTCCACCTACCCATATTTTAAATGAACTTTAAAGCTCAGAGTCAACCTACCAGTAAGGTAATCAATGACTGTATCTTAACACAAAACATAAGTATAAAAATGTTCCATAGCGAAAAGTAATAAAATATTGTTAGTTCTGTTGAACAGTTCTGAGTTTAAAGTAAAAAGATTAAAAGTCAACCGTATTTCGTCTTTCAGAACTTTCGTTAAAATATGCTTCAAGATTCGTAGATATTGCAGCATGTGGTTTCACCATGAGACTATGTATAATAAAACAATGACAAATATCCAATATCAATTTTGCTAAATCATTTTGAAGTATTGGTGAAACGTAATGGTTGATATTAAAACTAAGCCATCAAATGTATTTAACAACATTCCTTACAACTCTTCACAATGAAAACAAACTGACATATATTAATAAACAAAGCACTACACCTGGATTGACAAATCACCAAGGAAACCATCATGTGCGATTTGTTGATTCAGAAACAAAGTTTGGGATGACGTGTGCTTACGTCACTACTTACAATGAAGGATGATAAAACACTTAACTTTATTTCTACTTGGTTTTAATAAAGTAAGCCATTTTATATGTTCATACATGTCAATGATAATGCAGTTATATAGGCTAGAATGACAACTCAAAACCAAATACAATCTTCTGTATTGACGGGTATCGTCAAACTATTTTGATATATATATATACCGGCAGAAGTCATGTGTATCTTTTAAGTTGCGGAGTTCTAATGACGTAATAATAAGTATAAGCCCGCCGTCGATTCTACCGTGAGTACAACTTTCTAAGGGCTTGGCATTCGTGGAAAGACCAAAAAACTTATCTTTCATCTGCAGTGCCAAAATAGCATTAGAAAAGTAGGGGTAATGTTTCAAGCAAGATATTTTTCATTGTTCAGCGTGGTCACTATTGACAACGTGAGCACAGACTTCATAAATAATGTATTCATATCCCAATTTTAATCACCAGTTTTTTCCTCTAAGTTCTCAATTCAAACATGACTACGCTTTAAAACATGTTCCAAATCCATCAACAATGCTCAAATCACAAAATGAGCATTAAAATGAGGAAAAAGCATTTGTAAATAAGTAGAAACAAGGATTGCTCGTCGCCGGCATTCTACCTCACTTAAGCGCTTCCTGTTTCCAATTGGCGTTTTACACCTATAAGCCACAAAGACATCAATCTCTAGAAAAAGAACAACTGTTTCCTACAAAACTATTTTTATTTAGAAGTTTGCATAATTTTACCCTAATGAAAAAAAACAAACACATGACAATACAACACATGCATTCTATGTTTTGTTGTCTTTGAATGGTAAACTTTGATAGTTTCTTTGAGATAAAGCAGTGGGCTATTGACATTGTTTAGAATGTGCTTAGATGCCTTAGCAAGTGTACAGTTGCCTTTTTGTAATGGATTAGCGAACCACAGCAACCTCCAGATATAAACATACTTTATACAACAGACAACGTTAGAAACATAGTAGCGTACAAAAGCCAAAGTACTTATAATGACACATAAAGTCACGATCATGTAATCAAATACTTATAACGATGTATACTGTGCCTAAATCACCGAACAATGTTTGCATCATTATTGCCAGGACGCCATGTCATGTAAATACCAAAAAATCTTGGAACAACGTTCCTACAATTTTAAAATTAATCTTCGATTTACTTCCACAGTAGGTGTCCAAGGTGGCAGAAAGTTAAAATTCCAAATGTGGCTTGCAGTCGGTTCAATAAAGCTGATCCCAACACGCTTGAACTGTGATGACAAATTATTTTAATATTTAACACTGTTTACCCATCCGCTTTTGAAATATTGAATATTGGAAATCTTGTGTGAACAATCCAGCTTCGTGCGAAACTGTCCGGTAACGAAATAATGTGTTCATGTCATTTCAGACTTATCAGTCCCCATAATCAGACAGGAAGGGACATTTAGGGTCAGAGGAAATTAGTTCGTATCACCTGTCAAATATTTTGAAAGAGAACTAGCCGCACACCGTAAACAAGTGGGCACCGATTTCAAGTAAATTGTTATGTCTGCCTCTATCTATAACAGACGTTATAAACGTACGATTAACAAATGAAACATGTGTTTTTCTTACATGCATATTTCATTAATTCTTTGCCGTTGTATGAAACGTTTATTTAAACTGCACAATTAGTTCAAGATAATTGTATTGATGTAAACGATTTTCCCAACAACTTTTGTGACGAGATATACTAGTGAGTGGTCATTAGACAAGTCTTATACCACTACGCCGCGGAGGACCCTAAAGCCATAATAAATTAATTGCTGGATTATCATCCCCGTCCACCCCCTTATTTTCATGCCGACCGGTCCCTTTATATTTTCATTAAAAAAAACTAAAAACTAAAAAAAAAAAACCCAAAAATTTTAAAAATGAAAATAAAAAATAAAATTCTTCCGCCCTCCCCGTTTTTAAGAAAAAAATTGATGATAATCTAGCAATTAATTTATAATGGCTTAACATAGGTTTACACGTTGACTTATTGTGTATGTAAGTATAATTATGTCACTAAACAAACAAATTTTAAAATCTCATCTTTAAGTATAATTTCAGATCTGATTAGGAGAAGTTAAAATTCTCATGTCATAGTTTTGTCCAATGTATGAGTACTCAAGAAAAGTTTTATATTTGACAATCAATTGAGACATTGATAGAGGTGAATGGAACGTATCTTGAGGAACCTTGGTATATATTGCTCAATTACTTTTATCATTTAAATGCTTTTAGATAGGATTGTGGGCGTTTGGTTTCAGAGGTGTATTTACGATAGTGTCGATAATATGCATTAAAATCTACTATAATATATAAGATGATACGAAAACAGACAGAGGAGTATTCGAAGGACACAGACCCTTGGAACGGTCAACAGTAGAATCGTTACCGATGAGTTTAACCTGGTTCACAGGTTCAGCCAACCTTTCTCTTCCCCCGTCATCACAACATAAGGCGATATCGTGTAAATAAAATATATCTGCCAATCTATCATCTTACAAATACGACCCCTTGCACATAGAAATAAACACGACACTATTGTTTCCGTCACTATCGGATTATGTTTTGACAGTTTAAGAATATCATGTGAACAATCCCTTTTATGTTATTTGACATAATATAATTCCAGTAAAGTATTTGTACAGAAATTACGTGAAAAACCTTTTTATGTAATTTGACAGAATACAATTCGAGTAATTTATCTTTATAAACGTTATGTGAACAATCCCTTTTATGTAATTTGACATAATATAATTACAGTAAAGTATTTGTACAGAAATTACGTGAAAAACCTTTTTATATAATTTGACAGAATACAATTCGAGTAATTTATCTGTATAAACGTTATGTGAACAATCCCTTTTTTGTAATTTGACATTATATAATTCCAGTAAAGTATATGTACAGAAATTACGTGAAAAACCTTTTCTTGTAATTTGACAGAATAGAATTCCAGTAAATCAAATGTAATTTGATCGCAGCTTTAAACATATATGTTAGCAATAATATCAGTTTCAAAAATATAAATTTATTGTGTTTTAAGGAATATAGCTTTGACTGAACATTTTTTGAAGGACGAGACCGCATAGTTATTCCAATGTACACACTTACATTATCGTAATTATTTGTTTGAATGAACACCCGCACTTAGTAATATTTTCTCATTATTGATGTTTATTGTTTGGGTGCATGTTTCAATCAAACGTTTTGGTTTTCTTTTATGAATACACTTTCTATGGCGCGAATATTGATTTTTATAAGTTGTTGTTTTACCTTCAGAAATGGTGTTTACTTTACAAAATAAAATAACACCTTTGACTGAAACAAACACTCCAACGCTTGGTGTAAAATCTTGCTTTCAATTAGACGAAGCGTACGAGAAATAATCACGTATTCAGATGTTAGCCAATCAATATATCCATGTACTTCATAAACTTTTATTTCAAGATTAAACGTGTGGGCTAGTTAATCCGGAAACATGGCATTAATCATATCTCTGGGATTGGTGAAATATCCTAATATGACTCATTTCTACGTGGGAATTGGTTTTAATTTGAAATTTAAGAAAAACTATAAATGCAATGTTGATTCTTTTGTATTTTTACCTCTGTTAGAGATATAATAACTCTGGAAATGCATAAAAAACACACACATTTAGATACTATATTCTATTTATCAAAAACAGTCTGTCAATACAGCGAGAGCAACACGGGAGCTCTAAAGAAATCAAACTTAGTATCTACCTCATATATTATTAAATCGATATATAAACCAAAAACAACTTAAATTGTTGGGAAAAAAACCTAAACACTATTTTTAATTATGCATTTTGTATGACTAAACTGTTAGAATCATATAATTATGGGCTAATTATATATGACTCAGTGTTGTTGTATTTCCGATTCCTTGCTCAACATGCGCATAATCTGTGAGGGTCTTTGGTAGTTGAATACAATTTCATTACCTCCTCCCTTGTTCAGCATACACACTTTTACACGGAGAGTGTCTTCTAAATTTTAATTTATACCCCCCCCCCCCCCCACCCTCTCTCTCACCCCCGCACCCCTTGAACAGGCTTAAAAAAGGTTTGTTTTATTTTATTTAATTTGTCACCTTCTGTGCTTTGTTACAATGTGAAGTTTTAATTACCTGTATGCAGTGTTGTCACGTTATGTATTTTTAATTGTTTTATAATTGATTGAGAACTAGTGATTGTGTAGTAAGGTTAAAATGTTGTATATTTGTAGTATTGTATATATAAAAAAGTAGGTCCAAAAAAAAGGTTCAAAAGTAGGTTCTATATTGGTTTAACAATCTTCAGGATGTCTCAAAAAAACATGGACCAAAGAAAAGTTGCTTTTTTTTGTGTTGACGAAATCGAACCTTTTTGGATCAAATACTACACAATACTTTATCTGTAGAATGTAGTATTTAAAGTTTGAATGCGTTCTTTAATAACCACTTTGTCCACCACCTTTATTAATAACCGCCATTTTTAGCCGTAATGTCATATTATAAACAGGGTTTCTCAGTTTCTCCGTACTGATTGACTTCCAAGATCACCTTTAACGTACTTTTCGTTATTTATTGATTTAGGCTCTAGATATAAATACGCAGTTTCATCAAAACTTGACTATTTTTGAATATACTCAATTAATCATAATTGCTCTACAATGGTTTGGCTTTTATAGATTGTTCAAGAACAGACCATGATATTTGTTTATCATTTATTCTGTTGGAAAATATTTCATACTTATTTAAACTCGTCAATTAGTTGGAACAGCTGGACATTTATTAAGTTTGGACTTAGTATATACTTTTGATACTTTTGACTTTTAGAAATTATAAAATTTGGAAGACGGATATTAGAGTCAACATTTTTAGAATACCACAGACATCACAAGTTGCTTTATTCATTACGTTTGTTTAATTTAATTGTGTATTTGAATAAATATTAATTATTTGTAATAATATTTTTCTGTTGCGTTATCCTCTTTTTATTGTACACGTAACAGCTATTTTTTCTCTCAAGAAATTAACGATTTCATTGAACAATTTTTTACATTCACAAAAAACATACACGAAGCACTGTTAGTATTACTTGGAATGACAAACGTTAAATATTTCAATTAACCGAGTTACATATTTAACATGTTAAACACTTCCAACTGAGACTGTAAGCTTCACCGGCACGTGTTTCAGTGATATAAATGTCTTTTATTTGACAGTAGTCTGACAGAATATGATTACACCAATAACGTTCCCTAATTACTACGTCACTTTTATACTTTCATATATTTTTTGTATTTGTTTTAATTACTGACAACGTCGTAAACGTCAAAACCAAGAATTTATACAGCGCCGTCGATACACGTGTAAGTCAAATTACCCGTCATGCAATTCGTTATCAAACATACATTCCGTCTTTTTAAACATTTTGTATTTGGTTAAACCGAAGGCATCGTGAGATAACAAACATATACAATGACTTTCAGACGCTATTCTATGACACACAATTCACTCTAGGACACACAGTCTACGCTATATAGATATATCTAATTTATCTATTTATTGAGATGGAATTGTTATTTTGTATTGGTATCGACACCTATTCCATAAAACACTAAGAAAATTTGAGCCCGATAAGAGACTTAGCATTCAGACGATTAAACAGAACAAACATAATAAATACATTCAACAGTCAGAACAGGTACAATGCAAGTGCCAACATGGTCCCTGCCTTGGAACAATCAGCAGCTATCTTGCTACTGAGCAGCTTAAATCTGGTGTCATTGACCTTGCAGTGCCATTTACACATGGTTTCACCTGCGCGAGCGGCACCTGTAGTCGAGACTCCATGGCCAAAAGCCTGACACAATAACATAAAAAATAATGAAAGAACAGGACAGTTTTAACGGCCCACACATTGCGCGTAAAAATGTTGCAAAAGCAAAAGTAACTGACTAAATGATTCTCTGAAGCGAATTAATGGATACATAAGAGTTTTTTATCGGAAACTTCCGACAACCGCTATGGTATCAAATTGCTTGTCAAAGAGAAGCACTTTGTATTTGAAGAACATGTAAAACAACTGCATGGCTTGGCTTATCGGAAATTCTCACCGAGAACTAGAATACTTATAATTACTTTTTTTAGTAGTCTATAGATATTCGAATACATATTATTAGACATAAAAAGGAGAAATAACAGTTAATCATATCTGATTTGAATAATTTTGATGTATTATGTTTGAACATTTAAGGCCGTTAATGCATCTAGATACAGAATAAAAAGTTTTCATGAAATACAGGCCATTTTCGAATATAAGTATATGCAATATTTATGAAACAGTATCAACGTGCTACTGTTAAAATGGATTACAGTTTTTGACTAATATTCAACTAATTGTACGTAAAAGTCATCCAGCGAAAGAACGAGGAAACACAACTCGTTTAATTCCATAAAACTTGTCTTATAAAACGTGTATGTATATATATGGCCTACAGCATGTTATGTGTGTCAAACATTTAATTCATTTGAACTATTAAAGTTACATTATTGTATGTAATAAATATCACCATTACATTTTTTTGTTTTTATTTTTTTTTATTATTTCATAATACATACAGTTTACAAATATATTTACTATAATACATACAGTTAATTTTTTTATGAATGTATTCTATGAAATAATATCACAATAAGAAAAGACGGGGAAAGAAAAGGAAAAGGAAAAAAACGTGGATATAAGAAGGAAAAGAGACAGTTGCAGTCATGAAAATAGATTAAGATGCTTTACACTGTCAAGTTGAATTAATGTTGTGAGATTTTAATTAGAATAAATGCAATTTATTCCATTTATTTTCATGTTGCGTCACTTTATCTTTGTTACTCGCTATTATCGCTAAGTATTTAAGTATTTTACCATTACATAGCTAAAATTTACAAATATCAATTGTAGCCAAATCATCAGAACCTTACGTAATATGTTTTCATTCATAGACTAGCAAGTGATTCAGACATGGCTGATGAAAAATATTCAAAATAGTTTTGTCAAACTTCAGGCGGCAATTTTAGCAAAACAATTAATTTGAACAGCATTTTATCATTCTTGGCAAAACATAATTGTAATTACTACATAGCATTCGGGAATCGTCTTTTTCATTATTGATGTGTGTCTTATAACAAGCTTACAACGCAACTACTTCTGCAACTTTTTATAAGTAAAAGTATGTTTCCAGTTACCTTGTCTTATTAATGTTCACTGATCTCAAATCAAATTTTACAAATTCAGACGTCAATTTAGCAGACATAACACCATCCTTCACATAAGTTATCGAAGCCGATCTATGTAAATAAGATTGCTGGTCTTTCCTATGGATTCTTATTAAAGACTTGTCTTATTACCTGAGCATATTTATGTTTTACAAACATACATAAATATCCACGTTTTAAACATGTTAAGGTCTCACTACACAGTCGAATTTTGTTCTTTGTTCTATATACAATAAGGTCTAGGATTTCAATGGTAAAAAAAAGAATATACATAGAATTTTTTTAAAGAATTTTTTTTCATAGCAGGAATGTATACCCCCATAATAGTACACAATTACTGGTAGGTTGACCAGTTTTTTTATTGTTTTTTTTTTTAAAAAAAGGTGCAGTGATCCTCAAATGCTCATAAATACATGAATATGTTGAAATCCTATAAAAGTCACTTTTTTAACATCAGTGTTGCCTTATTGCAGTATATGCTATGCCAACTTTCACTCTACTCATCTGCAGCATGAAATCACAGCAACTATGAACCATTTTGAAAATATTTCAAAACCAAATTTTAAGCGTAAGAATCGTGTAACAGTGTGGAAAAAGGGGCGTAAGTGTATAGTGAGACGTTTAAGCTCACTGTTAGTGATTACTATAGTGGTTGGAACGCGCGTTGTCCAATGATAGAGCATCAAACTCAGGACAGGGGGCGTGGGTTCGATACTCCGCCAGGGCTATGTGTGGTGTCTTTGAGCAAAACATTTTATTCGCATATGCTTAGTACTGATTCATCCTAGGAAGATTTCGAGTTATTTTCTAAGTAAAAACTTGTATGACAATGGACGTATTTTTCTAAGTTATAAAAACATGTATCACATTCGATGTAAAACACGTAATATTTAACATTTTGTTTGCTCATTTGTTTTGCAGATTTGTAATTATGATATAAATAAAACTGGGTTGGACTGTTGTAGTGGTTGAGACCTTTGAATCCGTCGTCCACTGTTGGACATATTAAAATATCCAGTATGCAGATCTTCAATTTTGGTTCGGTTGAATAAAGGGGCATAATTTTATAAATGGTTAAGACTAAATATCATTTCGCACATTTTGTTATCATATATTACAAATATATATATATAAAAAGTTCAATATGTATATATTATATTAGAAAACAACTAAAAATAACAATTAAATATTTGAACATATTTATTTCTTATACTAGTAAATATAAATTCAAACATGTTTTCTTTTATCTATATGTATATATTTATTTATTTTATATGTCTAAACTTGTTTTATACGCCTAATATTTTACGTTCATATTACTTATACAAATAAACATATCTACATATATTTTATGACACAACAGTTAAACTAAGGCCCCTGAGTGTCCCAGTTGTGTGTTTGTTTTTGGACATATGTGTTGTGATTGTTTTGTTATTTATCTACACACGATTGTACTGATAGTTCGAGGTTGATAGCGTCTTATGTCAATATTAGTAGGATCATAGTTGTTTATGTTTAAAAATAGGTCACGAAACAATCTCTTAGTCCTTGGTCGGAAACAAAAATATACATGTCACATAATAGACACAGAATTCACAGGTCACAGCATAAATCTCTATATATCTTACTACAACAACAACAACTACTACTACTACTAACGCTACCACTACTACTACTTCTGCTGCTGCTGCTGCTACTCCTACTACTACTTCTATTACTGCTACTGGTGGCGGTGGTGCTGCTGCTACTACTACTACTACTACTGCTACTACTTCTACTACTGCTACTACTGCTTCCTGCCTACCTACCTACCTACTACTACTATTATTATTACTATTACTACAACAACAATTACTACTACTACTACTACTACTACTACTTCTACTACTACTACTACTACTACTACTACTACAACAACAATTACTACTACTACTACTACTACTACTACTTCTACTACTACTACTACTACTACTACTACTACTACTACTACTACTACTACTACTACTACTACTACTTCTAATACTGCTACTATTACTTCTGCTACTATTACTACTACCGCTTCTACTACTACTACTACTATTACTACTGCTATTATAACTATATCGCTTCTACTATTACTACCACTACCACAACTACTACTATTACTACTACTACCACTACTACTACTACTACTACTACTACTACTACTACTGCTGCTGCTATTACTACCACTACAACTACAACCATTACCATAACAACTACTACTATTACTACTACTATTACTACTACTGCTACTACTACCATTACTACTACTTCCACTACCACAACAACTACTACTACTACTACTATTACTACTACTCCTACCACTACAACAACTACCACTACCACAACAACAACTACTACTATATCTTCTACTGCTACTACTACTATTACTACTACTACTACTACTACTACTGTTACTACTACTACTACTACTACTACTACTACTACTACTACTACTACTACTACTACTACTACTATCACGACAACAATAACAACTACTATTACAACTACTTCTACTACTGCTACTACTACTACTACTACTACTACTACTACTACTACTACTACTATACTACTCCTACTACTACTATTACTACTACTACTACTACTACTACTACTACTACTACTACTACTACTACTACTATCACGACAACAACAACAACTACTACTATTACTACTACTACTACTATTACCACTACCATTACTACTACTACTACTATTTCTGCTCCTTCTGCTACTACTACCACTACTACAACAACAACAACTACTACTATTCTACTACTACTACTATTACTACTACTGCTACTTCTACCATAACTACTACCACAACAACTACTACTTCTATTACTACTACTGCTACTTCTGCCATAATTACTACCACAACAACAACTACTACTACCACTATCACTACAACAACTACTATTACTACTACTACTACTACTACTTCTACTACTACTACAACTGCTACTACCACAACAACAACAACTACTACTATTACTACTACTGCTACTACTTCTACTAGCACAACCACTACTACTTCTATTACCACTACTGCTACTACTGCTAAACCATTTCTCACTTTTTCACAGAAGCCATATGTTAAAGTAGACAATGTTGAAACAGATTCTTCCAAAACATCGTACGAATACGATAGCATGCACATTGGTCCAAATATTGAAAAATTATGACGGGCCACGAATTGAATATGTTTTTGCTAAAGTGTATCAAGTATTGTTTATATTTAAGTTTGTGAGTAAGGACAGCAACACTAAATGTATGCTTGCATATTTTATTCATTGTCTCCGTGTACAAAGTTATACAGTTCTGCTTTTCTTACAGTTTTGATAACTGCATCTCTGTGCTTAATCATTATCTTAATCATATTTTTAAAGAATCTCGTTTTAGGTATAAAACAATAATAAAGAAGTACAAAACCGACTACACTGGATACATTAATATAGTCTCGTGACACAGTTCGTTTCGTTGTGTAGTTTGCAAAAATGACATTAAAGTGTAAAGATGTAATTGTGCTAGACATGTTTATGATTTGAAGTAAACTTGATACTAAGCAAATGATGTTAAGTTGATACCTGCCAAACTTATCATTACAAAACAAAAAAAATCGTCTCATTGATATATAACAAAATATTATATTGTGTTTTTTTTTAAATGAATAGAAGCCAAGTAAATCGTTTCAATATTCTTGAAAAAAATACATAAATATAACATATGGTTAAAATAAAAGACTATACATATCGATAGGTAACTCCAATGATTAAGTATGAACGGAAAATAAAACACAAACGTTTTTTCCTTTTTTGGTACAGATATGAAGTAAGAATCAATAGAACAATTATCTAGGAATGAATAAATTAGTATTATTATTTTTAAAATGCTGACACAATTTTGAATACACGTGTACTCGTGTAAGTTTAAACAAATACGATAATGCGGTTTATCTTGTTTTGACTGGCTCTGCTTCATATAACACAATGTAGGCCTATAACTATTTGTAAAGTGGTATTCGAACATATCAGTATATACACTAAAAAGCTTTTTTTGGTGGTGAATTCATGGTAACATTATAAATTTATGCAAATATACGCAATCGACAAAGCACCCATGACCATCTTAAACACGGTTACTTGTGAACACACATTTTTATTGTTGACGCTTTGCAATCCAATAAAATATATGAGTATGATTATGACACTGCAGGATAATGTCACTGCAGGATAATGACACTGCAGGATAATGGCACTGCAGGATAATGACACTGCAGCTGTCATTTTATAATAATTATCGACACAATACCAGAAGGCAACTTGATAAATTGATACAAGGGTCTTACAATATATATTTAAACCAATGTCGGTAATATACTATGAAATGAAGGGTTGGGGCGGGGTGGCACGGGTAATTATAAGCAAGTTAAAGTCGCCTGCACGAAAACATAGTGAGAGATAAACTTTGTTTTTGGTTTAAACCATCACAACATAATGTCATGTCCTCCTTTCTGGCTCGATGAGATGATATAGCGATGGCCCGAACAGAACAATCGAATAAGTAAGCGTTGATTTTTTACTCTCAAATCTTTGTAGGTCAAACACACACCCGGTACATTGTTCGCCAACATCAGTAAATATTGTCGTCTGTTCGACATGAAGGGGCGGCAACTGGAACACACTTCAACTTCATACATTTCACAGATAGATTCCTTGGAAGAGATGGAAGAGGTCCCAATTATGAATTTGCACCTAATGAAATTAATATAGAAAGAAAATAAACGAAACCTTACAGATAGCGCCTGTAAGACACTACAAGCAGTGACTGTTCAACAGTTATAAACAATGATGATACGTTTTACATATTCCCAATTTATTGTAATCAAATACACATTTACCCTATCTTAAAATCTGTAAAAGTGTATATAAATCTCTTTGCTAAATCAGGTCTCAGGTAGGCTGACTGTTGTGTTGCAAATGGTCCCCCCATGCATTGACACACGTCGTGTCAAATTTATCTCTTTTTTAATATCTTGATTCATTTGTAATCTATGGAGGATAACAAGATAACCATTACACCCGTCTATTAATCAGAGCTGTCAACCCGTCAACCCGCAGACGGGTACTTCAGCTTATCATTTCAAGTACCCGGATGTCACTGGATTTCGGCATAAGGACCAGAAATGACACGTTAATCTATACTGTATTCACTATTACATGGACTATATTTTAAGGATGTGGTAACGTTTCGTGAACTGTGACCTTTGTAAATTACTCGTAGGATCATGCGATGTTTCGTAAGATCGCGCGATACTTAAAAGTCTTAAAATTGTTCTACAATGTTTTGTCTTAATAGCAGGGTATTAATAGTCTTCATTTATATTACATACTGACACTTACGCTCATAGTAAGCTACAATAATACACTGCACATCATTTTAACAAAAATAAGACAAAATATTATCAACAGGAGATGTAGTAACCAAGCCAACGGTAGTCTGTAGAACGAACCAAGCTCTCCCGATTGGGTCCGTTCAATAGCAAGTGTTACAAGCACGCTGATTGGTCAGTTGCTTCTACTGGAAGTTTGAATGACGTCACAGTTCAGTAAGCATTCAATTCTGGGACAGGCATAGAATGTCCTCCTTTTTTATTGATGGTTAATAGACCTGATTCGGGATACATCGGGTTCTGGGATAGACTAGCACATCATTTTAACAAAAATAAGAAAATTTATAACCATAAGGAGATGTAGAAACCAAACCAACGGTAGTTTTAAGAACGAACCCAGCTCTCCCGATTGGGTCCGATCAAAAGCAATTGTAACAACACGCTGATTGGTCAGTTGCTTCAGGGAAAGAATGAATGACGTCATTACTTAGTAAACTTCAATTGCTATGAATTGTGGGACAGGCGTAGAATTCCCGGCTTTTTCCATTGGTGGCTAATAGACCTGATTCGGGAGATATCAGGTTCTGTGATAGACTAAGTCAACGGCTTGAAAACCGTTGAAGAAGTCGCTCCAAAAGAATTGCAATATGTCCAACACAGCAACTTCACTCATACACCAAACTACCGAGGCAGTAGCACGAACTCAGTCAATACACAGAATGAAAAATAGTTTTATTTAAATGGGGTTTAATGCCATTTTCAACACATTTTAGGTTATATATGGCATATCCACTGAACACCTCAGACAGAGTCAGACTGAGTAGAACCACCGTCCTTCCGCAGGTAACTGGAAAACTTTCTCACATATAGTTTTTTGAGCGAGCGGGACTCGAACCTACGACCTTAGCGGTGAGAGGTAAGTGATCTTGAGATGGCGTCTTAGACCACTCGGCCACGATAATAATATATAATCGATACAATGTATACATCTGTAGAACACAATTGACAACAACTGGGGTCACCTTGGAAAGTCAGCAGCAAGATTTACCATTGAGAAGCTTAAACCTGGTTTACGGATACACGTAACCTCGCTCTTCCCGTGTAGTTAACATATTTAAAGTACTCTCGTCTTCTCTTACAAATATGGCAGTTTGAGAACTGATTCACAGACTGTCTCTACTCACTATATGATTATGATTAATGGATAAATGGTTAAATATGATAAATACAAAACCTTACGTACTTTTTAATAAAAGCTCCCTGTTTTTTACTCACCCAGGTTCTGGCTATATGTTTAGTTATATGTTCATTTGCAAACATAAAAAATAAGTTTTCATTTACAGATGAATTGTTAAAATCATAATATCTATATAAATTGTCTTGATGTTTTGCGCTTGTATATTGTTGGTAACATCTAACTTTTGAAACGTGGCCTGTAGAACGCGCGGTATAATTAACAGCCTGCCAAATTCCGCAGGTATTAAGCGTGCATAATCATCCTAAACTATTTTAATTGATAATAAGAACGGCTGTGCTTTCAATAATTATCATTTTTTTACTCGAAATAGATCACCAAAAATCTAACGTTTCGTGTAGGACTCTAATTGATTTGAGGGCTAATTAGGGTTTGCTTACCTTCCATTGGATGGGCGTGTGTGCAATCTAGGAAGACTAGTGACGGCATCCATTGTGAAGCGAGAGTGCCAACTACATATCTGTGTTAAATCATGTTACGTTCGTTCAATTTTAGTATAGAATCATTAATGAGACTTTATTGTATCCCATATAACAACAAAGAAAGAACCGTATCGGGGAAAAATGAAGAAATAATGAAACAAAACGAATCACATATAGTTGAGATGATATTTTATTTCAAGATTAGTTTATCAATGTTTTGTATATGCGATACAATTATGCACTACATTAAGATCATATTGTAATATACCAATTCTTGTTTATGGATCTATAGTATTGTACCAATACATACAGTTTATCAATGCCGGATATCCTTCTACATTCTAAATTGTTCAGTTTTATACATATAAATACAATATAGGCCCTTAACTTCACATAAGAGGGCAATATTTCGGTACCAGTTTATGAAAATGGATCTATAGTTGAAATAACCTTGTACCAGCTTTCTTTAAATTGAAATTAAACTTCAGGACAAATAACATAATGGTCATGTTCTTTTCATAAAAAAAACATTTATGACTGATGGTCAAATTGTCAATTTAAGAATTATATATTTATAATGTAAACAATGTTTTATTGCTATATGTGCACGAGGGTTACACACAATTTACAGGCATAGTACCACCATTACAAAAAGGGAGTGCTACCATGGGGTAGTCGCATAATGGCGGTTATAAATAATCCTCATTTCTTCTTCTTTGAAATGCATTTTCCTTATTTTAATGCTCATTTTTATTTGAATGGCATTATTGATTATTTTGAACAGTTGATAGCATTGTCATGTTTGAATTGTGAATTTTAAAAAAAAATTGATGCTTGGAAATTGGGGTATGAATTCATGATTTCGGAAGTCTACTTTCACTTTGTCACCAGTGAACACACTGAGCAGAAAAAAATCTCTTATATGACACATGACTCCTACTTTTCTCATCATATTTTGATAGTGCAGAGGTTGACAAACAGTAAAATGTAGGTTTCACTTCTTTCATTTGGGTTTCTCTATGAATGACAAGCCTTGAAACTTTTATTATATACTATAGAATAAAGAACAAAAATCAATGGTGGGTTTACACCTACACAACAATGCAAAGTCATATATATACACCAAGCAATGCTTCAAGTTATGGCTTCTATAACAATTATTTTGATTTGATATTTTCATAGTGATCTGTATTAATTTCGTTTTAGCACCATATGTATTGTATATCACAATATCGTACTTATGGTTTATAACACATGGTTCCTTTTTACTGCGTCAAGCTTTACCTACAGTTCTAATCTTATTATTACGGGTATTTCGTGTCACAGAGCTCATTCATTGTGGCTCGCTAATAGAAAATTACTAGTCTATCCCAGGTACTGATGTATCCAGAATCAGGTATGCTTAATCTCAATGAAAAAAAAACAGGGGTTTCTATGCCTCTCCGACAATTCATTGTACTTAACAAACTTTGACGCCATACAATTTTTGCTAAAAAGCATATGACCAATCAATGTGATCAAATCTCACTGCTGTTTGTCGGATCTGGGATGGTATTCACCAACCATTCTTAAGAATATTCTTAGACTTAAACACAAGAATGATTTTAAAAAAACACACTTAAAGACTTTTTTCTGAGACATAAACTGCAGGGAAACCTAATATAAAGTCAAATCAGCTCTCATAGATATTCTATATGTCACGGTAAATGAGATATCAATGGTTAAAATTTGGATTTTCAAGCTCAAGTTGAACACTTTTCTCAAGAATGGTTGGTTGATACGACCCCTGGTCTCGTTCTACAGTTACTATAACTAATCTGTATACTAGTGTGAGGTGGGGAGTAAGAAGTGTAAAAATAACAGTTATCCTTCCTAAACGGAGAGAGACAAAAATAAATCAACAATGTTCTGCTAATTATTTTTCTTGGTTGAATTTTGTGCTTCTAATTAATGAAGCCTATTTTTAAACAAAGTATTGCTCTAGCAATCAAATAACGTACGCATTTACTTGGTAAAAATAAAAGGCAACTAAACTAATATTAATTCTGACTGTATACGGATGACATTAAGTTAAATTGTTTAACCTGTACAAAGACAGCATTACGTTGTTTGATCCTCATGTAGGTCTATTGTTTAGAATATAAATTCTCTCTGGTTGAAAGTTCGTGTGCTCTCGACGCCTATGAACCTTTTCTACATCACACAACGGAGGTATTTCGATACCGATGTTGATAGTTGACTTAAAATTCCCCTGTTACTAAAACACAGCGACCTCAAAATGTAAATAAGAGCCCCGGTTCTCTTTTTTTAAAGTGTTCACCTGTAATGCATACATTTTGGCTGTGGTTCGAGATCTCTTTTTTTGTTTCAACAATGTCTTTTCTGTGCTTGAGGAACTCAGTCTTAGTGGGAACGAAGTTTAATCGTGTAAAGAAAACAAACTCATTGAGTGTATGACATTACATCAAAGAAACAGAGTTAAGAGTAGCCAAGGTGGTAATGACGTTTTTTAAATTGTGTATAGATGCGAACATTAGTTAAAATAATAAAATATACACCGCTGATGAACAATAAACACATTGTCTTACACTCATGTATAAAACTGTTTGACTTAAAAATTTAGTCACTAGAAAAATTGTTGATACAAAAATACATAAATTTAAACTAGATATTCATCCATAACTACTGACCCATACAACAACCAAGTTTTCGACATTTTTGTTGTTACGAGCAGTAACCTCCATACAACCTACTATACTGAACGGAACAGCTAACCTGCCACCTGACATTTTATGTGCGTGGCATTTTATGTATTTTCTCAAGAAGTATCAAAGCAATTTCCTTGAAAGACAGAACATTTAAGCTTTGTAAATTTAATGTATATTGTCTGTTAATGTCTTATACAAAATTAAATTGCGCTATTCAATATTTTGACGAAGATATTGAAAATATAAAAATGGCGGGTAAGCTGTTCTGTTCAGTTTATGTTGTATGGAGGTTACTGCTCTCCTTGTTTATTTTATAGATAAAAGCACTTCATTAACGAGATGAACTCAACATTGCCGGCATCGAACAATGTACATGTATTTAGGTTATTTAAGACTTAATCGAGTAACCATTAGAACTTTGAGTATAACAATAATTTAAGATGAAATGACATGTGCAACACGCATTTTCTCCAGGTTTGGCCTTCAGCCTCATTTTATTTTATCAGTAATTGTATGAACCGTTATGAAATTCAATTTTAATCTGAACGTGCTTCACTCTTGTAGGGAAAACTTAATCAACTAATGTACCAGGAGTCATAAAATATGTTGCCAGTACGGTTTCTACAGTGTAATCTTAGTCAGCGGAGAAGGTCCAGTGTTGCACATAGAAAGATGGCAATGATACGTTTCTTGAAGGTATGCATTTCCATTTCATTTATCTATTGTTCCGATTCGGTCTCCAATTAACAATAGGAAAGATAGCGGAACTGTTTTAGCGTTACAACTATCTTTCGTCTGTGAGTCTGCATTGCAATAACTAAAGTAACCAAGCCCCTTAAGATGAAATTGAACTAAAATAATCTGAATCAAATTTAAATTTTAAGCAGTTTGTAATTTGAAGACGTGAAAGAAGATTAAAACATTTTTTTTTGCAATCTTCTTTTACTTTATTTATCTTCTCGTTTCAAATGGAAACTGACGTTTAATTTGGATTCCGGATTTTCCTACTAATTTTCCTTTCTCCTGTTGACATTTAATTCCCCAGGATCGATAGGGAATCCATTATATTTCTGTTTTACCCATTAGCTGGTGAGACGAGCAGAAGCACCTACAAACACATCTTGAGACTGCCCTGGGGTCTTGCTTTGGAGTGAAACATCACGGCAGTGTTTGGATCTATTGTACTCAATCCTCACGCATCAGATAGTTCATTAACACATACAAAACTGACTAAACCCCATATGAAGCTATATATTAATCCTAATACTACAATATGAGTTAACAGTTTCATTAACAAAAAACTAGTGGAGTCATTTTAGTTTTGGAAATATAAGTTGAAAATGTTTTAAAAAAATAATATTTACCAATATAATGCGATGAAAATACAAAAAAAATAATTTCACACTATTTGTCATATGTGATTACAAAAATCTGAATTATGGTGCTTTTCTAATTGTGCTAATTGACCGCTAGCCGTGTCTCGCTATTGTGTGATAACAATTAGTTGTCGCTGGCGATTAGTGATCGTCAATACACTTTCTGTGTCCTGGGTATGAATACAAATGTAGAACGTCTCTTTATCCACATGCTGTAAACACACACACACACACACACACACACACACACACACACACACACACACACGTTGATTTAACTAATTAAAATATTTATTTCGATGAATCAATTATATATATTGTTAGGTTTATATTGTACATTACTTGATTATATCAAGCTCTTCTCACATTTATTGTAACCGCCGCCTATACATATGTCAAGGCGACGAACAAGTATGTTCCTATGCCGAAATAAACTATTGAATTGAAATCCATTTAGAAGAGGAGTTATGTCCCTTCCTATAATAGAAAATAGAACGGACACAAATACTTTGATATATTAGTCTTATATATTAACATTATGTAGAACATACTTTCAATTTCAGAAATAGTGTGAAAATCTATCAATACCTTTTTCCTAAACGACATTAAAAATGTATTTATGGGTATTTTGGGCAGTTTTCTGTTAAAAGAGACAAAATCTACGTGACACATTCATAGCATATGGATTGGTAAACCTTTTTGCCATATTCTGCATCATCCTAGCTTGTCTTACGGTGTCATTCTCTAAATAAAACATTGTGTGGGCGTATATCATAGATTAAATGTTTTCACCATTTAACTCAGTTTGAAACCACGTGATAAGAAATAGAATAATTGTATTCGCCATTTAACTTTATTCGAAACCACGTGATCAGAAATAGAATAAGTGTATTCACCATTTAACTTTATTTGAAACCACGTGATCAGAAATAGAATAATTGTATTCACCATTTAACTTTATTTGAAACCACGTGATCAGAAATAGAATAATTGTATTCACCATTTAACTTTATTAAAAACAATGTGATCAGAAATGCGTGAAACAGATTTTGTTAATTCCAAGTCAGGATGATGTTCCGTCTTTGTTGTATATTACGTTTAAAACGTCCCTTTCAGTTGGTTTATGATTGGCACGTCGTCGTTAGAAACCTTTCTGATTGAATCATTGATCACTGGCTGTTTTATTGTGCGTGAGAAAGTTTAATTGTCAGAGAAAAGAATATGATTTGAAACAAAAGAAGTATTTAATAAGACGAACTACCGTCTTTTTAGATAGGAACTTTAGTATTGATACTAATGACACAACTATATAGAGTTTTGACACAGTTTATGTTGCATTGATACATATGGATTTATGCGAATAATGCAAACATCATAAACATCGCGAACATTAAATTAGAATAAGTATCACATAAACCGTACTGTGCTCCACACAAAGTACTCGAACAACATTTATAACTTTATAATACGACGAGGAATTACGTAACATTACATAAATAAATATAACTGTACCTTTAGAGACTCACAACTAAGGATTCATAACATAAACTCATGATAGGGACTCATAACAGTAACTCATTACAGTAGCTCATAATAGGGACTCATAACAGAAGATCATAATAGGGACTCATAACAGTAACTCATAATAGGAATTCATAATAGGGACTCATACCAGTGACTCATGACAGGGACTCATAACAGTTATTCACAACTAGGGACTCATACCAGTTACTCATAATAGGGACTCGTAACAGTAACTCACAACTAGGGACTCATAACAGTAACTCATAATAGGGACTCATACTAGGAACTCATAACAGGAATTCATAACAGGGACTCATACTATTAATTCATAATAGGGACTCATAACAGTAACTCATTATAGGGACTCATAATAGGGACTCATAACAGTAACTCATTATAGGAACTCATTATAGGAACTCATTACAGGGACTCATACCAGTAATTCATAATGGGACTCATAATAGGGACTCATAACAGTAACTCATAACAGGGACTTATAACAGTAACTCATAATAGGGACTCATAACAGGGACTCATAAAAGGTACTCGTAATAGGAACTCATAACAGTTACTCATAATAGGGACTCATAATAGATACTCATAACAATAACTCATAATAGAGACTCATAATAGGGACTCATTAAAGTAACTCATAATAAGGATTCAAAATAGGAGTCATAACAGTAACTCATAACAGTAACTCATAATAGGGACTCATTACAGTAACTCATCATAGGGACTCATAACATTAACTCATAATAGGGACTCATGAAAGGGACTCATGATAGAAACTTATAACAGGGACTCATACCAGTGATTCATAATATGGACTCATAACAGTAACTTACATCTAGGGACTCATAACAGTAAATCATGATAGGGACTCAATAGGGACTCGTGGTAGGGACTCGTAACAGGGACTCATATCAGTGACTCATAATAGGGACGGGACTCATTACAGTAACTCACAACTAAGGACTCATAACAGTTACCCATAATAAGGACTCATAACAGTCACTCATAATAGGGACTCATGATAGGGACTCGTAATAGGGACTCATAACAGGTACTCATACTAGTGACTCATAATAGGGACTCATAACAGTAACTCACAACTAAGGACTCATAACAGTAACTCATAAAGGGACTCGTAATAGGGACTCATAATATGGATTCATAACAGTTAGTCATAATAGGGACTCATAACAGTAACTCATAATAGGGACTCATAACAGGGACTCATGAAAGGGTCTCGTAATAGGGAATTATAAGAGGGACTCATACCAGTGACTCATAATAAGGACTCATAATACGGACTCATAATATGAACTTTTAAGAGGGACTCATAACAGGGACTCATAATAGGGACTCATAAAAGGGACTCATGATAGGGACTCGTAAAGGGACTCATAACAGGGTCTCATACCAGTGACTCATAATAGGGACTAATAACAGTTACTCATAATATGGACTCATAATAGGGTATTTTAACAGGAACTCATACCAGTAACTCATAAAAGGGTCTCAAAACAGTAACCCATAATAGGAGCTCATAATAGGGACTTATAACATTAATGCATAATAGGGACACATAACAGAGACCCATAACAGTAACGCATAATAGGAATTCATCAGTGTAACTCATAATAGGGACTCATAACAGGGACACATAACAGTAACGCATAATAGTAACTCATAAGAGTTACTCATAATAGGAACACATTACAGGGACTCATAACAGGGATCCATACCAGTTACTCATAATAGGGACTCACAATAGGAGCTTATAATAGGGACTTATAACAGGAAACGCATAATAGGGACTCATAACAGTAACTCATAATAGGGACTCATAGCAGTAGCTCATAATAGGTACTCATAACAGTAACTCATAATAGGGACTCATAATAGGGACTCTAAACAGGGACTCATACAAGTTACTCATAATAGGTACTCATAACAGTAACTCATAATAGGTACTCATTACAGTAACTCATAATAGGGACTCATAGCAGTAGCTCATAATTGAGACTCATAGCAGTAGCTCATAATAGGGACGCATAATAGGGACATATTAAAGGGACTCGTAACAGTAGCTCATAATATGGACTCATAAAAGGGACTCATGATAGGGACTCGTAATAGGGACTCATACCAGTGAATCATAATAGGGACTAATAACAGTTACTCATAATAGGGACTCATAACAGTCACTCATAATAGGGACTCATAACAGTAACTCATAATAGGGACTCATAACAGTAACTCATAATAGGGACTCATAACAGGACTTATAATAGGGACTCTTAACAGGGACATATACAAGTTACTCATATAGGGACTCATAAAAGTTACTCATAAAAGGGACTGATAATAGGGACTCATAACAGGAATTCATAACAGGAACTCATATATGTATATCGCGCTGACGTTATTTAAAAAACGCCATGTTTTTTTTTATAATGAATTGAGGTTGTTGATGCCATTTGCATTTAGCAATGATGGCCTTATAATGTGTCTTGCACATAATTACAGCTACAGTACTGAAGTGCAATTTATGTGGGTTACGGTTATATCACAGAATAGATGTTATCTATGGCGCTATCAGTTTAACCATTTGATGTTGATCTCAATAATGCATTTTTGTGCATGCAACCTGAAGTGGTATTTACTCTTGTATGAAAACTGTTGAAAGTTACGGCTGCCGTTCTTTCTTAAACATAATTATAGTCACGTATATATAAATAAAACTTACAATCAAGTTTATTTTATTCTGTAACACTGTAAACAAATATTATGTTCTCTGAAAGCAAAGAACACCATATATGCATGATTGCATCGTTGAAATGCCCTTGCTTGTAGGTAAAGCAAATACTTGATTCATATTACACAGTTATCAGTTTGTATTCACGTTTATTATTTAATTAAATTTTTAAACAGTTGCACATCTAACATGTACACGTGGTCGACGACGTCAGCTATGGGCAGACCAAATGAATGTCAGCCTTGAGCAGACCAAGTACTAGATGTGAGGAAAACTCTGAAAATAAGAGAATTGCTGATCACCACAATCAAATACTTATTGTAACTAAATGGTATTAAAAACGAAGTGTTTTTCATTAACACTGAGGTGTAAAATTTAACGTTACAAAAGCAGTTATTATCAAAATATTAGTTTAAAGCATGCAGTTATCTAACCTTTGCCTGGTATATAAGCAGCGCTTACTATTTACACCGTGTCAGATGTGATGGTATGAGTAAATATTCTTTAAAAAATCCAGTTTAATATTCTGTTGGTTATTTTTCTTTTATATTACTAAAAAGTGATAGAATTAAAATACTTTTTAACCATTCCGTCAAAGATGACAATTAAATAGCGAAGTATGATACCTTTCAACCATTTTGCATTGTTAGACTCTATTCTAATCCAGAAACAAAATTGAAGGTCTGGAGAAATACAAGGATAACTTATAGTCGTATATGTACTATATGTATGTAGATATAGTGTTGCCAGAAACAAAGACCAGCGAAAAATTACCAAACAAATTGCTATATTCTCTTGAGCAAAGCTAAATGTTGTTTTAAATACGTCCCTAAAAGCAAACACAGCCTAACATTAACAAGTTCTTTTTTTCTAAATTAGACAAATTAAATGAGCTTGAACCTACGGTGGGTTTATATCTAATATATATACCAAAGTCGAAAAACTAAGGTATAATTTGTTAACTGTCATGCCTAATTCTCTAATAAAACACACATTGAAGACGCTTATGCAAATAACAACACTGGAAGCCTGTCTTATCCTCACTGGAGGAATTTTATTTCTAAACAGAACGTGTTGAATCAGTGTTTAATTATGCCAGTTTAAGTACACATAATGACGACTCGGCCTTAATGTGATTTGCAGTCGTCAAAATGTCAGGTTCTCCAAATAAACCAGTGGCCCCTGGGATTACACTAATGCACGCTAATGCACGTGACGCTGTCTTTAATTTGCTCAGGCACTTTTGACGGCGTATTTGGAATCATTGAGTAATTCTGCGCCATCACTTGCGAGTTCTCGTATCTCCTATGGCATTAGAGGCGCAGAAGTAGGTTTTTATGTTGTTATATGCGTGAATCAGTGGAAATGTTACCGTATATCATATGTAAAACCTGGGGAGCCGGGTTTTGACATGCGTAAATGAGTAATTATAAGTGGAACTACCGAATATCAGAATTTCGTGTATAAAACCCCTAAAAACTGTCTTCTGACATGCACGAGTATAAGTGAAAACACCTTATATCATTATTTTAAAAACAAATTGTGGAGTTTTATTTGACAAGAGTAATTCAAAAAAACACCATGTTGGTCTACTTTACAATTTTTTTAGAGAAGAAATGTAAGCAATATAGATTGTGTTCATATGCAAGTATATCTTAGCAGGACATATCACCATGCCTATCCAACACCCTCATATTTATTTGTGCACAAAATATCAAGTAGTATTATGAAACAGATAAAAACATAAATGAAGCAATACAATATATCCGGAAATGTACTAAAACATTTAAAATAGAATAATTTGCTACTTTAAGTTTGATATGCTGTCATACATAATTTGAAATGCATTTTCCTCTCCTCAAAATTGTTAATTGTTTATACTTATACTAATGTGTATATTAAGTAATTATTTAATCAAAAATGCAACTAACATAATAAATGCCAAAATATTACAGATTGATGTTAGAATATGTCTGAAATATAATTTCAACATAGCACCTTAAAGAAGGGTCTACTTAGGAAAGTTGATGACAAAAATGAAGAGAAATGCTCTAAAAGAAAAAAAAAGTACATCTTTTTAACTTGTGGATATGTATGTTATATTTAGAATGTTTGTTTTAATGCTATCAGTAACGACCCATCGTCAACGAGGAGCTTCACCCTATTTTACTGAAGTATCCAACCTCGCTCTTCCCAAACATCAGATTTTAATTTGAGGCGATGTAAACATATTTTTGCAAACGTTAGCTTTGAAATCTGACCATATTTTTTGTATTATACCATGTCTACCTGTACAATAATATTTATTAAGGCAATAAGATGGAGAAATAATGACAACATTGACTACATGTTCGGTAATACTTTTAACAGCCGCCAAACGACAAATTCTCCAATATTGTGACATCAAAAATATGGTAAATATCGCCAAAGCCAGACGCCACATGACATATACATCAATATTGTGACATCAAAAGTAAGGATAAATATTGGCACATTCGTTACAGGTGATATATATATCAATATTGTGACATCAAACATAAGAATACATATTGCCACAGTCGTCACACGTGATATATACATTAATATTGTGACATCAAAAGTAAGGATAAATATTGCCACAGTCGTCACACGTGATATATACATCAATATTGTGACAACAAAAGAAAGGATAAATATTGCCAAAGTCGTCACACGTGATATATACATCAATATTGTGACATCAAAAATAAGGATAAATATTGCCACAGTCGTCACACGTGATATATACATCAATATTGTGACAACAAAAGAAAGGATAAATATTGCCAAAGTCGTCACACGTGATATATACATCAATATTGTGACATCAAAAATAAGGATAAATATTGCCACAGTCGTCACACGTGATATATACATCAATATTGTGACATCAAAAATAAGGATAAATATTGCCACAGTCATCATAGTAGCAAAACTACAAGCTATATATGAACGGTTGCAAAAAAGGGAACAGAACTATGCATATCAAATATGACTAACCCATGTCACATAATACATGTAATTACGTCAGCTGTAGATTATTTGTTTGAATATTTTGATGAAACATTGCAATATTTACAAGAGTCTAATTAATAAATAATAATTTTGTTCCAATGTTGCAATAAGGATGGGATATGAAGGCACTTGGCACTTTTTTGCACCAATGGGGCGAAATTAATTGACTGTACAAACACAATTCGTATTATTTCGGACTATTTATTTTGTTTAAATCATGTCTACAAACAGCTGATTTCTGAAAATATATAATTTATATAATAAAAAGACATATAAAAATATAGTTTACCGGTATACAGTAATACATCTACTAATATGATACCTCATGTGTTTTGGTTATACCATTATTTATTTAAACATATACGGTACTGTGTTATGACTTAAAGCCCATATTGGAAACGGAAAGCTTCCAATCGGAAATAAAGCCGGTCGGAAATTCTCTGTAATGTGGCGTTTCACACTTTTATGGCTTTTCTAATGTTAAAGTATGTCACGAGCTAGCTCTTACAAGGCTGCTTCTAATTGTGGATAGAGTTGTTTATTTTATTGTATCTAACATACAGTCACACTAGATGCTCGTTAAGTTCAAAGAAGAATGAGACTATGACAAATATTTCCTAAATATTTTGCAAATGCCATGAAGAATACCTCGTACATACAATAAAGAGACACGTTTGTGCACAAGCCTATGCTAGCGGCAAACATTGGATAGAAGTTTATTTACGGTATGTTTACACTTTGTTATAATATGGTCCTTATCGATTGGCTCACAAACTGCTTATTTCAATAAAACTTGATCAATTAAGTGCACCACGGCATGAGTAAAACGTACTTTATCATGTCAATGCATTCATTTTTGTTGAAAAAATGCCTGTCTGATAAACATAGGCTAATCACGTCATTCCAAGTTTATCAAGCAAATGACGTCATTATGTATACTTCATGACGTCGTTATGTTTACCTCATGACGTCATTATATGCATGTACAACTGAGTTTTAACAGTAACTTAATTACACTCTTTATGTCTTTGGTTTTAAGATGATGAACAAATTGGCCTAATTTATGAAACAATAAATGGTCCTTGCCTGTGCATTTTTCTTTTCTTAATTAAATGTATAAACACACACACTGAACACTCACAAGAACAATTAGTATATTAATATCATTGTTTTAATTAGGCCTTTTTTTATTTTCTTAAAAACATTTTTTTTATTTTGTGAATAAGCAGCCCAATGCATCAGTATTACTGATATTACTTTTTTCCTGTGCATGAAACTTTACTGAGAGCTTGATTTTATTTCTAAAACTATTTTAGCATCCCATGACAAAATAATAATATTTTATCAAAATTCACAATTTTAACCAGTATTGGGTTTCAACTGACCTCTTAGTATTGTATACTCCAGAGATAGGCCCATTGAATTCAAAAGGGGGGATACAAAATTTTTTTAAGAGTTTGACAAACGATATTGTGTTTGATAACTGTTTCACAAGCAATTGAAACACTACAATATGGTTTCATTTTACTGATAACATCTACAAATGTATACATAATATAATTCCTACAAAAGATGATAAGAAGAGCTATCGGAGGGACAGCGCACTCTACTATTTCGATGCTGTTATAAATAACAGCTTTTTCAGGAAATAAGTACCAAATAGATGACAAATAAAACTCAGAGATGGTGAAATTAAACTTGAGCTATTGCTTATCTTTTAAAAATAAATTAACAAAATAATTCACCAACACTATTCATTTTCATTATCAACAGATGTTTTTTTGAAAACAAAAAAGAGAAAAAAAAAAGATTAAACTTTACATTAAAGAAGAGAGATTTTTTTCTACCCCTCAGAGCGGACAAAAAAAAACGGAAAAAAAAATTTGACTCCAGGGTCATGGTTTTAAACAAATTTGAGAGAGGACTACAATCGGACCCTATTTGTCAAACATCTAAGATCAAGGCTTTGTACTCCAAACTTTAACCTAGGATGATGAAATAAGTACAAAATTAAAAATTTAGCCTTTAAAAATCACTTACCAAATTTTCCAAGTCCAAAATGGCCATTACTTTGTAAATATGTAAATATGCAGCCCAGAGCAATGGTTCTGAATTCTGTGCGTTCAACTGATGATACTGAACACAAATGTGAAGTTGCATTTATATTGTATGAGTGGTTGCACAGATATTTTATCTGATAAAAAACTTTAACCTGAAAAGTTAAGCCTATAAAGGGCCACAACTCTGCCAAAATACAACCCAGAGTTATGGTTCTTGTCTCTGTGAGTTCCATTGATGATGCTTAACACACATGTGAAGTTTCATACATATGCATAGATATCTTACCTGATAAAAAAATTAACCTAAAAAATAAAGTCCATAAAGGGCCAGAACTCTGCCAAAATACAACCATGAGTTATGGTTCTTGTGTCTGTGTGTTCCGTTGATGATGCTCAACACACAAAAACTTTAACCTGGATAACTTACGCCAACGCCGGAGCGAGTACAATAGCCCCACTACCCCCTATTTTACGAATAGTCAACCCAAAAAGTGAATTTACTATTTTCCCATAGCATTCATAAGTAAAAACCAAGGACCCCTTTCTGGGCTCAAATATATCCTAACCCCTTCGTTTGAACAATATTGAACCTCCTACTTTTACGAGCTTTCATTATGCTGAATACAAATGCATTTGACTTATCAATTCTTTAGAATATTTTTGAAATTTCCAAATCTTTTTGGACCCCTGCTTGTTCATTTTGGATATCAAATCCCCTAAAAACCTTGAAACCTCTACTTATAGGGAACATTGAAACCAAGTGAGCTAAAAAAATTCTTCTTCGGGTCTTGAAGAGTTTTATATTTAAATTTCCTCCAGTTCAGCTGACGTTCGCAGGGCCCCGGGCTAAACTGAACCCGCAGTCATGATTTAAAAAAAAAGCATGAGAGAGCCTTGTAGTAACTTTGGTGAAAATATGTGAAATGGTTTTGGAGAAAAAATCATCTCAAGCAAAAGTTAACGACTAATGATAGACACAGGGTAATACCAAAAGCTCACCATAATGAGCCTTCAGCTCAGGACAGCAAAAAATATTTCTTATCTGATCATAATTATGATCATATATTTCCTCTACAGGATCTGCAAGTTATTTTTTCACTATTTCTAGTATTAAACGGCACAAATTTTGGATTGGAAATAACCCTCTTTATATTCTCACATTCACAAGTTGGATTTGTGGAAAAAGAGCACAGAATGAATCTGAGTATACTGTCCTTCAGCGTTCTCAGTGAGTCACATAAAAGGTTTTTGAGCGAGCGCCACTTGAAACTAAGCTGTGAGTGGCAATTGATCTCGAGATGACGTCTTAGACTTCTCGGTCATAGACCCCTCTATTGACTTCAACAACTTGCACGTCATCGCAGAGGCCCTCGTGACCTTAGGCCAAGAAAGCTAATAGAATCTAGGGTTCGGACCATTTTCGTTTAATACTTTCATTTGAGTTGCTCTTTTATTTGGTCGGTTGAACGAATTTTCATATGCATTTTCTAAACGATATTTCAGTCATCTAACAGAAAGTAACATATTTCTCTCTTTTTCTTCCTCGAGAAGACGGTACACTCCTAACATTTACCTTATCTAATAAGTTGTATTGATTTGTCAAATAGAACAAAGACTTAAGTAAAAAGGAAACAGTAGGTAAGCATAATTTATCTTTATTGTTTTTACTATTTCCAAGTGACAAAATAAAGTCAGCAGCGCATTTATCATTTAATCAGCTAGATCTTCCTTCTGGAAATTGACCAGCCCTGAAAAAAATAAGATAAACATATTTTTCATATTTACTCTGATGCAACATTATGAAAAAGACGCGATTTAAAAAAAACCCACAAATAATGAGAAAATGTTCCCGACAATTTTTTAACAATCAGTTTTCTGCAAAACGGCATTATATTTACATTTCCTTCCAAATTAAACAAATTAAAACGTCACTTACCTTTTGTTATGATAATACTTCCTCTTATCGATGAGAAAATACACACATTTGCCGAATGTTTTAGCGGAAGTTATATGAATAGTAATATTTTGTCCTTCGTTCTGACACACAAAATAAACAAAATGGCGGTTTAACATTCAGAGTTTTTTTCGAGTAGCGGTTATTGGCCTGGAAAATTAAATACTTTTACTCTACTTTTTTTGTAGAGTCTATAGACACTTTAAAAAATATTCGAGGTAAATTCTGCATAATTTTTTTTTATATAGTTATAATATTGTACCTTTATAAGGTAATTTTGTGGTTGGTGTCCACTCCACATTTATGTCGCTGTTGAGCACTTTGATATTACCGGCACCCGCTCTAATAGTTGGGCAGTGAAAATACGACGTTCGCCTGGTAGCTGTTTTTTTCTTAAATGGTAGTTAAGGTATTAAACAACTTAGATTCCAAATTTAAAGAAAATTTGAAGATACCCATTTTACTGCCCATTTTGAGGTTTTTATAATTTTTCGTTTAAAAAACATAACATCATAACCAGTCCCAAATCTCGGCGGCAAAGCATTTATAGGAAAATGAACGGCAACATTCTGTATGGTTCAATAAAGGAGTTAACATATTAAAATATATATAGTTAAAATATAAGACAAAATCTACAGTGTCATTAATATACTAGTAGTTTGTGAGGCCAGTCCGAATTAAAATATAAGACAATATCTACAGTGTCATTAATATACTAGTAGTTTGTGAGGCCAGTCCGAATTAAAATAGTAGTAGTTTGTGAGGCCAGTCCGAATTAAAATATAAGACAATATCTACAGTGTCATTAATATACTAGTAGTTTGTGAGGCCAGTCCGAATTAAAATAGTAGTAGTTTGTGAGGCCAGTCCGAATTAAAATATAAGACAATATCTACAGTGTCATTAATATACTAGTAGTTTGTGAGGCCAGTCCGAATGTGCTTTATCTTTATCCATCGGGGACACTCTTCGTTACAAATTACTCCTCTTTCTTACAGACTTTTTATCTCATTAACTACATGTAACACTAAAGCACTGATCCAAACATTTTATTTTATTTATTTCTTTCACATATATTTGACCAAAAACAAAAGCAAAGTTATGTGTATTTCTAACCTAATTCACACACTTTTCCACAGTTGCTAGATAAAACTTTTATGAATTCCTTATTCAAAAGCATGGAATTCCATGTCTGTCCCGAAATTCATAGCATTCTATTGTATTTTTCTCCCGAATTGCGACGCTATTCAACTTTCGCTGATTCAGAAATAACTGGTCAATTGGCGTTCTCGTATTTCATTGCTATTAACTTTCCCTAGTGGAGAGGGCTATGACCATTTACATGTATGGGGTTTAACGCCATTTTCAACGCATTTCAGGTTAAATATGGCATATCCAGTTTTATTGGTGGAGAAAGACCTCAGACTGAGTCAAACTGAGTAGAACCACCGTCCTTTCGAAGTAACTGGCTAACTTTCTCACATAGAGTTTTTGGAGCGAGCGGGACTCGAACCTACGACCTTAGCGGTGAGAGGTAAGTGATCTTGAGACGGCCCCTTAAACAACTCGGCCACGGAGGACCTTAGTCTACACATATTCTGAAAATGACACGTTTTTCTCAATTTCGACAAGTAACGTTTAGAACTTCAAATTTTGACAGCATATCAAAAATATAGCACTCACCGGAAGTTCGATTACTCATTGACATATACTGACCGCGACGTGGTCTAGTGGTAGAGCGTCCGCCTCGCATGCGGAAAATCGTGGGTTCAATCCCCGGCCGGGTCATACCAAAGACTTTAAAAATGGTACTAGAAGCTTCCTCGCTTGACGCTCAGCATTTAGAGGAGAGTTCTAGGTCTGGTCGGCCCGTTGTCAGTATAATGTGACTGGGTGGGGTATCATACCATGTGTCTGCGGCATGATACTCCATGTGACAGCGCTTAGAATACTGTCTCAAATAGACACCGTCGCGATATGACTGAAAAATTGTTGAAAGCGACGCTAAACACCATACAACAACAACAACAACATCATTGACATATTTATTAGCTTTGCAAGTATGTGTATTAACATAATATCGATTTTCAAAAGAAGATAATTTGAATTGTATCTTTTTTACTTAATCTTTATTCAAATAAAGAACATCGTTTCAAGATACATGTATGAGTACATTCCAATTTGCATTTATAAACGAGTATTCTCGAATCACGGATAAAATTTAAATATCTATAATTTATTGTCGATGAGTACAACTTATTGCAATTGTACACAAATATTTTGCAGCGTAAAATTAATAGTTGATCAAATATAAATATACAAGTTTTATTTTTAACATAGGATTCATTAATTCACTATGTTTTCTTCATATTTTTTCATTAAACCTAAGCACAATTCAATACATAGTTCTATGCATAGTTCTATGCATAAAACAAACAACCAAAAATGATAACAGAGATTATCTCGGCACAACAATAACTTATTATGCTGTACATTTTGCCGTTATGATAGGTCCATCATATGCAGCAAGTAGGATATAATACTGTTTTAAGTGTTAATTAGTTTCATTATTTATCGCATTAATCAGATATAAAACATAAAATACCGTGAAAACTAAAAATTAAAAACATTTTGAATAACAGCTTGGAGCCAAATCAATAAATGTTTTGGATATTAAACGCTGTCATACTAAAAATGTCATCATCGTTTCTAATTATTATTCATCGCCTGAAGGAAGTTATAGAAATTAATCTAAATAGAAATAACGTCATTTTGACGATTTAGACTCTTTCGACCGAGCTTTGTTTGTATTATCTCATCGTGGTGGTTAGTGCTTTATTACATTTATAACAACTCAACAAGAAAGACGTTGCTTGCAAACATACTTCCAGGAATATTACCTAAAACTTTATTGCGAAACAAGTGTTTGCTATTTATACAAATCACGCTCGCAGTCCTCCTGTGCAGAACCAGTTATAAGCACATACGGAAAAAGTGTCTTGCCGAAGATCACCACACAAAGCTGCGGGGGAGGGTCAAACTTACAACTTCTGCATAAATCGGAGATTTATAAAAGTACCTTTTCACTAGTAATTTACTATGATCAGTGACGGTATTTATAAAACGTCTCATATGGTATCTTTGAAATATCATGGCTTCAATTGATATATCATTTTCTGAACAGTAATTTCATTTAAAACATATAATGTATTCCAGTAACAAAACCAATCTTATATCAATTTATTAAGTTTGAGATTAATGTTGCTACAACATGCGAGATTGATCAAAATATTTCAACTTAAATTATTACTGGTAAAACAATGTTGAGAAGGATTCACGATAATCGGTCATGATTCAAGCTAAAACTGTATTTGAGATTTTTCCAATCTCAGTTTCATATGTGTATTTGAAACTAACGCCATTTCTTTTAAGATTTTTAATGTTCGATATAAACCCCATGAGCCCTACTTCTTTTTTATTTTTCCAGTTGTGTATTCCTACGCGCTTACTATGCAACGGATAGCTAAACCTTTTTATTTTCATATATTTTATTTGAGGAGGCATCTGAAGCAACTAAAACAATTGTCGGATTATAAGGATTAAATTCAGTTTATTTGTGTTTTTATGCATGTGTAAAGAATGTCGAATCACGCACAAATCGAATAAAGTCTTAAACTCCTTCGGACTTCATTCGATTTGCGTGTGATTCGACATTCTTTACACATTCATAAAAACAAACAAAAATGATTTTAATCTTATAATGAATTTAGGGTTTGAACTGTTCGATACATTTTCAGGGAAAGTATCAAATGGGCCTTTACGCCATTTTAAGATGCAACCGTTTACCGGCTTAAAGCTTTAAAGCTCCCCAGTGGTAGTTTGCTTACTGACGGTTCTAAGGAAGTGACCGCATTTTTTGTATTTGTGTATTCTTCTAAATATTACTTTATATATTTAGTATATGCAAGTTGTTGCGGTGGCCTTTTCCATTACTAGCATCATATTGGATGTTTTGCTGGTGGAGGGTACCCTAAACGTATATATGCATAATTACAATGTGTGAGTAGTACCAACGCCCGCAACTGTTCGTTGGTAACTTCCAAACTTAAAACACGTGAACCGAACTAGGCTCGAACGATTGACCTTAACGGTAACCGGTAAGTGGTGTTAAGACCAGCCGACCACGGAGAACCTTGACATGTTCCGGAGCTGATTATAAACGTCTGCACTCAAATATATTCACTTACAAAGTGTCCGAGAACAGCAGGATATGACGCCTATTGCTTTATTCAATAATGTTCAATGTATGTATCCAATGTGTATTAAAATGCACGTACCATCAATAATCTACAGTTTACAGTTTTCTATATATGTCTTGCTTTACTCAATAAATACACATATTTTATTTGGTGCTAAACAAGTATGGAAGTACTTCCGGTTCGCAGGGGGGCTAAAGTAGTACATAGTTAAAATGAACGTGTAGGTTCACACAGTTTTTTTTTAAAATAATGATAAAGTGCAGTTATATTTGCTTATGAGCTAAAATAGGGGTGTTGTTAATAAATCAGAGGTATTACTGTGTTGTATTTCAGAACTACTTTCCGAGAACATGCTGTCAAGGATATGGGTGTGATACGGCCGGGGTCTCAGCTGTGTAATGAGAATGACAGTGACCCTAAATGTGTTAAACCTCAGTCATAGAACTTTCTGTGGATAATTCGGGCGATGTTCAATTGCTTTACAAGGACACAGGACCAGTATATGGATCGGGTTGTCTGGGAATTGGACAGAGACAGGAAAATATTAATAAATGTACTATAAGTTATAAAGAGGGAACTTGCACATGAGTGACACCTTTTGTAGCTTTTACCGACTATTATATAAAGAGATCGCCGTAGTGAAATGACTTCAATTGTCACAGCTGAAGAAGGTGAAAGTTCGTACGCACTGATTCGTATAATCCTGAATAATACCAAAGCATTGTATATTCTTCTTTGATTCTCTATGCATATTTTGTTTCATGTTGCAAGATCAACTTCGGTGAAAATGACAATAACATCGTTGTTGTAATTTCCCCAAGAAATCAGTCTACAAGGCCTCATGCAGTAGTTCAAATCTGATACATAACAATTTATGGAAAGTGGTTTTAAATAAAATGTTTTATGTATCTGCAAAACAAAACAAAATGACTTTGCAACTGAATTTATGCAAAGTTCATATTTAATGACTCAGAAGTGGAGATAAGCGTTTTTTTCATACGAGTGAAATTCGAAATTAACTGAATTTGGCATTTTATGGGAAATGTAGTCCGTTCGTCAAGTCGTGCACATTCGAAACAGATGCTTTGATTGGCTCTAAAGATATAAAATTATCTAATGAAATCGGATTGATTTATACTTCTGTCGACGGTTGCTGTAGAAAAAAAATGATTATCGCAACCATTAAATTATATTAAACTGATTGCATCAGAGTTTAATAAATCGAATAAGTCTTTATTTTATTATTACAATTCTACATCATAGTTGGTATTGATACAAAATGACAAAAATTTGATAGCTGCAGTAAAAGGGTATTAAAAATAGGAATAAAGCATTAAAACACAATTTGAAAAATATTTTTTCTCTTACTCACCTTACGATAGTGTCAAGTTTAATACAGTTAATATATTTTAGAAAATGGAATCTTATCTTTTTATTTAAATGGATATGGAATGAAGTAAGATCAGCCGCTGGTGAAAGGTTCTAATACAATTCAGAAAATTATACAAAATGTGATCTGTCTTAAATGAAAATATCAATAAACAATTTTCGGATATATGAAATGTTGAGAAATAATATTATTTAGCGAGGGTGGTGATATATATGTACAGTCAAATCTGTGTAAGCGGTCACCTCTATTAAGCAGTCACTTATCTTAAGCAGTCACTTTTGCTATTTCCCATTTTTATGACTTCAGAGCAAATTAACCTGTATTAAGCAACAACTTCTTTTACAAGGCCACTTTTGCTCCTTCCCTTGACTGACTGCTTAAGACAGGGTTGACTGTATATTTATGGCAGATATTTACAAGGTGGTAGTATATATGCTACTGCTGTTTGCTGATGTACGTTGTTTAACGTCGCTTTCAACAAGTTTTCAGTTATATTCTGACGGTGTCTACTGGAGACAGTATTCTAAGCGCTGCCACATTTGAGTATCGTGCCACAGACACAATGTCATGGTATGTTACCCTACTCATTCACCTTAAACTGACTCAGAGCCGACTAGACCTTGAGCTTTCCTCTAAATGCTAAGGAAGCTTCTTCCAAGTCTTTGGTACAATCGGAACCCGCGACATTTCGCATTACGGGGCGGACGCTCTCCCCCTAGACCAACGCTGCAGTCTGTTTTATATGAAATCTTTATATATATATATATATAGTGATTATATACACAAGGCTTCCGTTTCAACAATATTTTATTAAGTTATACTTAAACACTTTTGCATTTTACTCAGTTTTACTGTTTATTTATTTATTGTAAAGCCAATATAAAATATACAGTTTTACAGTATATAAATACGAGTATATACTTTTATGCGTTAGGGAACCGGAAGCCATAAAATACATAATTATGTTTAAGATAAATCATATATTGAAATAAATAATGTCAGCAAGTATTTTCGTATGAATATCTTTTACACTAAAAATGAAATACGGAATTAATCTAATGTTTTATTTATATTAAGTTTGTCAATACCTAGGTGTCTTGTTTTTTCATTTTTAATCAATATAAATATTAATTACCAGTGTTTTGTGAGATTTCTTTCAAATTACATAACTGTTAAAAACTGTTACAAGAAAAGAAAATGTTAAGCTTAGTTACAACATAATAATGTCATTTCTATAATATACAAAATATGAGTGACATTAGTTACGACCCTTTCCGTAAAATAAAAAGACCAGGATGAATGTTTCCGAAAAATGCTCCTTCCTTTGCATTACAATAGAAACCTATTTTTCAGTCGCACAATATTGATGCCTTACTCGTTTCCATTGACTTTTTAATACATTTTGGTTGTTGCCGACTCAAAGGTCGCTTATGTAGTTTAAAGTTTGTGTTTTTCCCAGCAAAACCTATTTATTTCAGTAAACTTATGTGTTTTATGTATTAAACAAAATCCTTATTGTATTTTCATGCAACAACAGCTTACATTTACATAATACATTTATATATATAAGGATATTTGCATAACTATATTTTCAACAAAGGTATTAAGTTAATACAAACATTTGCGGAGTTGTAGTGATGGTCGCATACGCCAGCAATCACGGGTTCGATCCCAGACTCGACAAGATGGCCTCTCAAAACAACACTCAGTACTTCTTTTACCCAGAAAGTGGATTAAGAAAGGGATTTATTTAACTTCTGGACATAGTTCGCAATCGAGATAACATAAATTAGTATAAACTAAATAGCTTGTAAGAAATACAAATGTACAAACACATGGAAACTTGACTTAAAAGATACACAAAGGTAGAAACGGTTGGAACCTTGACTTGAAAGAAATACGAAAGCACAAACGCTTGGAAACTTGACTTGAAAGAAATACAAAAGCACAAACACTTGGAAACTTGACTTGGAAGAAATTCAAAAGCACAAACGCTTGGAAACTTGACTTGAAAGAAATACAAAAGCACAAACGGTTGGAACCTTGACTTGAAAGAAATACAAAAGCACAAACGTTTGGAAACTTGGCATAGAAGATTAACAAATGCACGCTTAGAAACTTGGCATAGAAGATTAAAAAATGCACGCACGCTTAGAAACTTGGCATAGAAGATTAACAAATGCACGCTTGGAAACAGCAAGAATCAATGATTCGTGATAACTTGTAAAAAAATGACGCGTATTTAGAATTGAGTGTTGTTGTTGACAGTAATATCAGATAATCCCTATTAAACATCCCCTTTCCCACAAAGGAACAACATAATGCTTTTAAAAAAATCAAAATCAAAACATATATAGTCTGTTTAATCTACATCTATATTAATTGTATTTAAATATAAACATTTTGAACCGTTTACCAACAATGGTTAGCATGCGTTCTTGTTTTCACATGTTAAAAATATGAACACATTTTTTTAAAAAATTCCAATTACTAAAAAATGATCCATTTAATCACCCCGTAATAGGTGTTTGTGAGGGTAGGGATATAAACACATTTTCTCAGAATATTTCGCCCCATTGGTGCAATAACGTACCAAGTGCCGTCTTATTTCATACACACTAGGTGCCTTATTGCACTAATGGGACGATTTATAAAGGTCACTGTCTTTAAACTAACCACAAAGATGATTGTTCCTAAAAAAACTCCCAATACAATTGCTCAGTTATAACACATAATCAAGAAAACAGACCACTGAAAATTTTCTCATAATTACTTTAACAAAATGCATAAATTTGCTTTTGTTTTAGAAGCCTGCAGATGGCCCTGGAGCCTGACGACAGGTAACAAAGGATGACTGATATAGAGGGCGTGTATTAAACTTTGACCCCCGCATTTCAGTGTGTTGAAACATAATTTATAGGTGCACAAAAAAAAAGGAAAATACTCGGCAAAACCTCATTAAAATATTAAGCAAAACTTTTTCACCATCAATTTGCTTGTTCAAGCACAAAACGATTGCGGACATGCGATACATCACGACACCAATTTTCGGGGCATTTTGACCCTCCGCAGTAGGTCTGTAAAACCGTACTACGATTATTATATCATAGCTTCTGCATTGCTAAGTTGTGAGAATGTTTTATGTCAGTTTTATTAATTGTGGAACTTAATTGATATAACTAAGACAAATTATAATATACACTCTTAAGTTTAAATACACACACAGCAGTGGTAGCCCTGTGACAGACGACGAATCTCCAATCTCCAACTTTCAGTGATAATGACGTTACAACATTTATGTTTGTTTGACTCAGTGTTGTTATTGTTTTTAGCCGGGCTTTATGCCAACTGCATGGCCCTGCTTATGTCGTCGTGAACAAACTTTGCAGTGTTGATTACGGCCAAAATGATCATACGCGACAGGAACTACTTTTTATTCCTCGAATCATATTTTTCTCCATGTATTTTATACATGCAGGCAGAAACAAATTAAAAAAAAATACATTGTGGACATTGTATTGTCGTTTTAAAAAAAAATATGTTGCATAAATCAAACGCTACAATACCACAAAAATTGTGTTACCCCCCCCCCCCCCCCCGTACTTTGTTGCATATACATTTTGACATGTCAAAATTAATGTTAAATGGTTGTGTACGATATTGAACGTGTGCATGCTTATAGCTTAAATATGGAAAATTATTCATGCCAAGTTTTGTTTGGACTGAATCATAAAAGTTACATTTCTAATTACGTCCTATTACTTTTGGGACATACCTCGTAATATCAATCTAATTAGGCGGGCTTATGAATATTCATTTAAGTCCGGCTTTCAGTACGCTCAGGTACTCTGGTTATTATTTGGAATCATGAAGTACACATTCAGTTTAGTCCGAGTATAGAATACCTCTTATGCCTGTGCGATGTGGTGTGAGGGGTGTTACATTGTTTAATCACTCCACGTGAACAGGTTCAGTAAAACCAAGTCTGCTATATCTAATGGTTGCGTTCAATACTTCCATGGGATATTTGTTTTATAATGAAATATTGACAATCATAAACAGCAGTCTTACTTGCTGTGTGATGATCGTAAAATATCGCCTCGTACTTTGTCTCAGTGTTGCTAGTATTTCTATTTCCTTAGAATAATCGGGTACATTCCGTTTTGCTCGAGAATACAATACAGCGATAGTCAGTGCTAGGGCGCGTGAGGGGTGTTACATGTTTAACTACCCCACATGAACAGATTTAATAAAACCGAGTCTGCTTTTCATATTTTGATAACAGTCTGCTTCCAATGAACACTTCTATCAGATCACAACAGCAGCAGTACAACGCTCTGCCTGGCGGCCGATGCAAGTCGTCCGTACTTTGACTCAGTGTTGCTAGTATTTCTAATTCCTTAGAATCACGGGGCACCATCCGTTTTGCTCAAGAATACAATACATTTTTAGCAAGTGTTAGGGCGCCGCGTGAGGGGTGTTACGTGATTAACATTGACTTAATGTCCATGCTAGTAGACGTGACGTGTTTTACATATTCAAATACTCCTTAGTCTGTAGAACGAACCCAGCTCTCCCGATTGCGTCCGTTAAATAGCAATTGTTATGAGCACGCTGATTAGTTTGTTACAATGACGTCATAATTTATAAAGCGTTTAATTGCTATGAATTGTGTGACTGGCGTAGAATTCCCTGTTTTTTTCTTTGATGGTTACTAGACCTGATCAGGGAGATGCCAGGTTCTGGGATACACTATACACTCCTCGTGAATAGATTGAATAATACCGAGCTATAATTATCATATTTTGGTTACGGTCTATGTTTCACAAGAATCATTTTACCAAATACTACTAACTCAATTCCTAAAGGAATTTGATACATCTTTGGTACTGTACCCATTGAAGATGACCGTAAACATACTCCTATAATTATAAGCATGAATTGTAATGATTGTTTCAATTTTTATGTTTATGGGTTGGATACATTACAATTCCTTTAGTATGAAAGAGATTATTCTCTTTCGAAAAACAGTAACAGTGATGGCCCCTAAGTCGTAAAACATACATAAGACGTGCCCCTTTATGATAATCCGAATGGTAATTGTCATAAAATATGTTACTAGTGCACATGATAAGTTGTTGCAGCATCCGTTCAACATTATGTTTGATATAAAACTGAACTATGAAAGAAGTTTGATATATTTTACGCATTATACACGTATCATACAAAAACAAACCAATGTATTGACCAGTAAGTTGATACTTTATTTTGAGGTATGCACATGCTGGTGCGTTTTGATAACTGTAAGGTGACAGCAAACAACAGATCACAAGACGTTATGAAAGATATTGTTAGTCAGAGCTAGCCCTGGAAGGGGTTTTCACAGATTTATCCTGTCTCAAATATAGTGAATGAAACCGTTTCACATATCATTATAGAGACAGTTTTGTCAGTTACGTTACGATATACTAGTATACTGGTTTCGTTGAATAATGAGAAGAAAGAAGGCAGAACCACAAAACCTTATTCTGCCTTTCCAGAGGCAACACAGCATTGTTGGAATATGGTTTAACCCAGACTATATACATACACCTTAATCTTTCACCTGAAATGTAATTTTGGTTTTAAAATGTTTTATAGGATAAACACGTAAACATTTCAAGTTAAAATATATTGCGTGGAAAAGGAATGCGGACCAGCCATCTAAACTAATTACTCGTCACGTTTAAAAGACATTTAAGTTTAACATCTGACAACTTCTACCTTGAAGTTTGCCGCACGGACACCTGTGGTCTGTGCGGCTGCTTATATATTAACCACGTGTTGGCGTCTGTATTTGCATTTAATTAACCGGTCCCGTAATGTTTTACATATATGTGTAATGACACTCTGCATAATTAAGTTCAAATAGGTAAACAGTTCGTAAAACAATAATAAATGTTGACGAATCTGCTTAAAAAAATTACCAAAATGTTCTGAACTATTTTTAGCACTAGTTTTTAATATAAAAAATAAGTGTTTTAGCTAAGACAATATTTCTATACATTTTATTTTATTTATTTATTCCAATGACATTTTTTTTTAGATAAACATGACACTAAAGAAAATGTTAACGTCTCCCATATTGATGTTGTTGTTGTTGTTGTTGTTGTTGTTGTTGTTGTTGTTGTTGTTGTTGTTGTTGTTGTTGTTGTTGTTGTTGTATGGTGTTAAGCGTCGCTTTCAACACTTTTTCAGTCATATCGCGACGGTGTCTACTTGAGACAGCATTCTGAGCGCGGTCACACTTGAGTATCTCCTCTTAATACTGAATGTCAAGCGAGGAATCTCTAGTATCATTTTTAAAGTCTTTGGTATGACTTGGTCGGGGATCGAACCCACGACCTTCCGCATGCGAGGCGGACGCTTTACTCCAATATTGAAGGATTAATATATTTATGCATTACCTCATTCTTTTTCTACAATAGAAAAATAGAAACAGATAATGCGAAGCAAGTGAACCGAAAGAATGTGTTGCAATGTATATAATATGTACTTGTGATATTTGTCAACCGAAAGAATGTGTTGCAATGTATATAATATGTACTTGTGATATTCGTCAACCGAAAGAATGTGTTGCAATGTATATAATATGTACTTGTGATATTCGTCAATCGGAAGAATGTGTTGCAATGTTTATAATATGTACTTGTGACATTCGTCAACCGAAAGAATGTGTTGCAATGCATATAATATGTACTTGTGACATTCGTCAACCGAAAGAATGTGTTGCAATGTATATAATATGTACTTGTGATAGTCTATCGTCACAAAGAGTAGAACATTAAAACAATTAGAAAGCAAAGACCCAACAGATACCGAAGCATTGGAAATGCACAACCATATAAATACATAAAATAAACAAGAATAATCACAATAAATCCGATACAAACAAACAGTAGAACTGACAAGAGTCGTCGCCTTCAGCAGTATTTGTTTGGTACTAGTATACTTTGGGTACAGCATAACCGACACTAAAAACTTCTGTATGAAATTATTTTTCAATATTTGTTTTCATAAGGGGTAAAAACATGTTAATAGTTTAATGGAGATTTAGATTACATCCAATCAGGTCTGTAAGATGTGATGTTTGGAGAATAATATGGGCAAAATGTGAGTAACTGCATATACGTTCATTGATACAGGGAACTACAAACAAACATAACTGAAGTAACTTTTAAAAAAAGTCATCCCGTACTTTAAATCATTTCTTGGCATTTGCGAAGATGTCGCTGAATTTGTGTATTTCAAAACAAGAGCATTGCTTTAATGCATAATAAAATACCCGCTCCCAATGACACATCACATAAACCGAGACTGGTAAATCCTTGTCTGGGTTGCGGTCTGAGCTTTTACCAAATACCTAATTATGGGTTTTCAGCTTCTTCCTAAACAGTCCGAAAATTGTTATTCAAAATATATTATGTCAATAACATTTGTACGGTGTAGTTTTCATATAAGATTCATTATCGTATTCATATATTTTTATTGTTTTATGGCTGATAGTGTGCGATATATTTTCAGCTTGTTAAAAACAGTCCGTTAAAACACATGCAATCATATTTATCTCTATCCCACGTTTCCGTCTGCTTGTACAATTTGTATCCTAAAGGTCATTGGCATAACTGTTGTTTGATTTATTTGTTGGACTCAAACGTCAAATTATTTCGCAGTGCGTATCATCATGTAGTAACAACGCACGTTATATTTTCCGCGTATATGACAAATATTAAAACGTCAAACGTTGACAGGCAGAAATGAAAACTCGACGCAACATGGCACGACTCCAGATCTCAACTTCACTTCAAAGGCGTGAAAAGGACCCGCTGGTTGAATAAAATAAATAACTTATGTAAATATACAGTTGGGTTTCATAACCCCATTTATTATTCACACTTCTTGGCTAATTTTGAAAATAGTTTATATTTTTTCATTTTCGTTTTATGACACTATCAGGTTTTTCATTGTGAAGGATTTAAACGGTTTTCGGAATTTTGAACACAGTTTTAGATGATTAATCATCTAAACATAGATGCCGTCTCAAAATCACACTATCATAACACTATCAATAACATATACATATGCATAATACTATTAATAACATATACACATGCATAACACTATGCATAAAATCACTATATAACACTATCAATAACATATATTCATGCATAACACTATAAATGACAAATACACATGGATAACATTATAAGTTACATATATATATGTAACATATAAACACATGCATACCATTATACATAACATATATACATATGCATAACACTATAAATAACATATAAAAATGCATAACACTATTAGTAACATACACACACACACACACACACACACACATGCACAACACTATAAATAACATATACACATGCGTAACACTATTAGTAACATGTATACACATACATAACACTATGTATTACATATATACACATGCATAACACTATTAATAACATACGCACATGCATAACACTGTTAATTACATATACACATGCATAACACTATAAGTAACACTTCACATGCATTACACTATAAATAACAAATACACATGCATAACAGTATAAATATCATATACACATGCATAACACTATAAATAGCAAATTAACACATGCATAAAATAAAGATAATGTACACACATGCATTTCATTATAATAGATAACAATATGAACAACTTATAATATAAATGATATAAACATGGCTGTTTATCAATTAAACTGACCGGACAATGGATATATAGACACTTACTGTTTAATTCCCACATTTCTTTGTTAAGTCCATAAAGTTGTTATTTATTCGCTATCCAGTATGGTCACTGGACACAGAAATTCAGTAGAGGAAGCACTGATTATAAAGTACTGTCTTAGTTTAGACGGTCTAATAGAAGCAAGAATTGATTAGAATATATTAGGTTAGTTTAACAAGCCCATCAGAAGCAAGGGTTAGTAATTATGTGTTCTCTTAGTTCAATATGCCCAGGTAGAAGCAAGCATTGATTATAATGTATTATCTAACTAGAAGCAATAATTGATTATAATATATTATCTTAATCTGGACGTTCAAAAAGAAGCAATAATTGATTATATATTATCTTAATCTAGACGGCCAAAAAGAAACAATAATTGATTATATATTATCTTAACCTAGACGGCCAAAAAGAAGCAATAACTGACTATATATTATCTTAATCTAGACGGCCAAAAAGAAGCAATAATTGATTATATATTATTTTAATCTAGACGGCCAAAAAGAAGCAATAATTGATTATAATGTATTCTCTTAGATTAACGTGCCCAATAGAAATGCAAAAATGTAATGTTATTACCTTACTTGTGTTTTATTTTGAGCACCAAAACCAGGCCTTCAATACACTTGATAGAAGCAAGAACATTATATTTAAAATGCCTTCCCTTATTTTAGTATGGCAAATGCACGGAACGTTAGTAGGCCCAACGGAAGTAAGAATGGTTTATATTTTTTCTCAAATTTAAAAATATCAAAGAGAAACAAAAATACTATATCATTTTTTTTATATATTTTGGTAAAAAAAAAATACGACAAGAGAAGTGCTTAATTTAAGTTATTGAACCAGACATCAGTAAAGAAACGGGCGTCCAATGAAAAACAAATATCTTAAACATAATTACTTTTATTAATTTTAACAAAACATCGTCTAATCTAATAAACAAAATATCACCAAAATAATTCCCATCATTTAGCCTTTTTTTTCGTAAAAGATATTTTACTTTGCAATTTACCATAGATATTGCGTTTGAATACATTTTTAAAGCAAATTATTGATCTATGTCAAGTGAGACGAATATATAGAATATAATCATATCCCATGTCATATACAGTATAACTTCAATGGGTTGAACCCGGCGGAACTGGACAAAATTGTTCAACATCATGCCATACATGTACATGTATAAACATCGAAGTAGGAATTCGACCAGATAAGTGGTTCGAGTATATTCGGTTTTCCAGTCATCCGTGTTTGAGTCAACTGTAGTAAAATATTCTCAAAATAAAGCAACAAAATTTACGACCACCTTTTAGAGACTGGCATCGCACGTTCAATCATAAAATTGTCCCTTGCCAATGCACAGAACAGTAAATGCTCAAATTGGCAGAATTATGGCTGGAAAAATATCTTTAATAGATCGAGTCCATTAGTTACTTATCTGGAAAATTAAAATCTTAAGAAACGAGAAATAAATATTATCTTTCTAGTTATGAATAAGCCCGGTTTACGACTGTTTTATTCCCAGGCGTAATAAGTCTCGAATAAACGGTAGGTAAACAGGAATAAAGAGCACGTAAGTGAAGCAATTAGATAGAAATTAATGTGGTAAAATGACAAATTCGAAATTGCTCTCTTGTAGCACTTGGTTGTTTATGAAGTGCTAAGTTTTAGTACTGGCGCAGGTGTAGAACTTCTCCGGTTCTTCATCATTTAAATATCTCTGTTCTTCTTAATTATGATGAATTGGGTGTTTCTCATTGATTGGTTTCTTTTTATAGTTTCTTCAAATTGTTGGTTCTGGTGTGCAATTTGCTACCGTTTTTCGGCACAGGTGTGTCACCATAATTAAGTTCGGATAACTGTTGAAGTACTGTACTATGAAACCAGCTCTCGCGATTGGGTCCGTTAAATAGCAATGTTGGGAGAACAACATTTGAAACTGATAGTTTAAATGACGTCGCAATTTAGTAAACGTTCAGTTGCTATAAAATGTGGGACAAGCCAAGAAGTCCCTGCTGTTTCATTGGGGGTTAATAGACCTGATTCGGGAGATATCAGGTCCTTGGATATACATTGGGGTTAATAGACCTGATTCGGGAAATATCAGGTCCTTGGATTAATAGACCTGAGTCGGGAAATACCAAGTCCTTGGATTAATATACCTGATTGGGAGATATCAGGTCATTGGATGGACATTGGGGATTAATAGACCTGAGTCGGGAGATATCAGGTCATTGGATAGACATGGGGATTAATAGACCTGAGTCGGGAGATATCAGGTCCTTGGATTAATAGACCTGATTCGGGAGATATCAGGTCCTTGGATTAATAGACCTGATTTGTGAGATATCAGGTCCTTGGATAGACATTGGGATTAATAGACCTGAGTCGGGAGATATCAGGTCCTTGGATTAATAGACCTGATTCGAGAGATATCAGGTCCTTGGATAGACATTGGGGATTAATAGACCTGAGTTGGGAGATATCAGGTCCTTGGATAGACATTGGGGATTAATAGACCTGATTCGTGAGATATCAGGTCCTTGGATAGACATTGGGATTAATAGACCTGAGTCGGGAGATATCAGGTCCTTGGATTAATAGACCTGATTCGAGAGATATCAGGTCCTTGGATAGACATTGGGGATTAATAGACCTGAGTTGGGAGATATCAGGTCCTTGGATAGACATTGGGATTAATAGACCTGAGTCGGGAGATATCAGGTCCTTGGATTAATAGACCTGATTCGAGAGATATCAGGTCCTTGGATAGACATTGGGGATTAATAGACCTGATTCGGGAGATATCAGGTCCTTGGATTAATAGACCTGATTCGTGAGATATCAGGTCCTTGGATAGACATTGGGACTAATAGACATGAGTCGGGAGATATCAGGTCCTTGGATTAATAGACCTGATTCGAGAGATATCAGGTCCTTGGATAGACATTGGGGATTAATAGACCTGAGTTGGGAGATATCAGGTCCTTGGATAGACATAGGGGATTAATAGACCTGATTTGTGAGATATCAGGTCCTTGGATAGACATTGGGATTAATAGACATGAGCCGGGAGATATCAGGTCCTTGGGTACACTCGGGAGAAATCAGGTCCTCGGATAGACATTGAAATAATTGGCACTATCTCCCCACTATGGTTGTTTGACCATTGTATGGACAGATTCAGTAAGTATATACAGTAATAAAATTCAGACTTTGAAATAGTGACTTAAACTACGTTTCCTTAACAATAGGTGAATAACTTATAAGAAAAAAGTCGATTATGATTATCTAAATTATTTTAATTTTAATTTCATTAAATAAGTATGCATTATTCCTTAAAATATGATCTGCTTATAGATATAGGCTCGAACGAGTTCAGATATTAATTTTTATAAATTTTACATCTTGAAATGAAGTTATTATGAAGGTATTGTTTTTAATAAACATTCATTTTTGTTGTATTCTTATATATAGTGAGTGGTACATTGAACTATTTAGCTACATGTTATTTGTTTTTTTAACAAAACTTATACTTCGATTTAATTTTTAGCATCATTTTTTAACAAAGAACATGACGGATATGGGTAACTTTTTTCAATAAATATATTTTTTCAGAACTCAAGATCGTTTTTTTTATTTTCGAAAAAATTGTACAAGTGTATTTTAGTATATATTAGAACTATTTAAAAACTATAACCTATCTTTGATTATTTTCTGAAGTTATCAAATATATTTTAAATAACACAAAACATGTACCTATTTAAGGTCCTTTGACAAATGTGACTTCAACATCCACGCAAACCTATGCTTAACTTTATAAATCCTGAAAGTACTTACATAGGACCAAAGGAAAATATAAAGAGTGAATTACTCAAAGTTATATTTTATGTGTTTTCATGTTTTATTCCAATGCTCATTTTGTAAGCTCAATATCATACATAAAATAGAAAGATATCTTAATGACCTCAGCCATCACTACATCGTACGATGATCATTGCACATATTATAATAACAGGTACAAGTCATATACAAGTTACTTCAAGTGTCTCCTCTGTGGAACGTTCACTGAGTGGCAAAACCTCAACTGTTTCTGTGGAACGTTCACTGAGTGGCAAAACCTCAACATGGGAGGTTAAACCTTGCTCCTGTTTCTGTGGAACGTTCACTGAGTGGCAAAACCTCAACTGGAGAGGTTAAACCTATATCCTGTTTTACCAACATTTTCTTAAGTTTTAAGTAAATACTTAAACACTGAATTTTGACTATTTATTTTCTTGCTCTTTGATAAATTGCAATAAAACCATATGTAGTTATACTGGAACCAGTCTAAAACTCAATCTCGCTATTTCCTCAGTTGTTACATCATTACATGAGACAATAAAATAAATGTATCGTCTAAGAAACACGAAAGCATGCAAATCTGTAATGTGTAAAAACAAATATGCTATGGTAACGCAGTTGTGTGAACCATTTCTTATATTCTACATGTTTTGCATACGCATATTCGTAGTAATTTATTCAATAATACATGTCACGTCAAGCCCAGTACCATTTTTTAACTTATTTCACTTACGTCAAATAATATTATATTACTTATTTCATTGAACCGCAAGTAATACCGACATATTTTAATATGAACATTTTCCGTATGGAAACTGTAATTTGCATATATAACAGTGGCAAATAAGAAACAAATGAATTTATTCAGTCAATGGTCAATTTGCATAAAAGTCAATTAGCCTGAGGCTGTTTCAGTTAATTTAAATTTAAAATTTATAACTTACATTTTCAGAATTGTTTTAAGACAGTTTTGATTGACACTAACACGGTTATGTGAATTTCAAAAAAAAAATTACTTTTAAATGCATTTGATCTCATAATATTATGATGTATTGATCCTATTTCACAGATCGTTGAGCTAAAAGATCGTTATACAACTGGACCCTAGTCTTACAGTCCAAGTATATTATTTTTAGTATTAGTTCGTGGATTTTGTTTGTTTTGACGATAATATTTATTTTGTTTTGAATGGAGTTAAACACCATTTTCAGCGCATGGCAGGTTATATAGGGCATGTCCAGTCTTGTTGGCGGAGGAAGACATGAGAATGAATTTGAATAGAACGAATGACCTTAGAAAACTTTCTCACAAAGTTTTTGTACCGAAGTGGGCTCGAGCCATCGACCTCAGAGTTGAGATGTAAGTGGCCATTAGGCTACTCGGTAACGGAGAATCATTTAAAGGTTCTATAAAATACATAATTATAATATGGTACCACACATGTAGTGGAAATTTATTTTATTAATTAAATGAAATCTTTGAAACGACAAGAATACTGTATACTACCTGTATATTACGTGGGGTTCGAGTCTTGCTCGCGCCAAAAACTTTATGTGAGAAAGTTTCCAGTTACTTGCGGAAGGACGGAGGTTCTACTCAGTCTGGCTCAGCTGAGGTTTTGTTCAACCAGTAAAACTGGATATGCCATATATAACCTGAAATGTGTTGAAAATGGCGTTAAACCCATTAAAAAAATTATTGCGGGGACACTACCATGTAGTTTATATAATAAAAATGTGATACTTTTTATACTTGCTTTTCTCTGCTTATATTCATTTTTCACATTCCATATTCTTTACTACTCCATCGTTGACCTTATGAAATTAACTAATGAACTAATACCAAACATCTTCAAAAGTTGACATTTGTGTAGATAATTGACTATTAAAAACATTAGGATACATACTCATAATGCAATTAACGGATGTCTAATTTTATAAGTTTTCCACATTTTAGACATATCTTACTTCAAACTTTCGCTAAATTAAACTTGTTGAACCGGGATCATATTTCGTACCATTGGGAAAAGTGATCAAACACATGGAGTTGTAGATGATGTAGGCAAATGTTTTCGGTTCAAGTGTTACATTTTGGGGAGCGGAAAGACCCCCAGGTATGCGAGCTGAAGTTGGTGAAGGCATTGAACACACATAACGGAAGTGACATATTGATTGAAAGTACTAATTACATCGAAGAATAAGGCGTATTAATTGGATTCTCGATTGTCAATTAAACATGTAGTTAATGTAAATCAAATAGTAAAATCGAATTAAATGGACAAACCATATCATTAAAATACTGTATTTATACATTTTCTATCGTCTAGCTGTTTTGGGTAAAGAATTACTACTATATTTATGGATACTCGAAATACGAACAATTTAAACATATCTAAACGTATGCATAATTAATGTCTTAATCAAAACTATGTTACTGCGAAAAAGAAGATTCAAAGATTGATTATTATTTGAGTTAGTTTGACTTTTAAGAAGGAAAAAAATACATATTGACTGATTTCTGTAATGAAGTGTTCATAAAATATTTTCTTTGAGTTTTGTTTTACCAAAAAAAATACACTTTCATAACCGTTTCATAAGAAAAATAATGGACGGAAGGAGAAAACTGACATCGACGTCAGACGTACATCTGCAAAAATGACTGCTATTGTAAAACACTAAAATATCCGATTTTATTTTGTAAGATTTGGTCAGTTTCGGTAAATACCTAATAATATTCGACACATGCATAGGTTTCATGTTACCTGATAAATACATAAAACAAGAGGCCCAAGAGGGCCTGAGGACGCTCTACTGACCCTTAGTAGCTATAGCTCTTTTTGAAATTTCACAGAATTTACCCTCTTTGGGGGTCCTTTTACCAACTTATGGATAAATACCCCCACCACACCTATACTGAACAAAAACTTAATTGCTACGAAATGAAAATACTTTAAATTCTCATAAATTTCATCTGTAAAACAAATAGTCCCCGTACAGAACCCTTATACAACCCAGCCCCTTGATTTGTCAGAACTTCAATCACCCACTCGCAGGTATTTGTTATGAGCAGAAATTATTTAGATTTTAAAAAGAAGTTTTTTTGTACACTTGGATGCGAAAAAGAAAAAAATCAGTTTTCCCTATAATATTCCTATGTAAAAGTCACATTACAGGGCTCCAATATATCCCAGCCACTTGATATGCAGAATCTTCAATCTTTGCTGATGTAAGGATAATGTATATAAAATATGAACTGAAAGGTTATATAGAGGAAGTTTTGTGAAAATTCCCAATTTTAACCTTATTGCCCCACCCAACCCCTGACCCCTTATAGAAATTCAATCCTCTTTATTGAACAAAATCAAATTTATTGTTACTAGACAATGCCTTAGATCTCATAATGAACAACATATTTACACAAATGGAAGAAAAAAATGAGAATTTTCCATTTTCTCATAGTATTCCTATGTTAAAGTCAAAGACCTCTTACAGGGCCTCTATACATCACAGTGCCCATTGATTTGTACAAACTTAGAACTCTTAATCACAGGGATAATTTATTAAAATATGAACAAATTTGACTGACCGTTTGTTGAGAATAAGATTTATGACAATGTTAAATTTTAACCATTTTGTGACCCCACCTGGTCCCTTTTAGAAAGTCAGTTTTCGTATCAAACAAAATCTTAGTTGCTATGACTAGAAGATGCTTCAAAACTCAAACTGAATAAAAGTCATAAATGAATAAAAAAAGAAGAAGAGAATTTTCCGTTTTCCAATAGTTTCCTATATAAAACTCAGAGTCCCTTACAGGGCCCCTATAAATATAAGACCCTTGATATACATTGGGATAATTTATGCATATATGAACAAATCCGACTTACCGGTTCTTAAGAAAACGATTTTTTTAATTCTCAAATTTTACCCTTTTGGGGTCCCTCCTCGCCCATTTAGACGTTGGAACCCAGTCATTTTTATAAATCTGAACCTCCTTGACCAAACAATACTTTTGTGAAAATATAGGCAAAATCAGTTTTAAAAACAAATGTTTATTATAATGACATGGGTCACTTTTAACCCGTAAGATACCATTTGAACAAATCAACCAGAACTATAGTTGGTTATCCTTACTAGATAAGCATTTTCAAAATCTGTTTGGCGGTTCATGAGAAGAAGATTTAGACTATTTTTAGTAACGGCGGCCATCTTGAATTTCAGATCGAAAAAAGTTTCTGTATAGTCTCCTTTGCAATAGAAACATCCATGTGAAGCTTGAGTTTAATTGGCCTAGTGGTTTCAGTGAAAGTGCTGCTAACGGACGACAGACGACGGACGACGGACAACGGACAACGGACAACACGCCATCGCATAAGCCCTTTTGGCTTTTGGCCAGTAGAGCTTAAAACAGTGTTTTTGAAATGAAAATAACGTATGTATGGAGTAAGCATGACTTTAAAATTGCAAAATTACTTATATTTATAAAAATACTTATTCCGGCGATTTGACACTTCATAAACTTTTTAACCATTTTATAAGAAATCAACGTTTAAAATGATCCATGGAAGAAAACTTAAGTGGCGACGTCTGTCGTTATGTTTATGTCGTTGTGATATTACATTAGTAAAAAAGTTATAAACTTTGTTCCCGTATTCACAAAAACATCTCCACTTGAGTATGCAAAACGACATAAGTTTAAACCGCGTCATTAGACCAGTTATAAAAACTATTTTACATTGAAAAAATATTCTTAAGTATATCAACATAATAAGTTACAGAATAAATGGAACTGTTAAAAAACGCTCAATTTGTTAACTGAAAATGAAAATTTAAAATTGACAATCTCTTCATTTTTACATAACCTTATTAAGTTACCAATTAACACTCGCTATAATCTACGCTCAATTTCAAGAATATTATGCATACTAAGGATCAACTGAATGTCTCAAACGTGCATTTTCTGATTTTGCTACGGAAGTCTGGAACAATATAAATTCGTCAATCAGAAAACTGAATAATGTTGCTCCTTTTAAATAGGTCTACATTACTAAAACATCTTTCTTATGAAAATGATAAATTTTTCTTTGTCATTGTTAATATTGTATTGATTTTAGAAAGTATCTGCTCCAAATATTGTTAATGGAAAATCTTGATATTTTTTTATCTTAAATGTGTAATTTAGAAGGCGTCATTGAAAATAAGATTTCTATTGTTACAGTATAATCAAAGAAATGAAATACAAATAATATACAAAACTGTTCCATCGAAACCTTTAAGTATATCTACGATTTTCTTCCGTTTGTAAGATTTGCCAGTGAAACTGTGAACGTAAATGGAATGGGTCATTCTGTAATTTCAAAGGGGTTTCTGTATTTTTCGATCATTGTTTTGTCTCACCAATAATTGATAACCCTATTCATGTGTCCAAGCAATTTATTTACAATTCATTACAACATGTATGCGTGTTTGATATTACATGAAGTCTGTATTTTAAGGATCAACTATTTTTCATAAATATTTTCATTCTCTCTGGGTAAATAATGTACTAATCGATGGAACTTGACCCAAATATTTCACTTTATCTCTTTGATTATGACCAGAGATGTGTTATATGTAACCCAGCATGAAACTGTAAATTAGATGTACCTAATTAGCAATTTTGTTTATTATGCATGCAGATAAGATGTCCATTGCAATATATTTGAGTGCTGTGTTTGCTGTAGTAAATCTGGAAAAAACAATCCATAATACTGAGGAACCTGCACATACAATAAACATTGTTGCTTAGATTAACTACCATAATATCAATTAAATATGTTTACAGAAAATTCAGAAAGTGTACTTTTAACTTTCGACAGGCAGTATCCTCTATGACTATACTGGTAGTTATAGTTCATGTATTATCGAATAACTGTAGTAAACGTGACAAGCCCCCCCCCCCCCCCCCCTCCCCCCTACAATACTGTGTGTAGCTGCTACCGGTGGGCCTTTAATGAGTTTACCCTCTCTAATTAAAGACATTATTGTTATCATTATTATTATTATTATTTTTATTATTATTATTATACTTTATAAAATTGTTATTATTGTTGCAGAGATGTTTTGTGAATAAAAAGCCTGTAGTGCATATTTAAGTTGAGATGTTTTGTGCATATAGGACAAGTAGTGAACATATCCAAGTTGAGATGTTTTGTAAATACAGGACCATGAGTGCATGTTTTAGTTGAGATTTTTTTGTGAATACAGGACCAGAAGTGAGCATATCCAAGTTGAGATGTTTTGTAAATACAGGACCATGAGTGCATACTTAAGTTGAGATGTTTTGTGAATACAGGACCAGAAGTGAGTATATCCAAGTTAAGATGTTTTGTAAATACAGGACCATGAGTGCATGCTTTAGTTGAGATGTTTTGTGAATACAGAACCAGAAGTGGGCATATCCAAGTTGAGATGTTTTGTAAATACAGGACCATGAGTGCATTCTTCAGATGAGATGTTTTGTGAATACAGGACCAGGAGTGAGCATATCCAAGTTGAGATGTTTTGTGAATACAGGGCCATAAGTGCATCCTTAAGTTGAAATGTTTTGTTAATACAGGACCAGAAGTGCATATTCAAGTTGAGATGTTTTGTGAATACAGGGCCAAAAGTGAGCATATCCAAGGTGAGATGTTTTGTAATTACATGATCGTGAGTGCATACTTTAGTTCAGATATTTTGTTCATACAGGACCAGGAGTGAGCATACCCAAGTGGAGATGTTTTGAGAATACAGAACCAGAAGTGAGCATACCCAAGTTGAGATGTTTTGTGAATACAGGGCCATGAATGCATACTTAAGTTGAGATGTTTTGTGCATATATAGGACTAAGAGTGAGCATACCGAAATTGATACGTTTTGTAAATACAGCACTCTGAGTGCATTCTCAAACTGAGATGCTTATTGAAAACTGAAATGTAATTACGTGCTCAAGTTGGGATGTTTTGTGAATACAGGGCCAGAAGTGCATATTTAAGTTGAGATGTGTTGTACATACAGGGCCAGTAGTGCAAACTGCAGTTGAGATGTTTTGTAAATACAGGACCAGAAGTGCATACTCAAGTTGACATGTTTTGTGGATACAGGACCAGGAGTGAGCATACTGATGTTGAGATGTTTGTGAATGCATGGCTATGAGTACATACTCAAGTTGACATGTTTTGTGAATACAGGACTATGAGTGCATACCCAAGTTGATATGTTTTGTGAATACAGGACCATAAGTGCATATCGAAGTTGAGATATTTTGTGCATACAGGACTATGAGTGCATACCAAAGTTGAGATTTTTGCAAATAAAGGACAAGATGTGAGCATACCCAAGTTGATATATTTTGTGAAAACAGGACCATTAGTGCATATCGAAGTTGAGATATTTTGTGCATACAGGACTATGAGTGCATACCCAAGTTGAGATATTTGTGAATATAGGATAAGAAGTGAGCATACCCAAGTTGATATGTTTTGTGAATACAGTACCATAAGTGCATATCGAAATTGAGATATTTTGTGCATACAGGACTATGACTGCATACCCAAGTTGAGATATTTGTGAATATAGGATAAGAAGTGAGCATACCCAAGTTGATATGTTCTGTGAATACAGTACCACAAGTGCATATCGAAGTTGAAATATTTTGTGCATACAGGACTATGAGTGCATACCCAAGTTGAGATGCGTTGTGCATAAAGGAACAGGAGAGAGGAGTGAGTATAATAGTTAATACAGGACCATGAGTGCATACTTAAGTTGAGATGTTTTGTGAATACAGAAACATAAGTGCGTACTGAAGTTGGTGTGCTTTATGAATACAGGACCACGAGTGCATACTTAATTTGAGATGTTTTGTGGATTCAGGACTATGAGTGGATACTTAGTTGAGATTTTCTGTGCATACATGTCTAGCAGTATATACACCAGTTGAGATGTTTTGTGGATTCAGGACTATGAGTAGATACTCAGTTGAGATTTTTCTGTGCATATATATCTAGCAGTATATACACCAGTTGAAATGTTTTGTCAATACAGGGCCTTGTCCACAATTTGCTAGACAATTTACAGTAATTGTCTAGCAAGAAACATTATTTTTTTGTAATTAAAAGGAATAGGACAAACCCTACTATATATTCCCACAATACCCTGAGCAACATTACAGTTATAACGATTGTGTGTTTTGTTGAAAAGATGTTTTCGTTTTTGCGTAATTTAGAATTTACAACTGATTCTGTGCTACTACTGTAATGTGCTGGCTAATGTGCATCTTATAATATCAAATAAACATTATATATGCCACATAAAGGTGCACAAAACAATAAACATCATATATGCCACATAAAGGTGCACAAAACAATATTGATATAATTCCTTCTTGCAACATAATAATAACCATAACATCAAAAACAGGTTAAAACAATTTCTGTAATAACAAATCGAGTGCACAGTCATTATTGTAACGAGCTTTTTGTTTTTTGCAATTATATCATATATTCATTTGTCAAGTGGTGTTCATGCTAAAAGCTCTGTTACACACATGTTACTTAATTGTACACTGATGGAGGGCGTGGTCCAGTGGTAGAGCACCGAACCAATGATCGGATGGTCGTCGGTTCGACCCTCCCCGACCGCTTAGTGTGGTGTCCTTAAGCAACGTAAAAGAAATAAGAACATAGCCGAGTTGCATATTGATATTGTAGTAAAAATGAAATACCGTAAATTAAACAGGAGACGCTTTAATCAAAGGACACATTAACCACGGAAAGAATCCACACAACAGTGTATATATAATATTTGAGCGAGGCTATAGCGCAGTGGTTAGTCTGTTCATAGCCCACACCAGAGTCCACGGGATCGGACCGATAAACTCTCAAAAACAATCAGTGCCTAATTTATTCAAAGAAACGGACACCACACATGGTGATTTATATACGCTTGTACTTCACCATTGATTTTATAAAATACCAACTAAGATAAAGAATAATCTGAATAAGTATACACTACAAACATACAGAAGAAACGACAATAGCGATCAACGCCTTGGAACGAGGACGCTTTAAGGCCCATCGCTGGTATCAGATACACACAGTATTATAGGCGGGGCTTATCACTAGCAGCCGACAAATTTAAATCACTTTTTTGATAGTACTCATGTCCAGCATAAGCTGTAACTACCAGCATAGTCATAGAGGATACTGCCTGTTGCAAGTTATCACACTTTCTGAATTTCTTGTAAATATATTTGATTGATATTATGGAAGTAAATCTAAGCAACAATGTTTATTGTATGTTCAGGTCCCCCAGTATTATGGATTAAAATAAAGGTTTCCCCAGATTTAGAACAGCAACACAGCACTCAAATATATTGCAATGGACATCTTATTTGCATGCATAATAAACACAATTGCTAATTAAATACATCCAATTTACAGATTCATGCTTTGTTACATATAACACATCTCTGGTCATGATCAAAGAGATAAAGTGAAATTATTTGGGTCAAGTTCCATGGATTAGTACATTATTTACTTAGAGAAAATGAAACTATTTATGAAATGGTTTATCTTATTTATTATGGACTTATATCAAACGGGCATACATGTTGTAATGAATTGTAAATAAACTGCTTGGACACAAGTAATTTGCAAACAATTATTTGTGAGACAAAACATACAAAGATTGAAAAAATAAAGAAACCCCTTTGACATTATAGAATGACCCATTCCATTTAGGTTCACAATTTCCCTGGCAAAACTTACAACTGGAAGAAAATAGTGGAAATACTTTGAAGGTTTCGAGAGAACAGTTTCGAATATTATTTCATTTATTTGATTATAACGAGTGTGATTTTGAGGATCATTAAGTTGCACCAGACTGGTCAATTAATGTTGATGAAAATAACTATTGTTAGACACAGAACATAAAGGAATATTTATTGTAAGATGGCAATCAGGAAACAAATTGAGGCACAGATGGGGAAAATGATGACGTGATTATGATGCTGATGATGAACATAACTACATTCCTGTAGAAAAGTTATCATGTCCTTTTATAACATTTCAACATCAGTTTTGGCTAGGTGAATTTTTTATTTCGTAATCAAAGAAACAGTCATTTACCGAAACGTATATACAGAAAATACTGGAATATGTAGGAGTTTGGTTCTAAGTTAATTATATGAGAAAAAAAGCAAAGAATGTTGAACCAAACAAGATCTAAATTATGCCTAATTTAGTGTTTTGAACCTAGTACATGGTTCATACACAAATATCCAATACCATCTATGTAGTACTAAGTATTTTTAATTGAAGACTGTGGTATAAGAACTATATAAACAGTAAAATGACATTTATTTGCTAAAAAAACAAAAACATAAAAGTTATTTCCAAAAGGAAGCTATTGTGAATTAAAGACTTCAAAGCACTGATCAACCAAGGTTAGTGTGATGGTTACTTATTTGCATCCAAATATAAAAGCATGTATGCATGTATCATAGATAAGCTATAAACGACAATGTATAATCATTTGTTAATATATGAAAAAGGCAGAAATATTCTTCCTAAACATTTAATTCACAAACTGAAAGTTAAACAAATTATTCTACTCTAAGATATCAAACCCTGCATGGCTCCTCACAAGTGGGTTATACACATTTCCATGCAAGTGTTACTGTTTATACCACGTGACAAGGGTCAAACGGGGTTCAAAATTCAAATATTTAGCAAATTGTCTTTGATATTTCAATTGTGTAAGGGCGACTACTTCTTTGTTTCAGGGAGCTTTTGTGAAGAAAGGGCATTTTTATAAAGACAAATTTGTCCAAACAACTTCACTTCTTTTTGAAATTAATGTCAACTTTATTACTATGTTTTACAGAAAAACATATACCAATTCAATATTGTTGCAAGAAAGTGCGACCATTTGAAATTAGGCTCCTCCCTTTTCTTTTTATAGAAAAGTTTGGGGTTTAATACAGACAGAAACGTATACTACACATAAACACCTAAATCATCAACTGAAAACAATAAAGATCACTTTAATATCACTCATTACTAAAATAAGATATTAAGTGATTAACAGATCACGTTTTTTTTTCAGTAATTGCATTTTTTAAAAGCATCTCAGCACACTTAATATGTAAACATCATAAGCAAACACGCAACAAAAAAGCATAATTAGTGAAATCGTTGTGCATACGCGCACATCTAATATTCCAGAACATGTCTACATGCCGAGATAAATTGAGAAAACAGGTTTGACGTTCTCCATCAAAGTAACTGCGCAGTATCCAGAGTTTCTATAACTGACGCACCTTTCTTGTCGCAGTAGGGTTTATAAAATAGTTTTCGGTTAAAAGACTTTGAATTGTCCGATAATTTTCATAACTGCCTTCCTGCTGTTCGTATTTCCTGATCGGTACGTTTAATATTAAACAAAGCATTTAGACGCGACCTTTGATATACAGCATTTTACATACAAAATTATTTGACTTTATACTGGTATCAGAGTAGTGAACTATCAAAATAACTATATATAAGCTATGTTATGCTGCAACTAACTCGCTCTATCTCTTTCTTCTTCTTGTATTTCTTTCTTCCTCTCTTCTAAAACTCAATTATTTTTTTTCTTCTTTTTTATAATATTTGTAAACGATTTTAGTTTTTGTAATGTATTTTATGCCATTGTTAAACAATGGATTGTGTAATCTATAGGGGAAGGTCCGAATCTAATATTGACAGCACTTGCGGCCACACCTCATTTCATGAAAAATAATGAAATAAAATATGTTTAAACTGAACGACTTGTACTTCTACGATTGATTATTTCCGTTGTTCATTAAAAATACATTTATACTTGTGTGTTTGTAACAGTAATCAGGGTAAACAGCCATCAAATGTACATCTAGTTAAACTGGCTCCAGTTTCGCAACCACATTTACGTATACACTGTAATATTTACAAATAAAAGTATATCTGAAAAGCATCCCGGTGATCATGATTTTAGACTGGCTCCAGAAAAACTGAAGTAGGTTTTATTGATATATATTAAATTATGTTTACAAAACCAGTCAAATTTTATTATTCTTTTTCGATATTCGGTATGATTTAAGAAAATGTTAGCGACGCTGAATACTCAAATAAATCTATGACTAGAGGAAACTAGGGGGAAAAAATGCTTTAAATGTTAACTCAATTCACTAAATAAAAATGCAACTGATCAGTTAATGTTATTTCACTTGTCTCTTTGTTTTGTTTTACTTCCAAACACTTCATTCAATATTTCCGGAGAAATTGGCTTTTAAAAACACTTTAATCAACATTTCTAAGTGTAAAAAGGCAAATATTCGGCCTAAAATAGAAGTATATGTGACCTGATAGCGGGTACAGCTGTGGCATTTCATTCATGTACGTCCAGTAGTTACTGAGATGCAAGCTTGCTGTCAGACTTTGACCAAGTTTATGATTACAAAATGGGCCAGAACGCTGCCGTTTATGAGACTTTAATGAACATTTCTAAGAATAAAAGAAGCCACAATTCTGCTTAAATCCAAATGGAATTATTCACATTGTTCCCGTAGTCTCTTTCTGTGTGGAAATAAACATGCATGTGAAGTTGTATTAACATTGGTAGAATTTGGGAAGAAGTTACTGAGCTATGAGCTTGCTGAAATATTTAAACTGAAAAAACAACAAAAAAAAACAACAAAAAAACACAACAACATCGAAGAAACACACAAAAAAAACGCCAACGCCGACGCTGCGGCGAGTACAATACTCCCGTTTCTTTAAAAGAAGAGCTAAAACACTGACATTTTAGTTTGCATCTAAATTTTAAATTAAAACCTTTAATGAGTTGAGGTATTGAATAACATGTTGAATCGACCACAACCGGTGATAAATGTTGATTGAAAACAGGAAAATCTTAATAATACAAAGGCGCTGATAAGACAATATTGGATTATCAGCTTTGGAAAAACCAGTTCGAGAAACAAGGAAAGAAAAAGAAAGCAATGGCATTCCTTATCAACGGATTCTAACGACATGACGTTTTTTCATGTAGTTGTTGTAAATCAACCAATCGAAAAATGAGAAGTAGATTGTTGGTTCAGAATATAATCGGGAACCAATCTTGCGACTATAAACGACCGTTTGAATTTTCGATTTCCCACATTTACATATTTTTGGTACCGTCATTTTCACCAGTTTGAGATATTTTAACCACCAGAGTTAATCTCGAGTATAACGTTACTTTAAGGAGGAATATACCTTTTAAATTATTTTCGAAATCAAGGGAATATTTGGTATGTAATGAAACTAGAAGTAATTTCCAATTTGAATATGCTTTTTTTTCTGCGGTAAATATAACACTTCTTTACCTATGACGTCGTAAACATGGCCATGTTTGGTCTTTCTGACGTCCCGATTTATAGCAGCAAAATCGCATATTTGTCGACCTCAGTCAAGTTATACCGAATGTACAGAATCGAAACACATATCACCACGTACACATTCAACTGATATATGAATTTACAGATGCAATAATTACGACGAACGCCAAATTCTGAAAATACTAGCGAAAAACGGAAATTATTATTTTCTCGATTTTTTCGGAAAAAATGCTTCAAATCAAAATTACCAAAAAACAAACCGAGCGATTTTGGAATAATTTTTATTTGATTTCTAACAATATGCTTCACAGTGATTGTGAGATTTTTGGAACAATTGACAAACTAGATTTTTTTTTTTTTAATTATTTAACCCCATCCTACGTCAAAAAAGACGTCAACATATTACATAATTCTACGCGTTTTCCATAAGATTTTTGGCGGTTGATTAAGGTTAAAATATTTTCTAAATCAGTGGTTCAATTAGTTTATTATGAAACTAGAAGTAATTTCCAACGTGAATATGTATTTTTTGCAGCGGTCAATAGAATATATATTTATATGTGACGTCGTAAACATGGCCATGTTCAGCCTTTTTGACGTCCCAATGTATAGCACCCAAATCGCATATTTTTCGACCTCAGTTGAGTTATTCCTAATACACAGAATAGAAACAAATATCACCATGTACACATTTGACGGATGTATGGATTTACAAATGCAAAAATTACGACGAACCCCACATTTTGAAAATACTAGCGGAAAACGGAAACTATTTTTTTCTCGATTTTTTTCGAAAAACGTCTTCAAATCAAATTTACCACAAAACAAATCAAGCGAATTTTGCATATTTTTTATATGATTTTAAACTATATATTGTATAATTATTGTGAGATTTTTAGAAAAATTTACAAACTAGATTGTTTATGATATTCAATTATTTAACCCTACCCTACGTCAAAAAAACGCTTTAAAGCAAACGTCAACATCGGTATAGCGCATGAGGTATACGTTTTGTGATAATTAAACAAGTTTGTTCTTACCAATATATTAGTATTTTGTACACACAAGTTATATATACTTCTGCTGTTTAGTGGCAACTAATTTGTCTATAGCATTTATGATAACGTGTCTGTTTGGTGCACGTACAAAACTGTCATTTTTTTTTCACTTACAGGGAACTGGATTCCAAAACAATATTCTCATTTCTGACTGGCTCCACGACAGCTAGTGAAATGTGGACATCACGGTTGTCAATTATTAGAACAACAGGTCTGGCCTTTCTAAAGTTCGGAGCAAACTGTTCAGTACACATTCATAAAATGAGCTTGAAACAATACCCACTATAGCAATGAAAAGCCACCCTTCCACCCAGCCCCATGCTCCTACGTACGTTCAATGACAATATACCTGGATCGTGGCTTTTCACTGCTCATCATAGACGGTATTGTTTCAAGCCCATTTTATGTATGTGTAACAGTTTGCTCCGAATTTTAGAAAAGCCAGACCTGTTGTTCTAATAATTGACAACCGTGATGTCCACATTTCACTAGCTGTCGTGGAACTAGTCAGACATGAGAATATTGTTTTGGAATCCAGTTCCCTGTAAGTGAAAAAAAATGACGGTTTTGTACGTACACCAAACAGACACGCTATCATAAATGCAATAGACAAATTAGTTGCCACTAAACAGCAGAAGTATATATAACTAGTGTGCACAAAATACTAATATAATGGTAAGAACAAACTTGTTTAATTATCACAAAACGTAAACCTCATGCGCTATACCGACGTTGACGTTTGCTTTAAAGCGTTTTTTGACGTAGGGTAGGGTTAAATAATAGAAAAATATAAACAATCTAGTTTGTCAATTTTTCTAAAAATCTCACAATTATTGTACAATATATAGTATGAAAATATATAAAAATTATGAGAAATTCGCTTGGTTTGATTTTTGGTAATTTTGATTTGAAGCCGTTTTTACGAAAAAATCGAGAGAAAAAATAGTTTCCGTTTTTCGCTAGTATTTTCAAAATGTGGGGTTCGTCATAATTTTTGCATCTGTAAATGCATACATCCGTCAAATGTGTACATGGTGATATATGTTTCTATTCTGTGTATTAGGAATAACTCAACTGAGGTCGAAAAAAATACGCGATTTTGCTGCTATACATTTGGACGTCAAAAAGGCTGAACATGGCCATGTTTACGACGTCACATATAAATATATATTTTATTGACCGCTGCAAAAAATACATATTCACATTGGAAATTTCTTATAGTTTCATAATATACTAATTGAACCACTGATTTAGAAAATAATTTGACCTTAATCAACTGCCGAAAATCTTATGGAAAACGTATAGAATTATGCAATATGTTGACGTCTTTTTAGACGTAGGGTGGGGTTAAATAATTAAAAATAAAAAAAAATCTAGTTTGTCAATTGTTCTAAAAATCTCACAATCACTGTGAAGCATATTGTTAGAAATCAAATAAAAATTATTCCAAAATCGCTCGGTTTGTTTTTTGGTAAATTTGATTTGAAGCATTTTTTTCGAAAAAATCGAGATAATAATAATTTCCGTTTTTCGTTAGTATTTTCAAAATGTGGCATTCGTCGTAATTTTTGCATCTGTAAATTCATATATCCGTTGAATGTGATCGTGGTGATATGTGTTTCGATTCTGTACATTCGGTATAACTTGACTGAGGTCGACAAATATGCGAATTTGCTGCTATAAATCGGGACGTCAAAAAGACCAAACATGGCCATGTTTACGACGTCATAAGTAAAGAAGTGTTATCTTTACCGCAGAAAAAAAAAGCATATCCAAATTGGAAATTACTTCTAGTTTCATTACATACCAAATATTCCCTTGATTTCGAAAATAATTTAAAAGGTATATTCCTCCTTAAATGGAAGTACGTTAGTTTTTTTTCTTCAAATATCTAAAATTAGTTAATAGATTTTTTCCAATATATGATTTGGAGAAAACAACAACAACAACAACAACAACAACATAAACAACAACAACATAAACAACAACAACAACAACAACAACAACAACAACAACAACAACAACAACAACAACAACGTATTTTCAAATATAGTCATTGATCTTGCATTGCCAGAAGGAAATCAATCTTAATATGCCAAAACATAATATTAAAAAATTGATTTCATTACTTGGTCTAAGCTCCCAGATAGACAAAACTAGGCGAATATTGCAGAGGATATTTATTTTCACATAATTACACCGAGGGCCAAAATGTGCGATGCAACAAAAACAACAACTTCACAAACAAAAACAACACAATCACATAACAAAAACAGATTTAAACTATACACATTAAATACCTCAGCGTTAACAATACTTATCACACACTTAGGCCATTAACTTCATAACTATTCCCAAATATTTAATAAAACAGTAATGCTATTTTGTCAGACTATTTCTACGTTAAGTGGTAGAACACCGAGGCAAACATCGGAGAATCGTCAGTTCGGTCCAACGAGACACAATGTTGTATTTATTTGGAACATTTCAATAGTATTGTCATGTTTGAGTTGTGAATTAAATTTAGAAAAGAAAATGTTTTGAAATTTCGGTATGCATACTTTTCTGGAGTCTACTTTTAGTACACACTGAACAAAAATATAATCTCATGGATAAAACATGAACTGTACTTTATTAAAGATATTTGGCTGCAGATGTCATGTACGTTTCACGTTTTTATTTTCTATGTTGAAATGTTTACTTATGTATTTTTTCGAACAAAGGGAAATAACTGCAGTATCACAAGATCAAAAACGGCGTTATACAGTTATCTTTCTTGTGGGATTTATATTAAATAAACAAGAAGTGTCGCATGCCCCCATATTGTCTGTGAAAATAACAATATATGTTATAATAGGTAGCGATGTATCCAAAATATCAAGAGTAATGAACTGACGTTTCAGACTAGACATGCAATTTCATATTTTCCTTTGCATAACATTGACCTTGACATCAGATGTAACGGTCTGGGCATTTCTACAGGTAAATGCAGGTGACACATTATCGTGGTATGCTGATCACTTATGTAAAGTTATTTTAAAATCCTTCCATGTAAGACAAAGTTACAGACCAGACATGAAATATCAAATAAACTGAAAGTGTGACCTTGAGGTAAGGTTATGGATGTTATTGTGACATATCGTCATGTCATGTTGATCAATTGATAAATTGAGCCAAGTGTTTTTGAAATCCATCTATGTATGATAAAGTTACAGGATGGACTTGAAATCTCAAACAGTCTCAAAGTGTTGTCATACAAAATCAAAGTGTGACCTTGACCACTGAGGTACGGGTCTAGGTCTTATGTGTGACACGTCGTCATGTCATCTTGTTCAACTGAGCCAAGTTAAAGACAAAATTGCTGACCAGACTCGCAATATCAAACAAATTGAAAGAATGACGTTGACTTCTGAGGAAAGGTTCTCGATCTTACATGCGACACTTAATTATGTCATGTTGATCAACTGGGCCAAGTGCTTTTGAAATTTATCAAAGTTACAGACCGGACACGAAATCTCAATCAGACTGAAAGTGTTGCCAAACAAAGTTAAATTGTGACCTTGACCTTTAAAGTGGGAGTCTGGGTGTTGAGTGCTATACGTCGTCATGTTATGTTGACCATTTGTAGCAAGTATTTATGAAATCCAATTATGCATGACAAAAATACAGGCCGGACACGAAATCTCACACAGATTAAAAGTGTTGTCAAACAAACTCAAGGTAACCTTGACCTTTAAGTTATGCATGTGGGTCTTGCGAGTGACACGTCGTTATGCCATGCTGATGAATTGAGCCAAGTGTGTTTTTAAATTCATCCATAGGGGACCAAGTTACAGACCGTACACGAAATCTCAATCAGACTGAAAGTGTTATCAAACAAAGTTAAGTTTTGACCTTGACCTTTGAAGTGGGAGTCTGGGTGTAACGTGTGACATGTCGTCATGTTATGTCGATCATTTGTAGCAAGTATTAACAAAATCTATCTATGGATGACAAAGCTACAGGCCGGACACGAATTCTCAGTCAGACTCAAAGTGTTGTCAAACAAACTCAAATTGTGACCTTGACCTTTGAGGTACGGATATGGGTCTGACTTGCGACCGTCATCACGTTATGTTGATAATTTGTAGCAAGTATTTATAAAATCGAATTATGCATGACATAGTTGCAGGCATGACACGAAATCTCACACAAACTCAAAGTGTTGTCAAACAAACTCAAAGTGTGACCTTGACCTTTGAGGAACGGTGTGGGTCTTACTCGCAGCACATCGTCATGTTTTGTAGATCATTTATAGCAAGCATAAACAAAACCCATCTATGCATGACAAAGTTACAGGCTGGACACGAAATACCGGACGGACGGACGCTGCGATAACGTTATACCACCCCATAAAATTGTGGGGGTGGGTGCAGGGGGGGGGGGGGGGGGGGGGGGCATAAAAACGTATACTTGAGTGAATGTTGGCGCATGTTTTACAAAGCACATAAATAAATAATGTTATAATTCAGTTTTTTACACAAATACTATGCTTCAACTAAAACTTTCTTATTTCGGGATTAACGACTAATGGGTTTAACAAAAAAAAGATCAACACACGAACAGGTTCACAGTTTTACGATATTTACTTTTTATTTGCCTAATGCCAGTCTGCTGTCAGCTAGCATACCTGGTAAAACTGTTTGCATATTTGGGTAGACGTCAGTATTATTCTATCCTCATACCGTTGTGTTACAATTAAAATCAATATATACAAATTTCAGCTACTTACATCCTATAAGAATCAAGGTTTCGTTTAAGGGAGATAAGTTTTCCGAAGCTATTAACATATTACAAGTACAGTTGTCTTTCCACATGAGCTATTATGGGTTAGAGTTTATAACAGTTTGTAACCATTTTGATAATTTCAACTGTTACATGTTTTTTTTTATCACACGTATCTTTCAGTTCCATAGGTGTTATGTTTTCATTTCGTATATTAAAAGGATGTTTCTTCATAATTTTCAATTACTTATGCTTTCCCGGAACTACATTATGTATCTTAAATAGACATATAATGAATATTAAAATCAGACAATAAATGAAAACGTTAAAGGGTACAGTCGCATTTTTGAGCTAAAAATATGGTGTAATTTTAATTGCAGTGACCAGTTCAGCTGAACTGCCTGTATCCAATTCATTTGACAATGTACTTTAATCATCTTTCTAGTTTCGTATCTTGAAACTAGAACTTTCCCTTATTCAGTTGTATACGAGTACGTCACTCTTTCATAGGGAAAATGTTAAACAACATAGGACGCGTTCTAATTGCACACTAATTTCTAAACTTTTGTTACACTTATAATGGTTCATTAACATCTAAAGTCTTTCAAATTCATATAAACATCACTACGTTGTCTTTCTTGCTAAATATTCACGATCTTAAGCTTTTAAACGTAGTTCAGTTGAATCAATGTGGAACTACTTTCCACCGCGTATTTTTATGGAGGAGTTATTTACACTGCTGGGTAGTCTAACATTGCTACTATGGCATTTTGGCGAGCCCTAGGCAAAACCCCCTTTTAATCTTTCGTTCATGTGTAATACTTGGATATTATTCTATTTGGTCATACGTTCGGTTATACATTCATACCTCGGTGGCAACACTACTACGTATTCTTTTAACACCCGCGCAGAAAAATATTCCAATGCACAATTTACTTTGTGTATACTAAAGGCGTATTTTGTAATTCATATAAAAAAGCTTTACGCATGTACGTATTAATACAGACGGTCATTGAAAACGTATGATGATTTTTTTCTTGGCGTGATAACAGCCTAAATCTGAGAATTAAAATGCTTCCATGTGTCTGGTTCTGACTGTCAACAACATATTTGCACTTTGTTTACATAGCTAGGTCATGGGCCGCGGGTGACCTTCACAATATCACGCAAGGTTATTGAAACAAGTGTGTATACGATAATTAATAAAGAACGATCTACATTAATGAAAACAATAGGCCGAGCAATTTGGTGAGTATTCATTGAACAAATTAAAGTAAATTTCAAAACGTTTTTCATTAATGTATGTAAGTGATCAATCACGTGAATTGAGACTCCTGCCGGAATTAAACAGTGCAGAACGTTTTACTAATATTGAATTTTATATTAAACTTGGTAATCATGTACGTGTCCTATTGTCACATTATTGCGAACACAATATCAAATAATCATATATTGTACGCACAATGTTATAATATATATCATAAAACCCGAATGAACTTATTTTCATTTTGTCGAATAAAATTCGAAATGAGGGTAAATATTGGTAGGATTATTTACTATTGCTGGAGAGGGAGGATAAACAAATAGTTAGCGAGCATGTCCCCTTTGTTCTCCTTACACAGATATGTTTTTATTGCTTTAAAAATCAACATAAATGAAAATGTTCGTATTAATTGACTATACTGGGCAGGAAGGATACAAATGTTTAAACTTCGCATATGTATTTGAACACTGTCTTTTGTCCACTCGCAGAGATATTGTATTGCATTAAAAGTCGACATGAATAAGAATGTTGGTATTAATTAACTATTGCCGGGAAGTGGTGATAAATTTGTCTGCCCACAGAGATATTTTATTGCATTGAAATCAACATGAATGAGAATATTTATATTTATTGACTACTACTGGGGAGGGGTGACAGAAATGTTTTATTATTGAATTTTTGCGGAGAGGAAAAATAAAAAAAATAAACTAACTATTATTTACATAATATTTACATATAAAGTCGAAGTGATTCTATTTCTAACTCATATCCTACAAGACATCTCGGGGATCACGACATTGATAAATCCATAGGTAATAATCACAAAAACTACTTTGTTTCTACAAACGCAACAGGTGTAGTAAAGGTATGTTGGACATGATCATTAAAATAACGGTCCAGACTTTTCAAAATTGTGCTCAAACAATAATACAAAACTAAGTTTCACCTTAACAGCCAGGGGACATAACTATGTCAGGATTAAGCTCTACATATCTAAGGAACAGTGGGCTTGAACATGTGTATTTATACACAATTGACTAACTTCAGGTTGGTTATCAGTGGTTGACATGATTTCGTGGACTCGTCAAAGAAAAGTATTTAAAGTAAAGTGGACGATTTAACCCTTTACTTCATATAAACGCCATTGGACACCTCGAATATAGAAGCCATTGGGCACCTCTAATATAGACGCCTTTGGACACCTATAATATAGACGCATTTGGACATCTCTAATATATAAGCCATTGGGCACCTCTAATATAGACGCCATTGGACACCTCTAATATAAACGCCTTTGGACACCTCTAATATAGATGCCTTTTGGCACCTCTAATATAGACGCCATTGGACACCTATAATATAGACGCATTTTGACACCTTTAATATAGAAGCCATTGGGCACCTCTAATATAGACGCCATTGGACACCTCTAATATAGATGCCTTTGGACACCTCTAATATAGAAGCCATTGGACACCACTAATATAGAAACCTTTGGACACCTCTAATATAGAAGCCATTGAACACCACTAATATAGACGCCTTTGGACACCTATAATATAGACGCCTTTGGACACCTCTAATACAGAAGCCATTGGACACCATTAATATAGACGTCATTGGACACCTCTAATATAGACGCCATTGGACACCTCTAATATAGACGCCATTGGACACCTCTAATATAGACGCCTTTGGACACCTCTAATACAGAGCCATTGGACACCTCTAATATAGACGCCATTGGACACCTCTAATATAGACGCCATTGGACATCTCTAATATAGACGCCTTTGGACACCTCTAATATAGAAGCAATTGGACACCTCTAATATAGAAGCCATTGGACACCTCTATTATAAAAGCGTTTGGACACCTCTAATATAGAAGCATTTGGACACCTCTAATATAGACGCATTTGGGCACCTCTAATATAGACGCCTTTGGACACTTCTAACATAGACGCCTTTGGACACCTTTAATATAGACGCCATTGAACAACTCTAATAAAGACGCCATTGGACACCTCTAATATTGAAAGCATTTATTCACCACATATCAGTAATAGGTGAATTATGTTTATATAAACTGTCAAAGTAGAAAACAGTTTAGGAAGTGTTCAGATTGTTACGAGCAATCTGAATTCTTCCTGCAATGTTTTCAAAGGTCTTCTGTGATTGGTTCGAGAAAACGCGTATCTATGGAGTAAAGGGCTAAAATCAAGTAATTTCAGCAAACATAGATCGGTGTCAAAAACAAAAATACAATAGTACATTTTGGTCTCACTATAATGATAAATTCTTTATAAGGAGACAGATTCATTCAGGTTCAGAGAACAAAACGTCATCGCCACGTCATCAATCTAAAACCCCACCCATCCAATATACGATTAACAAAAATGGCAATAACAAAACCAGTTATGTGAACCAACGTCATCGCCACGTCATCAATCTCAAACCCCACCTCCAAATATACGATTTACAACAATGGCAATAACAATACCAGTTATGTGAACCAACGTCATCGCCACGTCATCAATCTCAAACCCCACCTCCAAATATACGATTTACAACAATGGCAATAACAATACCAGTAATGTGAACCAACGTCATCGCCACGTCATCAATCTAAAACCCCACCTTCCAATATAAGATTTACAACAATGGCAATAACAATACCAGTAATGTGAACCAACGTCATCGCCACGTCATCAATCTAAAACCCCACCTTCCAATATAAGATTTACAACAATGGCAATAACAGTACCAGTAACGTTAAACAATGTCATCGCCACGTCATCAATCTAAAACCCCACCTTCCAATATACGATTTACAACAATGGCAATAACAATACCAGTAATGTGAACATTTCCAGAGTAAATACTGTAAAGAAAATGTCCGCCGAGGATCAGAGAGTTTCTCTTTTCGAACAAATGTCCGTGCATTTACATACCACAGCAAATAGAAATCACGTAAATGGAAGACGTGTGTACATTGGCGGGGCACGTGAAGATGTCACTTACATACAGCTCCAGTTTGTCTACTATAACAGCATTGACATCGAGGTCAAAACAAGACAATGTAATTTCATGTTTTTGAGCTTTTCTACGGAAAACTGGTTGATAGTATAATGAGTTTTCTCGCCGTGGAGCTGCATAGTGACCCCACCTTAGTTAATGTCTGCAAGGCATGCCGTCTTTGTATGGAAAGGTACAAAAATGTAGACCAAATTCTAAGAAATATACAACGCCTGAAAAGTACTACCTTCGGCAGAGATTACCAACGCGAAATAAATAACTTTGGGGTGATTATATAAATGTGCACGAACCAAGCTCAACATGGAAACCAATATAACGACATGGACATCACCAAACCAAAACAAATGACAAATCATTGCTGTTAAAACTAATGACACGTACACAAGCGTAAAAGCACCAGTTATTTTACTGTTTTCCTTTAACAGTAGTAAAAACAAATAAAAATATATGTGTTACTAGAATCAATATCATCAAGAGGCAAACAATGTAATACAGGCACAATGTTCACACCCTAAGGTTTACCAGATTGCAGAGACCCTAGTTAAGCACCAACCCTCAAATAGCTCTACCAATTCTGAGAGCACCGAGATCCCAAAGAACACGTGGGATGAAATCAATCAAATGTCCCCAAAATATCCATTGACAAGACGGGAAACACAGACCAGAGAGCTGGTGCACCCAACAAAACGACCCCGCGAAAACCGCCTATGACGGGCGGGGAGAAAGCACAGTTCAAACAATGTACATGTACATAATACAGTAAACGAACAAATGTTTTATAACTCAAAATACTAAATATGTTGACTCTCCGAAATCTTCTGATAGTATTTTATACATTCGAATTTTAAATGTATGTGGGCTTATAAACAAATTAAACTTTCCAAAATTACAAGAGCTTGTTAACAACTGTGATATATTTTATGTAACACAGACTTAACTAGATATTACTGATGTAGTTTCAATGCCAAACTACGGTTTTAAATCCAAGTCCAGGGAACAACACTGCCTTAGAAAATCTGGAGGTATCAGCGTACAGAAGTATATCTGAACTTTTTCAGTACATGGACAGTGACTCAGAATATATATTGTTGACTAAAATAAAACAAGAAGTACTCCATATTGGAGAAGACTATATTATAGCTGTACATGTACTATATGATCCCCCTAGATTGATCTAGTTTTTTATGATGTTTTATATGCTAGAATGGAGATGAAAATAACGCCAATGTGTAGCAGATTGACAACTTTCCACACTGCTGAATAACCACGCTTTATACACTTAGATACTCTATTTGACTGCGACCAAGAAACAATAACACAGCCTTAAATGTTCTCAACTTACCATATATGTTGAAAATCCCCAGATGACAAATGAATCAAAATGGTCATACATTACATGAAATACGCAAAACCAATAACATATTAATATGCAATAATAGAATAGGCAAAGATCAAAATATGGTAAGCTTACCTTTCGCCAAAAGTCTCTTAATGACTCCATCCTTTTTACCACAGATATATTAAAACACTTCCGAGATTTTTCAGTTGAAGAAATTGATGGAACTTTTCCGATGACCACTGTTTATTGATATCTAAGCTTCATGAAAATTTTCTGAAAATGAAAACGTACACTCTGACGTCAAGGGAGCAATCAAAACTGCCAAATATAGCCTAAAATGGAACGCAAACAAAAAAAACTTGTTTATAAACAATTTTTATCAAAACGATCTACAACAATACATTTACTCAATACTTTCAAATGATGCAAACATAACAGAAAGAGAAACAATTAATAACACAACAAAGAAATTTGGACAAATATTCTCAAAAGCTCGTATATTAAAATGTTTACCCTCAAAACCTAATATACAGGAATAGTTCGATCAAGTTTGGTTGAGGTATTGGCCTGTGGAAAAAACTTCTTATTCAATAAATAGATGAAAGTTTTTCTGAGCTAAATACAACATGTATCAAAAAATTAAATCATGTGTCTCAATTAACTTGGGAACCTCTACGTATTTCTTATGTAAAATGTGTCTTCGTCTGGGTGAGAACTTATCACTTATCCTCTTGTCCATCTTTTGAAATGACCTTGAACCTTTTTTCCTACGAGAGTATTATTTTGGAGGACGAAGCCAGATTATATATAAAAAAGTCTAATATTTTTGAACGCCGACGATGTCATAATCGTCAATCATTTCAAGCTTTTCTTCATGACTTCTGTGATAATTGTTCCATATGGAAAATATCAAACTTAAACATTGAAATATCTGCGAAATTAAAGTCTTCGGTGACAACAAAATATCTATTTTGTCTTTCCACATTGGGCGTAGCTCTTGAAATAATTTATGAAAATAAATATCCCGGAGTCTATTTCTCCAGTTTCGGAAAATTTCTTAATGCAAGCAATCATATCATAAATCAAGCAAACAGGGAATGCACCGACTCCTTCATGAACTATATATTACAATCGATCTGCAACTGAAATTATTTGATCATAATAAACCCACCATATTAACGTATGGCAGTGAAGTACGGGGCTTCGAGAAAACAGATGCAATATCAAAGATACATGTTAATTTTCTGTGGAGAATAACTCAATCACGAACGAGTATACAAAAAATACAAGCTTTATGCTGAATTAGGTCGACATTCCTTAGAAATAAATATAAAATCAAGAATTATAGACTTTTGGACTAACCTAAACTTGATAAAGCTGTCAAATTATTCTCTTTATGTTACGAGGCAATGCTGTATCCAAAAATTTACAATTTCAAATGGATAAATAGCATAAGTAAAATATTTAATGAGTTTGGGTTCTCCTAAATATGGGACAACCAGTGAAACTTTCAATCGATTAGCATTAACTAATTAAAGACGTCTTAATAAATCAATTTATTCAAAACTGGTTCTCAAATTTATCCCAAACTTCTTAAAATATTTTAAGAAATGCCCAGTTGTAATATTACTGCAACGTTTGACCTAGGAACTTAGCAGTTATACTATTCAAATTCAAAACAACCAACCATAAATTTCTAGTAGAAACGGAGAGATGAGCTTACTCATATTATGAAGTATCAAATCTTTGTTAATTTTGTTAAAAATACATTGGCGATGAATTCTGTTACCTATTACCATGCAAATAATTACTACCACAAAGTACCAAATTAATTATTAAATACAAAAACTATTTCTCCACTTCTTAAAAATCATGTATGTTTCTGAATTATGTAATATGTGCATTCTAATATTAATGTTTCCCATTCGGGGGAACCAGAGTGAAATATTTTGTCATAGTTCCTTATCATTTCTTTCAGATGGGCCCGATAAGCTCAGTCGTAAGCGCGTCTGACAATCAAGGGGTCGTGAGTTCGAATCCCCGCTCGGCCACAATCTCCGTGATGTTTGATTTACGACATTGCGTCTCATTATCATTCGTCTCTCACCACTGATCCAAGTGGGAAAGTAATCAGTTAGTTGCGGATATGGGGTGTGTTCGAGTACTGGTTAGACTTCAGGATCCCAGGAAACAGTGGTAAGGTTAACTGATCGTCTGTTAGTCCTCGAAGGCATAAAAATGACGCTAAATATTCCACCAATCAATTAATTATATGTCTTCAAAGCGCTGTATGCATAATGTATCAGATATTGAAATTTACAGTCACTCTCAGCACCTCCGTTATTGCGAGACTTAGCTCTTCGTGGGATTCAAATTATTTTCCACGTAGGTGACTTTTGACATTTGGCAACAAGAAGAAGCCACAAATAGCCAAGTCTGGACTAAAAGGTCAGGGAGATGGCCCAAATGCACCATCAAGGTGTAAAAGCCCCATATGGGCTATATGAACCATATTTTGATAGCATTTGACATGTGAATATGGTGAATTTGGACCATAAAAACTGCATCACATAAATGTTAACAAGCATTTCATGAATATTAAATTGTACAAACAATGTCGCAATTAACAAAGAGTAAAGTAGTATATCCCATTAATTTATATTCACAATATTCTAAGGATTTAAAGTGATCTTCATCTAATAAAATGCGCATTTTAACACATAATTATTCATTTAAAAAAATATAATTTTGACAAGCTGTTAACATACGAAAACAAAGGGAGATCACTCTAACAATAATGACACAGCAAATTATCTCCCTTTAAAATCGTACATTTGGTATGTGTTACAAATTGATTAAAAATGAAATTATTGAATGGTTTTGACAAACAAAATACATTTAGTAGGGAATACCAATATCTTGTATTTTGGTAAAATGTTAGTTATTCCAGAAAGCTCAAAAATGGGAATATTTTTATTTTGCTGATCATGTGCATTTTCAGTCAGTCACACACATTTTATTAATTCCGCATTTTTTTAGGTGAAGATCACTTTAAAACCTTATAAATTTTTAATATAAATTAATAAGGCAAACTACTTTACACTTTACTAATTGCGACAGTGTTCGTAAATATTAATATTCATGAAATGCTTGTAAACATTTATGTGATGCAGTTTTTATGGTCCATATGTACCATATTTACATGTAAAATGCTATCAAAATATGGTTCATATGCCCCATATAGTGCTAAAAGGCGGTTGTGGTAGTGTTTTCATGCCGAAATCCGGCATCGCTCTCAATTTGTCTCTGCACTGATAGTGCAATGGCGCATTATATTGATGAAATAAAGATATAAACCTTGCACGCTTGGGACGCTTATCTCGAATAGCCCTTCTAAGCGGAACCGGAAGTACATGCGCATGATACTTCCCGTAGACTGTAGTTTTTGTAGGTGCCATGTTATAGTATAATTCCCTTGCCATCACAAAATATTAAACGACATAACCTTTCCCACACTTTCCACACGGGATAGGGAATTTGCCATGGCTGAATTCATAGAACAAACGTCCAATGTCAACTCAAATCAATCCCAAGTTGTCAAACCTCAACTAAATGAAACAGTATTATTTTATTTACCGAGCAATTCAATGTACACCAGAGTAATTAATAGATAAAGACACTTACCAATTAAAGCAGCATATTAAAGTCCTGTCACATCCTACTGAACAACAAACATAATATTCACTCCATATACAGAATAACGCATCCTACGTATGTTTATTTATAATAGACCACAAAAAGTGACACAATATTATTCTTTCCTGCAACAATCTAAATCCTGCTGAGAAATAAAACATAAAATTAATAAGTCACTCCATAAACAAAATTTTGCTTTCATTCATTCAAACTGAATCCCAACCATGTGTATATTTACAATAGGTCAAGCCCACGAAACTATCCTTTCCTGCATCACGGGAATTCCGTGAGTCCGGCTTATAATTTAAAGTCATGAATGAACTTAACTTGGCGTGTCGTTTCTGTCAGTTATAATAATACACAAGTAACACTTAAAGGTTTGTTATTTTGACTTTAACAATAATTATTTGTTTTTTGTTTCTCTTTTTTTCGACAGTATTTCAGTAATACAACGGCTGTCAACGTACTAACGCACGGTTCCGTGGGAGTTTAACCAATATAAGACACAACTTATCTTGCAAAGTCACGAGCTGCCTTCTTACAAGTTCAGAAAGGGAGACAAATAACCAAAGTACAATACTGAGGTACCAAGAAACATCAATCATACATACTCGGTCAATTCCGTCATCCTTCGGTATTATAATTATAATAAAATCTCACAGAGACCGTTGTTGGACAGGGATGCAAAGTTATGACCACTAAAGGTCTCACTACGCAGTTGAATTTTGTTCTTTCATCTATATAAAATAAGGTCTAGATTTCAAAGGTAAAAATATTTTTTTTTTATAGCAGGAATGTATACCCACATTAAAATTCACAATAACTTAGGTTGACCTAAGTCCCCAAACGTTCATAAACGCATGCATCTGTTAAAATCTTATAAAAGTCACATTTTTAACTCCCGTGATGTCTTATTGCAGTATATGCTATACCAACTTTCGCTCCACTCATCTGCAGCAAGAAATCACAACCACTATGAACCATTTCGAATATATTTCAAAACCAAATTACATAGGCCTTTTTTAAGCGTAAGAACCACGTTACCGTGGGGAAAAGGGAGCGCTACTGTGTAGTATGACCTAGATCGGCGGTCAGACGCGTTACCACTGACCAAGCTGTGTCCGGCTTATAATATTTTCTACTAAAATACATTTAGTCAAGTCAGACGTCTTTCCTCTTAATGGCGGACATATTGGCATTAAGTGTTGTACATACATTTGTTTTCAATATTGAACTACTATTATTTATAACAAGAGAAATTTTACTCGCATAGACACTTGAATCATCGTAAGAATAAAAACGTCTCAGAACTAAGAACGAACGTAAAGTGTTAATATTTGTATTTACTCTGTTACATTAAGTTGTGTGACATATTTTAGAGTAAAAAAAAGTAAAAATGTGGTTCATTCATGTACAAAAAGTCTTTAAAAGGGACGAAATGGCCTCACAAATATGAAAAAAATGACACTTTTTCTGCAAATATACACATTTTGTTGAATGCTTTGGTATCATTTTTATTTATAAATGCTTGTTTCTAGAGGTAAAATGTATTGTAGATCCGAAAATCTATTTCCTACTAACAAATGTTGGGGCATTTGGTCACAAATCCAATATGGCCGCCAAGACGGCCGCCAAATATTGAAATTCATATTATAATATATAATCTGATAGAAAACACTGCAAAGTGTTAAAATTTTTATGATATGTTTAAGGGTAAACAAAAGTAACAACATGGTTGAATTATGAACAACAAATCTTAATAAGGGACAAAATGGTTGCCAAAATAACTATTTTCTGCAGATATACTTATTTTGTTGAATGCTTCGGCCTTGTTTTTATTTGTAAATGGTTCTGAAAATACTTAACATGTTTAAGGATTATACTTTGCTACTTCTAATTAATACATACTGGAATATCTGCATCCTCTTCACGTTATGCTTCTTGCACTCTAACAAAGCAAAGCAATAAACACGTTTATATGAAAATGATTTTTTAAGATATAATCTGGGAATAAAAGACTTCTGTATTTGTTAAACTTTAGCTGAAGTAAACTTCTTTCTATAGATATACATACATTTTAGAGTAGGTTATTAAATATTTGTTTTTTTTTATATGTTAACAGAATGCAAATATGGGTAAAAAAGGTCACCAAAGCAAAGAGGATGTGTTTTTATTCAGTGCTATGCTGTTCGTTCATATATTGCTAAATTCTTGAGACTCTTTTTCCGATTAATTGGTTCATCTGTATAATTATTATGTAAGTTTCAAATTCCAGGAGTATACTTTTTAATTTGTGAAATCAGTTGGGAACACTGACCTTATTCAAGGCCGGCTGATGTTGTTAATGACCTACCAGTCTCCGACTGTAGAGGTGCTAAACATTGGAGAAAACACCAATCCTAAAGAACTCAAAGAATTCCACCGATTGAAATTATTCCATATAAGTACAGAGACTTGTTTATTCTATTAGTGAAACACAAAAGTAGCATCAGAAAGCAATATATATTGAATTAAATCATACAACTGGGTTGTATGGATCCACAACAATGAAAATACTGAGACACCGTCAGGCAGCGATATAGTATTGTATTGTCATAGGTATAGTATATCAACACATTCCAAGCAACGAACAGCCCATTGGTAATGGTGTAACATTTCGCAAATGTCTTCTTTGACGAAACAGAGAGACAACAGATCAGCTCCACTTTAACAATTAATGAAACGAAAGATACCTTTATTTAAGTGCTTGAACATATTTCATGGGTAGAATTATTTACCTCTTCTGAATCATCAATTTATCTTCACACCAGCAAATCCAAATGTGGACTGAGCTGGTAGAAACTATTTATTGTATCTATTGGTAAGTAAGCAACCGGTAAACTCAGAGATGTCATACTATACTGGTGTATTGAAAAGTGAACAGCATGGTGTAAAATATTGACAAATAAGCTGTTTCTTTGATGTTGATAGGTTTTAAACATTAATAGCATGCAAAACAATGTTAATAATACATTGGCTCAGATGCAGAAAGATAAAAAATACTAGGTGGGGGAGGGGAACTATCTATCTCTCAGATTCAGAATTTTAAAAATGGCAACATACAAGGTAGTCTCCATCACTAAAGATGATCTTTTTAAGAGTTTTCTCCCATGATGAAAGGCATCAGTGACATACAATTCCGATTTGAAACATGTCATATTATATAGCTGATGTTCTATGTAACATATAGTCGAATCTACAACAACTATCGCACATTTTTTAATAGTGATATGGACACCTATCGACCTCCTTAATTTATCTGGCTTTTACAGGTACATTAAACGTGATCAGCCGACCGTTATTTACATTTCTGCTGCAAGCCGTTTAAACGTTTTAAAGAAAACGTTTTCTTAATAGCAGCATAAAAAATAGAGAATTTGAGAAACACACCACCAAACACAACCGTCAGCATCAATGCTCCAACGAACCTGGAAGAGAAAGATTAAGGTTTAGGAAATAAAAGTGAAACAACAAGAGAGATAAGGTATGTAACAAACATTATAGAATACATGTGGTTTAACGCAATTTCCATCTCATGATATGAACTATATTGCATAACTAGTTTTTTGGTGGACGAAGATCTCAGAATGAATCTGAGTAGAACAATTGCCCATCACAAATAAATAGCATACTTTCTCATATAAACTAAGAATCTGCCATACCATACACTGTTGGTCTTTTTCTTGCATTATTCTCGTTTACCTTCTGCAACTTAGCAATTGTTCCATTCAGAACATCAACTATTATAGTTGACCTTTATAGTTGAACTCTCATTTTCAGACGAGATCTAAAAATTGGATTCCAAACAATATTCTGACATGATAAATTTTTTATTTGATGTCAAGGAAGCAGCGTTACGTTTTGCGCATTTGTCACCGCGTTTAAGCAAAACGTAACGTAATAAATAAATATATAAATTAAGGGGGTTTATACCTTTTAAATCATTTTCGAAATCAGTGGAATATTTGGTATGTAATGAAACTAGAAGTAATTTCCAATTTGAATATGCTTTTTTATCTGCGGTTAATATAACACTTCTTTACCTATGACGTCGTAAACATGGCCATGTTTGGTCTTTTTGACGTCCCGATTTATAGCAGCAAAATCGCGTATTTGTCGACCTCAGTCAAGTTATACCGAATGTACAGAATCGAAACACATATCACCACATACACATTCAACGGATATATGAATTTACATATGCAATAATTACGACGAACGCCAAATTCTGAAAATATTAGCGAAAAACGGAAATTATTATTTTTTCGATTTTTTCGAAAAAATGCTTCAAATCAAAAGTACCAAAAAACAAACCGGGCGATTTTGGAATAATTTTTATTTGATTTCTAACAGTATGCTTCACAGTGATTGTGATATTTTTAGAACAATTGACAAACTAAATTTTTTTTTATTATTAATTATTTAACCCCACCCTACGTCAAAAAAGACGTCAACATATTGCATAATTCTACACGTTTTCCATAAGATTTTCGGCAGTTGATTAAGGTTAAATTATTTTCTAAATCAGTGGTTCAATTAGTATATTATGAAACAAGAAGAAATTTCCAATGTGAATATGTGTTTTTTGCAGCGGTCAATAGAATATATATTTATATGTGACGTCGTAAACATGACCATGTTCAGCCCTTTTGACGTCCCAATGTATAGCAGCAAAATCGCGTATTTTTTCGACCTCAGTTGAGTTATTCCTAATACACAGAATAGAAACATATATCACCATGTACACATTTGACGAATGTATGGATTATAATAGATGCAAAAATTATGACGAACGCCACATTTTGAAAATACTAGCGAAAAACGGAAACTATTTTTTCTCCCGTTTTTTTTTCGTAAAAACGGCTTCAAATCAAAATTATAAAAAATCAAACCAAGCGAATTTTACATATTTTTTATATGTTTTCATACTATATATTGTACAATAATTGTGAGATTTTTTGAAAAATTGACAAACTAGATTTTTTATGATATTCAATTATTTTACCCTACCCTACGTCAAAAAACGCTTTAAAGCAAACGTCAACGTCGGTATAGCGCATGAGGTATACGTTTTGTGATAATTAAACAAGTTTGTTCTTACAATTATATTAGTATTTTGTGCACACTAGTTATATATTCTTCTGCTGTTTAGTGGCAACTAATTTGTCTATAGCATTTATGATAGCGTATCTGTTTGGTGCACGTACAAAACCGTCATTTTTTTTTCACTTACAGGGAACTGGATTCCAAAACAATATTCTCATTTCTGACTAGCTCCACGACTGCTAGTGAAATGTGGACATCACGGTTGTCAATTATTAGAACAATAGGTCTGGTCTTTCTAACGTTCGGTACACATTTATAAAATGAGCTTGAAACAATACCAACTATAGCAGTAAAAAGCCACCCTTCCACCCAGCCCCATGCTCCTACGTACGTTCAATGACAATATACCTGGATCGTGGCTTTTCACTGCTCATCATAGACGGTATTAGACGTGTATAATTATGCAATATGTTGACGTCTTTTTTGACGTAGGGTGGGGTTAAATAATTAAAAATAAAAAATAAATCTAGTTTGTCAATTGTTCTAAAAATCTCACAATCACTGTGAAGCATATTGTTAGAAATCAAATAAAAATTATTCCAAAATCGCTCGGTTTGTTTTTTGGTAATTGTGATTTGAAGTATTTTTTTTGAAAAAATCGAAAAAATAATAATTTCCGTTTTTTCGTTAATATTTTCAGAATTTGGCGTTCGTCGTAATTATTGCATATGTAAATTCATATATCCGTTGAATGTGTACGTGGTGATATGTGTTTCGATTCTGTACATTCGGTATAACTTGACTGAGGTCGACAAATACGCGATTTTGCTGCTATAAATCGGGACGTCAAAAAGACCAAACATGGCCATGTTTACGACATCATAGGCAAAGAAGTGTTATATTTACCGCAGAAAAAAAGCATATTCAAATTGGAAATTACTTCTAGTTTTATTACATACCAAATATTCCACTGATTTCGAAAATAATTTAAAAGGTATATTCCTCCTTAAAATGTTTAACAAATGAATAAAGTTGAAAAAATCTGGGTCGAATTGCGTTGCGTGACGTTGACATAGTTATCCGTTTAAACTTATTCTTTGATAAATGACAACATTTCAATCAATTCAAAATCTAAAATTATGAAGTTTCGTAGTGCTTCGATGATATATGAGGAAATAAGAGCACTTTTCCGGGTATTTTTGAACACCCCTAGTTGGTAAATTATACCGATGTAATGTGTAATGTGGGCCAATTGCTTACCACACACATCAGCCGCAATAGACCCTAGACAATGTGACCGTAGCGGTGTTTTCTACGAACCAAAGATCAGACAGCTACAGCTACAAAACACAACAGTATGTTAATACATATTTATTAAAGCTGCTGTTGAGATGATAATGAAATGTAAATAATTATGATAATTCAAAACAATAGTACTTTGTTAATAGAGACTGTTGCAAAATCGATTGTCTTAAAACCAATACTTGAATAAGACGAACAGGCGCTGAGCCTTTCAAACTGATTATTTAAAATCGATGAAACAATATTCTTCTACACGAGAGACTTGCCGGCTAGCCAGAATCTAGTATAAGTCAATAACGTTTATATTTCACGACGAGTTGACACTCGGCAACCATTGAACGCAGCCAGCATGTATAAAGAACATGGCCGTACCATAATTTTTTGTACTCTTGGTGCTCTTGTACTAGAAAAGTCATTTTTAAGGGGCATCTACCATCCCTTATTTCTTTATGCAAACATTATAAGTATATGTCGTGGGTTTGATGAGCGGATGGAAAATTCCAATCCAAAGAAACAGTCATCCCGAGGGACGGAATTTTTAATCCGCACCGAAAAACCCATGAAAGATACTTTTCTTGTATACAACCCGAACTGTGTGATTTTTTAAGATTTTTATTCCGGTTTAATTTTTATATTAGCGGAAGGATACTATAGTATACTAGTATATGAATGGATACGTCATAGCACGAGGATTTTATGAATAGCGTTACGTCATAGCGCATGTAATTTGTCATAGCGCGATAATTTTGTGAATGGCGTTACGTCACAGCGCGGGATTTTATATAGATAGAAATATGTAACCCCGGTAAAAATACAGATATCTTTATCCACTGCGCAAGAAATGGTCTACATTTACCTGCGCATATTTGCGATTTAAACTGCGTACATGAGGATGTTGCCAGATTTGCAAGAGAATAATCTGGCGAGCCGACTTTTATTCACACCGTCTCGATTGTGCTTTCGACGTGCAGAAGAGCGAGGTCGTAGCACCCAATTATTCAAGCTATGACCATCATTAAAGTTCGGGATAGATTCATACTGTTCAAAAAGCTACATTCCCGGGTGTTGACCTCTTCCGTATGTGGATTGGGTCTTTATTTTAGAAAAAAGCCTACTAGTTCTATACGGTTGGGTTTGTCCGAAGAGTAAGATAAAATAAATGACACTAGAAGAAATTAAATGTAAATTTACACAACGAAGCCGCCTAACATTACTATATTAACTGTCGTCAAGAGTTTTCATTTCTCATGCGGCTATTTCTTTCTTTGTGATCCGTATTTTCCAATAGATTCTTTTATAAACCATTGTGAAACGTTCACAAGCAAACCTACATGCTGTGTTGCGGCTGTAAAAGGTCATCTACGTACTTTATGTAGTATTGTTATCACTTCTGGACCACCGAGGTCATTGGCTTATTCAATGTGACTGTGATATAAATTCTATATAAATTATTTGTCAGATTGTATAGTTGTTTTTTTCTTATTCTGTAAAATATTTTTAGTCAAGATATTCGTGTCAAACAAACCATAAAATCATTTGGCCTAAATATATAACGTCTAATTGAGCCTTAGAAATCTTTCTATTATATGAAGAAAACTACAGTACAGTTATTGAATGGATCGCGAATGTGGCAATATCTGAGATCGATGCAATGTTTGCGGCTTTTCAAATGACGCGATCATTTTCCAATTGTTACATTCAATACTTTTCTGTTTCGTTGTTATATGAAACCGACTTGTGTTTACCTTATGGATTTTTTTAAAATAAAATGATAATTTAAATATTTAAATATACCCAGGGTATCTTCATTTAAATGGCAACAAAAAAGAAGGACCTGCTCTGAATTTGAGATACAATGCTTTTAGAAGTGTGGATAATTGGCCAGGAAATACGCTGTATTCCTCGCGATATTGTTTTTTCGTCATAAATATATAGAGCTATTTGGTTTTGTGATACGATGGAGTCAATAGTATTGTAAAGATACACGGAATTAGTTTACAAATAAACATGGTAAAATATTTTTAATCATAAATATATTTAAATAAATATACATATATATATTGTATGTGTGTATATGCCTAAAAGGAGTACTAGTATTTCAAATATAATAATAATAATAAAATATTTACTTTCTGAGGATAATATATTTGGCTATATAGCCAGTCTGACATATGGTTCTCTAAAACATATATATTATTTACAGCACATTTAAACATAAAATTAACATAACAAATAAATAAAAGTTCTTTGGCCTAGAATCTTAATAATTGCACATGTAATTAAAATTATTTGTACCTTCAATCAACCGTTACGTTATCGACTTTTATATATAACTGTGTAATAATGGTTATGATAATCCGAAACACGTGACAATATATCTTCCAAGCGGTTTTATGATTCGTTTGTATATTTAATAAGCGAATGATCCAGATTCAATATCACGAACCGGGTCTAACTAGCTCAGTCGATAACGCACCTGACTGTCAAGTCAGGGTTCGTGAGTTTGAATCCCCGCTGTGATGATGTGTCATGAACTTTTGTTTTACTGAGATGAATCTCCCAACCTTTGAATGGGGAGAAGTAGTCATTGACTGGCAGGGAGAAGTAGTCATTGACTGGCAGGGAGAAGTAGTCATTGGCTGGCTAGGAGAAGTAGCCATTGACTGGCAGGGATAAGTAGTCATTGGCTGGCTAGGAGAAGTAGTCTTTGACTGGCAAGGAGAAGTAGTCATTGACTGGCAGGGATAAGTAGTCATTGACTGGCAGGGAGAAGAAGTCATTGACTGCAGAGATAAGTAGTCATTGACTGTCAGAGATAAGTAGTCATTGACTGGCAGGGAGAAGAAGTCATTGACTGGCCGGGAGAAGTAGTCATTGACTGGCAGGGAGAAATAGTCATTAACTGTCAGAGATAAATAGTCATTGACTGGCAGGGAGAAGAAGTCATTGACTGGCCGGGAGAAGTAGTCATTGACTGGCCGGGAAAAGTAGTCATTGACTGGCAGGGAGAAGTAGTCATTGACTGTCAGAGATAAGTAGTCATTGACTGGCAGGGAGAAGAAGTCATTGACTGGCCGGAAGAAGTAGTCATTGACTGGCCAGGAGAAGTAGTCATTGACTTGCAGAGATAAGTAGTCATTGACTGGCAGGGAGAAGACGTCATTGACTGGCCGGGAGAAGTAGTCATTTAATGGCAGGCAGAAATAGTCATTGACTGTCAGAGATAAGTAGTCGTTGACTGGCAGGGAGAAGAAATCATTGACTGGCCGGGAGAAGTAGTCATTGACTGGCCGGGAGAAGTATTCATTGACATGCCGGGAGAAAAAGTCATTGACTGGCAGGGAGAAGTAGTCATTGACTGGTAGGGAGAAGAAGTCATTGACTGGCCGGGAGAAGTAGTCATTGACTGGCAGGGAGAAGTAGTCATTGACTGGCCGGGAGAAGTAGTCATTGACTGGCCGGGAGAATAAGTCATTGACTGGCAGGGAGAAGTAGTCATTGACTGGCCGGGAGAAGAAGTCATTGACTGTCAGAGATAAGTAGTCATTGACTGGCAGGGAGAAGAAGTCATTGACTGACAGGGAGAAGTAGTCATTGACTGGCAGGGAGAAGTAGTCATTGACTGGCAGGGAGAAGAAGTCATTGACTGTCAGAGATAAGTAGTCATTGACTGGCAGGGAGAAGAAGTCATTGACTGGCAGGGAGAAGTAGTCATTGACTGGTAGGGAGAAATGGTCATTGACTGTCAGATATAAGTAATCATTGACTGGCAGGGAGAAGAAGTCATTGACTGGCAGGGAGAAGTAGTCATTGACTGGCAGGGATAAGTAGTCATTGACTGGCAAGGAGAAGTAGTCATTGACTGGCAGGGAGAAGTAGTCATTGACTGGCAGGGAGAAGAGGTCATTGACTGTCAGAGATAAATGGTCATTGACTGGCAGGGAGAAGAATTCATTGACTGGCAGGGAGAAGTAGTCATTGACTGGCCGGGAGAAGTAGTCATTGACTGGCAGGGAGAAGTAGTCATTGACTGGCAGGGAGAAGAAGTCATTGACTGTCAGAGATAAGTAGTCATTGACTGGCATGGAGAAGAAGTCATTGACTGGCCGGGAGAAGTAGTCATTGACTAGCAAGGAGAAGTAGTCATTGACTGGCAGAGATAAATAGTCATTGACTGGCAGGGAGAAGCAGTCATTGACTAGCAGGGAGAAGTAGTCATTGAATGGGAGGGAGAAGTAGTCATTGACTGGTAGGGAGAAGAAGGCATTGACTGGCAGAGAAAAATGATCGTTGAGTGGCCGAGAGAAGTAGTCATTGACTGGCAGGGAGAAGCAGTCATTGACATGCAGGGAGAAGCAGTCATTGACTGGCCGGGAGAAGAAGTCATTGACTGGCAGGGAGAAGTAGTCATTGACTTGCAAAGATAAGTAGTCATTGACTGGCAGGGATAAGTAGTCATTGACTGGCAGGGAAAAGTAGTCATTGACTTGCAGAGATAAGTAGTCATCGACTGGCAGAGATAAGTAGTCATTGACTGGCAGGGAGAAGTAGTCATTGACTGGCCGGGAGAAGTAGTCATTGACTTGCAGAGATAAGTAGTCATCGACTGGCAGGGATAAGTAGTCATTGACTGGCAGGGAGAAGTAGTCATTGACTTGCAGATATAAGTAGTCATTGACTGGCAGGGAGAAGTAGTCATTGACTGGCCGGGAGAGTAGTCATTGACTGGCAGGGAGAAGTAGTCATTGACTGGCAGAGATAATTAGTCATTGACTGGCCGGGAGAAGTAGTCATTGACTGGCAGGGAGAAGTAGTCATTGACTGGCCGGGAGAAGTAGTTTACAGAGATAATTAGTCATTGACTGGCCGGGAGAAGTAGTCATTGACTGGCAGAGATAAGTAGTCATTGACTGGCCGGGAGAAGTAGTCATTGACTGGCAGAGATAATTAGTCATTGACTAGCCAGGAGAAGTAGTCATTGACTGGCAGGGAGAAGACGTCATTGACTTGCAGAGATAAGTAGTCATTGACTGGCAGGGATAAGATGTGTTTAGTTTGGATCACAGGTTCGCTGAATAACTGAAAAACTGTTGAGAAAAGACGAAATGTCAAAACGCATAAAAACAAACAAATCAAGATGACGATGAAATTCATATAAAACAAATGTATACTGATTTCCCCCTGAATTAGTAACATATATTCTGTGACATTTTGCCGAATAGAAAATGCATTGCTTGATTTTTTTACATTTTGTTTAGTTTATGTTTTTTTATTTTGTTGCAGAAACATACACATACTGCCTTTGGCTGGCTTGCCGTGTTAGGTACTGCAAGTAAGTATATATAGTGGATTGTAGTCTAGACATCTCAGAAAGAAACGTTCGTGAGATGTGTCCTTATGTATATTTGGAATATATATGAATTGAAACATATATATATATATCAACTTCCATTACGTGATAAAAAAAGTTCTGAATTTAAGATCTGTTTCACCTAAAAGTACTGACATGCACAGATTGCTCATCTGATAAGCTATATGTAGCAGGCATACACTTGATATTGTTATCAAATTTGCATTTATATTGTCTCGAGTTTATCTTTATTTCGTTAATTTAATTTTACAGGCATATTGATAAACAGTAGATTTATATCTTATTATATTCAACATGATTATAACAGGAAAATATAATTTGGAAAAAAATAGTCACCACTGTGTGTGTATATTGGCAGCCTTGATTCAGTGTATATCCCAACGTAAGATATACACGTTATTCACTGTGAAGTCTACATGGAACGAGGCTAAGGAAGTGTGCCAAACTCAATTTGGACAATTGCTGAAGATTGACAGTGACAGGGTTCTAAAAGAAGTACAATACCTGGACCAGAATGAATGGAGTGGCGTCATACTAGCTGAGTAAGTTTTGTTATTGAGAAATGTTTAAAGTGCAGAGAAAGGTATACTGAGTTTGACCACTTTGAGTAGACCCATAAAGCCTTCCACAGATAATAGTTTTGTTAAGGCGATAGTTATGTTTTAAGGAGAAAAGGTAAACTGAGTTTGAACACTATGTGTTGATCCATTAAGTCTTCCATAGATAATAGTTTTGTAAATGATATATATATATATATGTTTTAAGTGCATGGTATAACATATGTAGTACACGTTCTGAAACACATTTTCATCTTTCACAATGTGTATTATAGCTTTTGTGGTTATCGTATATTAGATATGTTAATGTATAAAAAAATATATGACTTCTTTTTTAATTGATATTAATTTTTGAGTGAAGAATTCCTTATTGTCAATGTATTTTGAAAAAAAAAAAAAATGTGGCTGTCGCCAAGAATGTCCCCGCTATTGAACGGGAACCATTTGTTTTACCGATAATCAATTAAAATGTCTACTTCATGTGTTACTGTTTGCTTCCTCTAAACTGGTCAGAATGATTTCAAATGAAACATGTTTTGAGAAGGATATCACTCATTTGCTAACCTTTGACTTAAAGAGTTCTTGCTAAATGAAGGCATTATTTTATAACTAAGGGGCCACAATACCACAGCTATTAATCATTATCATATATCACCATGAATGCATCAATCTGATTGGTTTAAATCCAAACTAATCAGGTCAAATGAAATGAACTATTGACCACTTATTCCTTCAAAAATGAACTATCACTGCGTCTCGGTCAAAAGTTTCCTGCTTCGGGTCAATAGTCATTTTCCTTGGATAAATAATTTTAATCATTGACAGCTAAAAAGGCAGAAAGTTGTATATTATATTACACAGCTAAAAAGGTTGATACTGCATGATATAAGCAAAAGGATAAATTAATTATTTGATATAGCTACGCCATAAGCATGTGTTTGGTGTGACGTCATACGTTTAATATTAGAAGTGACCAATATATATACAATTTATCAAAAACAGTTTGTATGGGTCTAAAATGTCCATTGATCAGTCACTGAAGAGTTTTTAAATTTCAAATTGGTGTGAATAATGAGACTACACACCCTTGTAGTCCCTCCTATCACTAATACAACAATGGTGTAAACAAAATCCTGTGTCGCCTTTGTTTAAGGTCAAATTTTGATTTGGCTCTAATAAATAACTTTCAGTAGGTATGCTTCATGATTTTGAATGGATTTCATGTGCCAGATAAATTAAATATGCCAAATTACCTCTGTATCGAACAGTTTCCATTACTGGTTACGTATCACATTTAATTATGTGTCCAAGCTAAAAAGTCTCTCCACAGGATTTTCAAAAAGACATTTTATTTTCTGTTATGTTTTCTTTAATGTGTTTTTGACAAGTCAATTGCGGCGTCAAAACATTGTTCAGAAAGACTGACACCATGTGCAATACGTTTGTAAGTTTTATTGCACACAAACTGACATATGCAGTTCATTCTCATTTTTCGATTACTATTTGGCACGATTTCTGTAACCCCTCCACGAGCTCTGTAAGTGTTTATATGCGTATTTTTGAAGGAGAATTAAGTCTAAGTAATGGATTTAAAGTTAAAACGTCTGTTCTATACGTGCGTTCAGCAGTGTGTTTTATGTTAAATAATGTATAAGCCAATGTTTACCAACACAATCCACATAAAACTCATCATATGGCCTAATCAGAAGTTGTTACATCTGACTCAATAAATCGACTCCTGTAATTTACTTTTTTTAAAAACAGTGCACGTATGTAATAGGATGATGAGAAATAAAAGGCAAAATCAATTTTAACTAAAAGTATATAATAAACAAGGCAAATACGAACGTTTGCAGAATACTGAGCGGAGGCTTATAACGGACCTATTTTATATGTTTTACACAGTTTTAATTATATATTTTATAGCCTCGTGCATGTTTGGCGTCTTGAACCAGTTCTTTGTGTGAATCTTGCGAACATTTTTATCCCAACGCAAACAACTGTTTTGAATAATTTTCTATATTTATCGTAACCAGTCAGACTACCGGGGGCCGACTATGGACGGGTGTACATAAACCATTCAACAACGATACAATTATGTACCAAGACTGTGAAGAAACCACAGGCCTCACTATTGATTACGAGATCCCTTCCGGTGAATGTGGAAACTACATGCATTACCCAATCACTTCTCAGTATAATCTGCGCATGTCCAGTTGCGACCAACCAGCACTCTTCGTCTGTGAGCGATATGAAGGTATGGTGACAAACATAGGGGAAGACAATGCTTTACGGTCATTTCATGAACAATACAGTTATTTTACATTTTTCTGCTGAAAATCTGAACACATGCAAGCAATTTTAGTTTTACTATTATTCAGGGCACATGTTCCTAACATTATATATTTCAACGAGTTAGATCAACTTTTGATATATATTTTCCACAAAACAACTTAACAAATTTAATTGATTTAAAAAAATATATATATTTATGCACTCATTATATTTCCATGTAATACTATTTACAACATTTCGGTGACATTTATCCAATCTTTCGGCGACCCGTGTAGCCCTACGGTTGTATTTGGTGCCGCCGAACAGTCAATTGTCAATTTTCCTCACAATTACGAGGTATATCGTGGAATATCGAGGTTCACACACACACACACACACACACACACACACACACACACACACACACACAGAGAGAGTATTTTTCTATCCCTATGTTATATGTCCTCCAATAGATTGATTGACTGATTGAATATTTAGCGTCATTTGATGTCGTCGATGGCTAACAGACGATCAGTTAACCTAATCACTGTTTCCTGGGATTAACAAGTACTCGAGCACACCCCATCTCCACAAGTAACTGATAATTTTCCCACTTGAATCAGTGCTGAGAGACACAATGTCGTATATCAATCATCACGGAGACTGTTACCTTGCGGGGGATTCGAACTCACAACCCCTGGATTGATAGTGAGACACATAACCGACTGAGCTAATCGGGCCCGGCTCCTCCAATAGACTCAATCAGAAGTATTACTGGTATAATTATATTTCAGATAAATTGCCTTGCTTCGACGTAGCTCTGTCTCTCTGGTCAAAATACGTAGTAGATGGAAAAATATTCATGACAAAATCTTTGTCTTCGGTTAAAATATGTGAAGGAAAATACATTGCTTTTGGTCAAATTATGTAATCGATAATAAACACTTTGTCTTCTTTGTCTTTTTCTGTATCATTTAACGGATATGTTATATCAATTGAAGACAGTTGTTTAACTGTTTGGAAAATTATCCATGATAACTAAGAGCGGTGTAATGAGAGAGTTATTTACTTTTAATTAATAAAATAACTGGTTTAACTGTATTATTTAGCATACATTAAAACTATCTGGACCATTTCTGATGCCAAATACCGTTGTGTCCTGTCAAAAACATGTATCTTAACTCGTCATTATCTACACGATCTCGGTTATATCCGTAAACGTTCGGAAATTTTCGGGCATCATCGATTGAAAATGTACACCGATCCGGGTAAGCGGTTTAGTTTGAAGTAAGTTTATAAACAAGATAGAGGGTGCTGAAAATTCACGAAAATGTTTGTCATTCATAAAAAAGGTGCTGTTTCTTTATAACTTACCAAAACTTTTAAGGAATTTATGTTATGAGAAGCAAAACATAATTCGCTAAATCGGTTACTCGTGATAATTTCGAAACATTTTAGATGGTAAACTTCTGAAATGGCTCTCAAAAGTGTTCACAGAAGAACAAGTCTTACTCAATTAACTTTTAGGTAGACTGACTAGTTTTACAATAAGTACAACATTTGTAAAATACTCCTCAAAGTCTGAAGAGATTGTACATAATTAGATTCTCAATCAGTTATATATTAAAGTTATTGCTTTCAAAGTATTATGAAATAATTCAAAATTAAAAAAAGTACGAAAGAGAACAATATAGAAAGGTAACCAGCTAAAGATATTGCTAATGAACCGCATACAATTGGAAGGAACGAACTAATATGAACTGTGTTTAATTTATTATCAATCTTTTTATGAACATTGTTTTATTCCATATTATATAAATACAATGCATTGTCATAGATATTGCAAAACATAATAATTATATACGAAAATTGGTATAAATATATATTTGCATACTTTATCTCCATAACACAATCTCATTTAAAAGTTTTGCTTTATCCATATACTCTCATTATCAAGGTGACTGCTGGTTCGAGCCATATATGGAGGCCCAGGGAAAAGCAATTCCCGGTTTCGCAGAGCCGTTTCTGGGAGAGCACGAGGCCGAGGATTGTGCCCTGGAATGCAGAAACAAAGTTTCCAGTTTGGACGGCAGTAGTGAATGCTGGGCATTTTTTTATATACCATCCGCCAATCAATGTTTCTTATATTTCGTGTCGACAAGCAATGCAGCATCTGACAGTACAACAGTGTCAGCTTTTTATCTTTCAACCAATAATCATGACCCTTTGAATACTGGTATGGATCCCGACAGTGTTCTTTATGTGCGACGCTGCTTTGAAGGTATAAACATCATCCGGAAATTGCAAATAGTAACACATTATTAAGCAACCAAAATCAAAATATTTTACATGAAATATATTCTATTACTAAGAACAAAACATTTGATTTACAGTACATTTCGACCGTATCACACAGTCTTCATTAACTCTGTGATTGGTCATTCATGCATAGTATCACGTGACATAGGAAGATCACGTGATATAAAATCATTATAATTAACAATTCCATAATGAAACATAGAATCTCATTGAACATATTCAAAGGACAACGTTAAATCAAAATGAAATTGTTTTGTTGGTAGATACTTCAACCATTTTTTCAAACTAAAAGATTGTGCATCATTGACAATTATGATATTAAGTCTTTAGATTTGGTTGTTACACTATATTGATTTACTTTTATTTTCATGTAAAACCCTTTAGAAGTTGAATAATTACTTAAATTATAAAAAAAAATATACGCCCATAATTCGATCTATATTGTGAAAAGGCCTGCTGAGTAGATATTAGCCTATACATTCTGCCTAACATTTATTACAACGTTTAATCAATGTAAGAATACATTATCATGAATGTGATATCCTCAGTAAAATGGTACATTTACAGCTTATATCAAAATTCATCTCAATACGGAACGAGAAATAGTCGGGTTTTCAAGATGCTAAATATAATGCTATGAATATCAGGTTTCGTCAGTCATCGTATGACGTCAACGTCTAAAACACGTCATTTTTCAATCTGACCAACTCGGGCTTTATGCTACACAATATCCTCTGGTATAATAAGGCGCCATTTTGGAACTACTTTCAGTCACATGATAAAATAAAATGGCGGCTCTCTTATGCCACCTTTGTGGAAGCTGTACCAGAGACTTTTATTTACTGTCTTGGAGAAAGAAATTTCCCTATAAACATGGCTCATGTCGAGTGTATAAATAAAAAAATCAATATAATAAAGCCATATATTCAACTTAATGACGACTACATAATTTGCTACTTTCACGCGAATGAATACAGACTTGTTAAACAGGCGAATAGCGTTTGTGTATTCTAGAGCCATACACGAGGTGTATTATACGGAGGATACGGAAATGCCCGATGTTTCACGATTGGTTATTTTTATGATCAGTTGACGTCATTTAGATGTTAGATCAAATCAAATGACAACATCGCGTGTTATGTAAATACCGCCATTTGACAATATTCACTAACGAAAAAATAAATATAAAATATTGAATGTTATTCACCTCAAGGCCGATAGTTATATACTTATAGACAACAAGCATTGATCATTGTTACACATTTCCAGGCAGCCTTGACAGCAATGTGTACAATCTTGGTGCCCAAGGTTCGTCTCCAAGCAGTGTCTGTACCACAGCATCGTACCCAGGACCCAACAACGGTTAGTTAAACTATGTGGTTAATATTGGTACTACGTGTCAGTGCCGTAGCCAAATTTTGATTTTACAGGAGGCACAATCTTTGCTAGGGATGTCCGCGTGCATGCTCCAATGAAAAAATATTTTGCTCCGAGCTTGCATTTTCTGCGGTTCTTTTCTGACATTTCAGAGACATAATAAGCCGTTAAAGTATATAACACAAACTGCATTTTATAAAATTTCCCGTTTTTACACTATAAGATATATCTTGGATACACAAATGTCGCCTTGTAGACTTGACATCAACGCATAGTAATACTCTGTAAGACAAGTATTAGCTGGGTATTATGATATATTCATACTATTATAAGTGATGAATAGGTCATACTTTTGCTAGAGTATTTCATTTTTTTGGTATAACTTTATTATTTCTACAAAATACGTATAATATGTGAACCTACACAAATTCTACAGGAGACAAGTGCCTCCGTTTGCCTCATTGTGGCTACGGCCCTGCGTGTGTACCACTTTGGATTATATCAATACTAGTATATATTAATACTAGAGGGTTGTTTTGTTTTTTTGTCAAACAGACTAATGTCACCGACGTTTTCAGTATATAATATACATCTCGACTACACACTTACTACGTGTGTACCACTTTGTAGTAGATTTATACTGGTATATGTTAATACTAGAGGGTTGTTTTGTTCGTCTATCAAACAGACTTATGTCACCAACGTTATCAATATTTAATATATATCTTTACGATACACTTACTACGTTAGTCACACTTTGTAGTAGATTTATACTGGTATATGTTAATACTAGAGGGGATTGTTTTGTTCGTCTATCAAACAGACTAATGTCACCAACGTTATCAATATTTAATATATATCTTTACGATACACTTACTACGTTAGTAACACTTTATAGACTATCTATACAAGTATATATTAGAACTAGAGGAATGTCTTTTTCGTCAGTCAGACCATTGTCATTAACGTCTTCATTATTTAATAGAGATACTTTGACGATACACTTAGCATGATTCATTATTCGCACTCATATGAAAGTGATATGTCTCAAAATGAGCTTAATCTATTTAACAGTGGTTTCACCATTTTTTTTATTTGCTTCGTTTCTGTCAAAATCGTTTTATAAGTACAAACGCCTATAACCAGTCCAACGAAATAATATTTATTTAAATAATGATAAGTTTCCTCCCTTTGATATGGTGTGCCCCGAGCTACACAACATTAAGTATACGTTATTCAATTTATTCGTTTTGTTACGATAATGCAACTCTTTTGTGAGTCAGTTTATTGCAAAATCATGATTGGGGTTTGACATTTCAGGATATATATAGCATATCCAGTGTTACTGGAGGAGGATCACCTCAGCATGATTCTGAGTAGAACCACTGTCCTTCCTTAAATCATTGGAAAATTTCATACATAAAGGTTTTGGAGCGAGCAGGACTCGAACCTACGAGCTCAGCGATAAATTAAAGACATTAAGACGGTGCCTTCAATCAATTATTTTTTCATAGCAGGAATGTATACCCACATAAAAATGCACAATAGCTGTTAGGTTGACCAGCTTTTGTTTTTAAAAGAGGGTGCAGTGGCACCCTGAGATTTTTTGGGGAAAAAAAAAGAAGTCCTCAAATTCTCAGTCACTTTTTAACACCAGTGTTGTCTTATTGCAGTATATGTTATGCCATCTTTTATTCTATTCATCTGCAGCATGAGATCACAACCACTACGAACCATTTTGAAAATATTTCATAACCAAAGAATAATGTTACCGTGGGGGAAAAAGGGGCATAACTGTGTAGTGAGACGTTCTTTGGCATATGGCTTATCTCTACCTGACTTTAATGGTGATGTGACCGACAATCTCCTGAACACTTTGAATATTGTGTAGGTAAACACTTATACCGAGTACTTCATGTTTTGTGGTTAACAAAAATGTGCTATGACTTAATTTTCAGTGACGGATGACGTTTGTTTCTGCAGTACCGAGGAGCATCCACCTATCCCAAAGCCTATATCAAGTGAGAAAAAGGCGGAAGAATATATAAGACAGTTATCAATAGACACGTCTAACACGAGTTCTTCGCAAAGACGTCTTATAAGTGCCGAGGACAATCGAGCAAGTGCCATTGGTGTAGGGTAAGCATTGTTACTAAAAAATATAAGTTTACAGAAATATTTCTTAAAACAAAGCAAAATTAAACATTATTTTTATTGCATTGGTTGATAAATGTTCTTATAATTTATTGTTGTTGTCTTCTTTGTTAAATTATGTCATGTAAGTGTCCATATCTATTGATGTTTTGAAATAATTGCAATTATGACTGATAAGCCTTATTAGGCTAGTATTCCTTAATAATTACATTTTTACTAATGCTATAAATTGCCGAGAATCTGTATCTTTAACGAATAGATAATATATCCCGATTTATTCACATTCATAAGATGTTTTATTTAGTTTTCTAATTATTACTCATGATTATTGTTTTCTCTTAAGTAGGAATTAATTCACAAATACGAGTATTACTCATCTATGTTCATGTTATTTTGTCAGCTGGAAATCGTATGCGCTACATCTTATTTATAATAACACAGTGTATGTGGTTTTACATATAACACAGTGTATGTGGTTTTACATACGTTTAATGATTACTTTGCATCTTTAATCAGTTTTCCGTTGAACTATCCTTTGTGCATGTTGTCTATACCCGTCTGAAACCTTTCGATTACTCTATCTATATTGATGTTTCATTTGTGTTTTGTTTTTAACTTATTTATTCTACCACGACAAGCTATTACACGTGAGACAAATAGATGTCTTCCACGATAGAACCAGTACTATGCATATGCGGTTAAAATGTTTTACTTAAGGACACCACACATAGTCGTGGCGGAAGATCGAACCACCGAGCCTACATCCCATACTCTACCAATGGACCACGCACTGTTTCACATTTCATACCGTAATTTCTGTAATCAATGTTCTTTGATATTACCTTCTGTGCCCTGTCCCTTCATTTTCACTGATACTAACGAGATTAAATTTGTCTCATTTTTTACATGTTCTTTATGCATGTTTATTTTAATTCATATTCCATTGCATTATTTTTCGTTAACAGTATTGTGAGGTCTTCTGTGACCGAGTAGTCTAATATGCTGTCGTTTAATGCCAACTAACATCGTTGGTTCGAGCCCAGGTCGGTTTAGAAACTTAATGTGAGAAAGTAGGTCATTAACTTGTGTTGGGCGATGGCTCTACTCATATTCATTCTGAGATATTCGTCCATCAAAAAACTGGTTATGCAATATATTTCCTGCAATGGGTTGACCATTTCGTTAAACCGCATTTGTTCTATGTCGTAAACAACACAAGCTATCCCTTGTGTTGTTATATTTTATTTTCCTATAACTCTCTTAATTTTGCTTTTCCAGGTTTGTAGGAGTGTTGATTCTGACGGTCGTGTTTGGTGGTGTGTTTCTCATGGACGTGACTGTATTTTATGCTGCTATCAAGAAAACGATTGCTGCTTTTAAATCATCCTAACTAACTTCATTTTGTTTCGATTTTCAACATGTTTTTATCAACACGTAATGTGTGCTTAGAGAATGAATGAATCATAACATCTGCGCAACGCTAATTAAGCGGCGTGTTCAAACTACTTTTTCGTCAATATATCTTATCACAAAAAAACATATTTATACATATCATATGTTACCAAATCAATCGTATACATTGTATCACACTTGCGTATATGTTTTGTATCTGTGAATGTGATTTGCTGAGCATATAGATCTTTGTTACATAATATATAGAGATTTACCTCGTCCCTAATGTCGCATCGAGCAAATATTTAGGGTTAATGAGCCAAGAAAAAGGTTGTTTAGAAATATGAAAGGAGTGTCTTCTAAACCTTCATTTAAGGAGTAAACATCAGTTTAAGAGCAAAATTTGTGGAACAAATATTTGTTCTAATAAGCCCCTAAACTTGATAAAAATAGAATATATGTTTCCGAGGTTTAAAAAAAGTACAGAAGACGATCATGTGACGTAAAATGGATTTTAGATGCTATGCTCGGTTTTCTTTCTTTACAAGTTGATGATTAATTTCATAAATTATATCGTAGTTTATTGTTTATGTAAAAATGAAAAATAAAAAAAAGAGTGTAATATTTTCTTTTCGTAAACAAGATTTCGTTTTAAGCATGAAGTACTTTGTGTGATGGTTGCAAGGGAGGTAACGCCTTACGCTACATCTGACTACTAGAGTTCTCTCGCACAGTCTTTCCCATATAGTAAAGCAGCGTGAATACATATATTTAAATCTTCATTATATCATTTAGTATTGCGATCACATTACATTTGCATCTCTGCTTCTCTACAGAGAGATTGATCGATGTTGATTTCCAAATATTGCAACACATTCTTCGGGAATAAATTCGTTATAAATACAGCAGAACTACGATTGCTCGAACACGACGGGGCTGTACAAAACAGTTCGAGTTAAGGGTTGTTCGAGTTAAGGGTTGTTCAAGCCAAGTATTTTTCACCTTTATACCATACATGTAAATGTGTGTATATCAAACAGCCATTCGTGTTCGATCCAACGACGTTCTGCTGTATTTGTTTCATCATTTTCATTTATGCTTCTTCATAGATAATTGAACAATGTCGATTTCAAAATATTGCATCTGATCCCTCGGGAATAAATCCTAGGCCAATATTTTTCCAATAATTTCGATTCATCATCACTGTGCATGTTTTTGTTTTTACTCTTAACTTCATGAATTTTTAATTAACTATATTTTTTAAATATAGAAAATCAATTTTCTTACTAAGAAAGCAAAATGGGAGCTACTGACTGTCTGGTTTTCGTGAACTTACAACTTTCTGGAAAATAATAATCTTTAATAATAAAAATATACCAGATTACATACAGTTAGATATCTTGATAATTTGTTGACAATATTGTTCATTTTTTGTGTATAATGTTCTCATAAAAATAAATAAAGTTTTAATAATTACACATATCAAAAACAATCAGTCTGTAAATATTTAATATAATCATAAAATAAAAAAAAGTTATTATGTATCATTTATTTGTGAAAGACTTTTAAATTGAAAAGTATGTTCGATGTATTTATATGTAAGAGGTGTGTCCAAAATGTTCGTGGACACACTTGTTTGAAAATAAGAAAATATATCCAATTCCGGCAATGTATGTATCATCCTAATAACGGTGATAGTTTATTTTTTAAACGAATGTGTCCATGAAGTTTTTGACACACCTCGTATAACAACACTTTACGACTGGACACTGTTTTCTGTCCAAGTGAAATGTCATTATTTATGTGAAAAGTGTTCTCCGTGTATTTTGATGTATAACAGCATTTTACAACTGAACTCTGTTTTCTGTACATGGAGCATATCAGCACTTTGAAATCTCTTCGTACGTCGTTATAGATGTTAAACTATTTTTAATCTTTTCTTGTGACTCTATAACGAGTTCTCTGGTGACGGGTTCCTGATCGTCGATACTTGCAAAACAGTATGTGGTGGCGCTAAGAACGGTGGCAAGGAATATGCAAAATGCTGAAATTGGTAGAAAATAAATTTACATTTTATTGTTAATCTTTACATATCACACCAATAGTGATCGGGTTATAACATTATTTATTAGCCAAAAGGTTGTGATAAAAGCATTTTAAATTAAATGTTCACATTTGTTGAAACCGAGCCTCTGTCGAATTTCTTATGAAAACAATGGTTTTGAGGAATTGGATAGCATCATTGCAAATGTATATTCATGAAATTTCATTTTCTTGCATACCTATTTTAGATTTAAGATAAAATGGTAAACTTTCTTCAGAAAAACGTGACGCCATATTCGCAAATTATGAGAGCACAAATTTAGTAGGGTTGAATAAAAAGTCTCACAGCGATAGAATTCTAGAACAAATTTGCACCAGATACATGTAACAATAAGCCAAAAAGACAAATCTACTAGAACGTACTTAAAGTCGATCATCCAAATCGTATACCGTTTTAGGTTTATGATAATTTTGATAATTCAAATAAGATACCATTGGGTGTTTCTATTCATTTTACCCTTTATTAAATAAATTTGACTTCGGTTGTTGTTTTTGAATATCGTAAGTATCAGCAAGATATAGGCAGACTATAATAAAAGAAACATTCCACACCCCCAACAGACCAACGTTTCTGATTTTGTATTGTATACGTCAAAACACTGGTCAGAGCAGCGATAACATACATATCAAAACGACAAATACGTAATAATTACGACATGCTTACCGGCAACAATAAATGACTGGTCATATGTTCCACCAGAGTCCACAATTATTCCTGAAAAACCAACAAACAGTTTTATTGAGTGCTTGTAGAATTTAATCGGACATAAACACATTTCCTGCTAATACGTGTCATACGCAGACAGTTTATTTCTCATAGAATCTGAAACATCTTTTAAATTGTGGTTTATTTATCAAAAATGTCAACCTCCACTACAATATCGTATATGATGTATGATGCTTTACTATATAGATGTGTAATCACGAGATAAGAACTACTCCAATACATGCTATGTATTAGTAAGATTTAATATAATAGTTATAGTTTAACTTTACTATAGGAAAATGTTAATCAATTTTGTAACAGAAATAATCTTATTCAAATTATTGAAACTATTAGTGCGTGTACCAGAAACGAAACAAAGTAATAAAAAACAGAACGTCGGCACTGTTCATTAAAACAAACATCAAAGTTTATGACATTTACCAGGAATGAAATAATATTGGAACAGTCAAGTAAAAATTAATGGAAACATACTAAATACTAAGTACAGTATAAGTAAAATTGAAGATACTATGAAGATAACATACCTCACACCTACTACTATTATAATGTTGAAATGTTATCTCATCGCAGATTAAAAATATTTAAAAGAACAGAATGGGACAAACGTGAGAAGTAATTTATTTAGGTAACGGGTTTACATTGTTTTGGTTTTGCTCATTCGTAACCCAAATATTACGAGTGATGAAGCAGCTGTGAACTTTTACAGATAAAATCAAATCACAAACTTATATTATAATAATTAAAACATATTCACCCACCTGCAATTACGGGTCCAATTAACGCACCAATCCCGCCAAAAAAGAATTCTAGTCCTGTAGCAGCCGACATATAATTCACACCAACAAATTTAATATTGATGGCTGTCATCACAACATAGCAACTGCCGAAAAACAATCCTAAAATAACAGCATATGCTACTTGGCCTATAAAGCTGCCCGAGTATAAAGGTAAAAGGAATGTTCCAAGTGATACAACAGCCATAGAACCAGAGTATAAAAAAATGTCATTAACAGACTTCAAGTTGGCTAAAACACCCGTGAGAATTCTTCCAACTACAGCCAGCACGCCTGAGATGGACACTATGATTGAGGCCTCGGTTTGTGAGAATCCCTTGACCTCTATGTACGTAGGAAGGTGAAGGTAAATGAGAAATGTACCTAGACAAAAGTTAAACATTGAAAAACAAAGGCAAATTATTGCTTTGTTGCACGCTACGACCGTGTAGTTTCGCAAAGAAGCACATGATTTTGATTCTACCTCTTTCAGTTTTTTAGCTTCGTGTCTTCTTTTCATTTGAGCACTAAGTTCCAACTTACTTGGAAAACACATAACAGCAAATGTGATGATATTAGCTGACATCGCTGCCAGAATGAAAAAAAATCCAGAAGTTCCATAATAAGCACGTGACATTTGCATTATTGGAGCCATTACAAAAAGCCCCACACCTACTCCTGATACGGCAATGCCCAGAGCAATATTTCTTCTTTTATGAAAGTTGAATCCAACTACCACCATACTAGCTGTATACCCAAATGCACCGCCGAAACCTGGAAAAGTAGACGTGGTGTGAATACAAAATACCTTTACCATGTAGTACCTTATCATTGTATTTTATAATATTTCATTATTCCGCTTTGTATTTATTTAATTATCTTTTAAAATATTCAAAAAGATAAATACTTGCTTTTGAGAGGGCGAGGTGGCAAATCAGTTTTCAAAATTATTTCATTGACAACATATGACTTGCTCTCTATTAAATCATTTATGGAGGACATCTGGATAAACTTAAGGATGACAAAGTATAAGTGACATACATATAGAATTTTTAACCAAATCACCGACTGATTGTTAGAAATATCTTAACTTAACACGTCTGTATCGAGCTTCACACAGCAAAGTAAATGCTAAAAACATAAAGACATGCAGAAAAGTGTATTGATTTCAGAATAAAACTAACATAAACATGTTTTGTTTAAACATTAACAATATTTCGTTATTTATTATGTATTAAGTCAGGAAAGCGTTGTAAAACTCGACCAAGAAGGAACAAACGGTCGCAGCTCTCCTCTCTTGGTACATTCCATAGAAGTGAAACACCATAACGCTGACTGGCCAGTTGCTTCAGTTGAATGACAGTTGAACTGCTAGTATTGTAGGACAGGTATGGACTTCCCTTTTTCCTTGGGGTATAACATATCGGAAAATGTCATAGACAAGGATAGTCTAAACTCGATACAGATACATCTCTTCTGGCATTGTCACACATTTTATTTTACTTTAAGTTTTATTATCACTGAAATTAATCATACCTGCAACAATACCGCACGTAAATATGGCTACCTCCAGGGTAGGGGCAAATGCTGTTGCCAGGTAACCGACGACGTAGCTTGCACCTGACGCAATTAGAGCCGTTCTACAGCTGAATCGGTCAATAAGAGCACTTGATAGGGGACCTGAAATTGAGATTTTTATTTTGAAATACGTAAATTTATTCAGAAACAAAACTAATAGTGTTATAATTATTTTTAAAGTAATATATTATATTCGTGTTCGTCCTCATTATATTCACTGGCAATCCTGTGTAATAATATGAACCTTGCCTGATTTTCTGAATGACATCCGCTACCCATAACCTGGTTTCGTGAGGCCCTTACAACTCGTTACTATGCTGTCAGTCATGTTTATGTTATTGTTTATTCATATTGCCTTCGGATCAGTCTGATCCATGAGGCTTAACATATCCAATGCAATACACGTGACAACACAATTATTATTCATAACGACAATTAAGTGTATATGATCAATATACAACAAGTATACCAAAGCCCACATGGGCTTGTGTGTGCATAAACTTTTCAACAATTTTAAATATTAGACGAACTAAACTTAGCAATAACACAATCAAGTATATTATTAACTGTAAACTATTTCAATTCTAAGCTTAAAGCTGTTGAAACGCACAGAAATTATTTTATATTCTTTACGTTATGGGACGTTTGAATGACGAAAAACGTCACGGTGTTGTATGCATGGTCGCTGGTGAAATGCCATATCATGACGTCGCGCACAGAATGCATTGTTGTTATTACAATATCAAGAAACACCAAGAATGTGGTTCTGTGGCCGACCTGCCACACGTGTACAGTATGTTAAAGAGTGACACGACCTCCATATAGTCCTTACGCACCTCCTGTTTTGCTTTCAAACAGCAACACATACTGCCCAGTGGGATATAACCAGCAAGTCATCACGTGATCAACTGTTCGTCAAAAGACACATTGAACCTTAAATTAAGTGACATCCTCACGACTGTTCCTCAAACATTTTCTACAGTTTGATTTTAACACAGCTACGAAAATATGTTTTTACAATGTCAAAAAGTTTTTTAAGTATTTAAGAAATGTTTAAATATATTGATGAAACATGAGTCTGGTAGGCACACAACACTAGTATATACAATGTGATGAAATAATATCATTAAATATTCGTCGGTATGTCACTGAAATCAGAAACTATACAATATTGGATTCTGTCTGCAAAAATATTTAAGACTTCCTGATTTATTACCATATGTACTTTAGTGCTTTATAAATGTTGCATACATTAATCATATCATATTAATGCTTTAATTTATAACATATAAGCATGTTCAATTGCCTTGGGAGGAAAGATGCAACCAGGCAAATGAGAGGAAGAGAACAAAGTACAACGATCTTGTCCAGCAGTGTAGAGAAGAGGGTTGGAAAGTGTGGAGCTGTCCCATAGAAGTAGGGACGCGTGGATTCCCAGCTCAATCCCTGTGGAAATAACTCCAAGACGTCAGGACTTCAGAAGAAGCTGGCAGTTGGAAGAATCTCCAAAGCTGCAGAAAAGAGCTCCAGCTGGCTATGGCTGAGAAGAGAGGCAGGTAGCTTGAAGCCTACTACTGATGGGTAGTGTTTGGCCAACACTATCGCTCCACCACCACGAGCTTGTCCTGGGATTAAAGGAGCGAAACAAGTGATGACTGGTGGCCCCCCAGCTGATGACATCAGTGGTTAGCAGTGTAGCAGTAATATTCATCAGGATACTACATGTATTTATTGAAAGTGTTTTATAGGCCCATTGGCCATGGTGCAGTATTTATTATTTTGTAATATATACATTATTGTACTATTATTAACATGCCACTTTAACAAACTTTTTACCTATGCCTATTCAACGTGAACTGAAATAAGATAGATGTGTAAAATTTAAGGTTTGACTTTGGATAAATGTTGGATCAACGTAATATAACCATCTCCGGAAACTAATGTATTCTATACCTGTAAGTGTATAGCCAATCACCTACCCCAGATGTTACCATGTGAACAATATAAAGAAGTTTATAGGATCCAATAATTTTTATATTGTACAGTTCAAAATTAAAGACGGCGACTTAAAAAGTAGGTGGGGGGTGGGGGATGGGGAATAGTAGAAATTTCAACGAAGAAAAACAACCGACAAAGTGTTCCGCAGGACTCGTTCGTATTGTGGTGAAAACCATATTGGAATCAAATATGTTTTTCACCACAATACGAATATAAATATACAATATATATATATACGAATACAATATATTCCGATATTGTACAAACCACTGTAAATAACCTTAAACTATACGATACGAAAGTAAACTTTCAAGTATGATTGGCTTGTGAAATTAATGTAAGAAATTATATATTTTAATGCTTTTTTCATGCAACTTTTTTCTGTTAACGTTGACTTCAGGTCAATGTTAACATGTATACGGTCGACTGAGGTCATCAATATAGTTTATCTTGGGTAAACTTTTATCGAATATTTTGATTAAAATTTAGATATCAGGCCATTGTCGGATGAACAAAGAATCAATTGGTTTAAAGTCAGTAGGGATGATTTTGCTAATGACCAGGCGATAAGCAATGTAATAGTTTCTCCTGTGAGTGTTGAATATAGCATTTGTTTGCTAAATCTTTGTTTGGCACGTATTTTAGAGTGTTTCCTTTTACCATTATTCAGAACTTTAAAGTTCAAATGCTGTTTGCAACTCAACAAAATGTATGCATTTGGCAAGTGACAAGTAATTACAGAATAACACTTATATGCTGTGTAGCGACTGTCAAACGTCGCACCTACGTTGACTCAATGTGGTAACATGTCTGATTCCACGGAAACATGTAGCTCACTGTCGTTCAAGAATATAACACGCCAGGTTAAACTGGTACTAGGGACTGTGAGGGTGTTGCATATTTCATTATCCCACATGGACATAAACCCGAGCCTCTATTACTTTGTCTGATTGTTTTCTGCGCTTCCAAGATACCTTGTAACTCTGTATTATCATTTAACTCCAAATTTAATCATTTTCGACGACACAGGAAATAAATGTATGATAGAAAATACTGGCTATAAAAATCATACCTTTTCATTTAACCATTGACTTAATTAAGTGTCTGTGTTCATATGTCTCTAATTTTATTGATAATATTGCAGACTAATAACTGATCGACCATGTGTTTTTTTACACTTTTCAATGTAACAAGTCAGTTTTGTTTACATGCAATTTATATCCACTACCTACTTTACAAACGTGTTTCTTTTTGCGTGGTCACATCTGCCTGCCTCTCACAATCAAACACGCTTGTAAAGAGAAGTTTACGGGCAGATTCGCTGTAATTATCTCTTTTCCATAATAAAGATACAAATAGATGGGTAAATGTATTATGGAACAACAGCTGCCTCCTTCAAAGACCAGATTTATCGTTTACTCGGCAAAACATTTTCTTGTAACGATTATGTTTAAACGTCTGACTATCAATCCAGGGGTCGTGAGTTTGAATCCCGCTCGGCAACAGTATCCTTGATGATAAATATACGACATTCTCATTCGTCTCTCACCGCTGATTCAAGTGAGAATGTTATTAGTTACATGCGGAGATGAGGTGTGCTTGAGTACCGGTTAACCTTTCAAGATCCCAGGAAACAGTGGTTATGTTATGTTAACTGATCGACTGTTAGCCCATGATGGTATAAAATGACGCTTAAAATTCAATCAATCACTCAAGCAATAAAGCAATCTTTTGTCGTTTTACGTTATAGTTTGTTCTCATATTTATACGCAAATGTTTATGAAACATGCCGCACGTGTTATCGTACCAATTAAAGCTTGTAAACGTTAAACAATGTTTTTCATCCTATACTGAAAATGATATGATGACGTGAGAACAAGCAAGGTTGACTACATCCATACACCAGAATTAAACTTCCGGCAACTACTGAACTTTCCAAGAGGTAGATCCCTAATGTCCCTTCTGTTTTCAAAATGGGGTTTACCGCCATTTTCAACACATTTTAGGTTATATATGGCATATGCAGTTTATTTTACTGGTGGAGGAAGACCTCAGACTGAGAACCAGCGTCTTTCCACAAGTAACTGGCAAGCTTTCTCACATAAAGTTTTTGGAGTGAAAAGGACTCGAACCTACAACTTATGTCAAAATTTAGCATTTAGAGGATAGTTTTAGGTCTGGTCGGCCCGGTGTCGTATAATGTGACAGGGCGGGTTACATGTATTATACTGTTTCAGCGCAATAATGAATATAGCTATATTAATGTTACAGGACGAGAAAAATATGCAGCCAGTCCGGGACTCGAACCCGGAACCCTTTGCTAACAGGGCGAATGCTCTGCCGTCTGAGCTAACCGAACCGCTTACATAAGTTCCTCTCCTAGTAGGTTACGAACACACTGTGACACATTTGGATCAAAACTGCATATATCTGCATTTAAATTGAGAACAAAACAATAAGAAGACAATAAACAACCACATGAAATGTTAATTATACTAAAGATACCTATTAGGAAACATTACAGTCAACGACTTATCTCTGCAATTCATTTTGTTTTGCTGGAGTCAATAAAAGAGATGTCAGGAGACAACAAAGCTCGCCTATGGGATAAAACTCAACACCCATGCAAAGATTGAGATTGGAGGCAAACACCAAAACTTAAACGCAACTAAAGACAAAAGTTTAACCTTGGTGTTTACAGACGATGCCGACGACGCCGGGGTCATGGCAATACCTCTTCTGGACATTCGTCCCGGCGAGCTAAAAAGTATAAGGAACCATATAACAGGTTCTAATATCTACTTCTACGAATGACCCAGGGATACAACTATTATAAGGCGTGGTCTTCACCACTATTCTTATTACAATATACCTTTTTTGGAATTTGGAATACTTTACAAACTTTTACGTCTCGATATGCAGTAGTTATTACATGTGTACATCACAGGAAAGAGTAAGATAAATATATGTGAGTTTAAATCATATTGTTTAGAAAAAAAGATAACAAAACATAAATCCAAAGACGTAACATAAGAGGAACCCGATCAACACATAATATGAACATATTAATAATTAGTATAATCATGAAACAACGAAGGTTATTTACGTGTTATAATATGTCAAAGATAATGTCTGTTATTTGACTAATCGTTTCATGTTATACACATTAGGTTACAAAAAAGTAAAGATTCCCACATTATCAAATAGGAGAACAGAACTGAGTGCATTATAGGATGAATACTGAACAAACTGAGATCGTAACAAAACTATATACCTCCTGCCGATATAAGAGCACTGTGTAACGCTCCCGCCCATGACGTCAGTGACACATTCTTGTGAAAACGTTCCAAAAGTGTTGAATGGATTATTCCAACAGCGTACATTGTTCCACCGATCAAACAAAAACACCCAAAACTGGCAAACATGACAACCCAAGACCATCCTTGATCCAGGTCCCTATATGCATCTTCAATATCTTTTGCGAATTTATCTTCAGTTTTATTTCGTAAAGGTTCCTTTACACTGTTTTTGTCTTCCTCCATATTTTCAATGATTTATTGACAAGTTCCAGAAATTGTAGGTTTGATAAGAAATGCTACACATGTTAACGCGCTACATCGTTTGTGTGTGTCCCTGGTCCTTCCTTCATACTTCGTGATCTGAAATTTATGAAAGATATATAACTAATGTGTGATATGCGATAAATATTGATATCAAACCAAATGACAAGTAGATCTAGTAGCTAACAAATAATTCACAGAACAAATTAGTGTATATAAAATTATTCCAAACCTCATCGTTATCATTATAACAAGCTATGTGTGTCTCAATAATTATGTGTCTTATAATATTATAACATTATATGTTGCGGGCCGAAATTTCGTTTAAAACTTTTCTGTTGAGACCGAACAATGACCTGAGTGTAAGGCAATGAACACCAACGTTTAATCTAACGTGTGCATTATCAAGGCAATGTGAGGGGAAATAAATAGGACCCCTTGGTAGATATCTGCACGTGCATACTCCTGTTGTTGGACGATGGTATACGCATCTTTAGTTAATAAATGACAAAGATGTTTACATAGGTTTGTATAATCGGCGTTAACAAACAAATACAGTAAAAGCATTTTCGTTCATTTAAAGTTCTGATTGAATAATTAGCGTCATTTTTATGTCATCAGGGGCTTATGGACGAACAGTTAACCTAACCACTGTTTCCTGGGAAACTGGAAGGTTAAACTGTACTCGAGCACACCCAAACTCATCAAGTAACTGATAACTTTCCTACTTGAATCAGCGATGAGAGACGAATGATTATGAGATATAATGTCGTATATCAACCATCACGGAGATTGTGGCAGGACACAATTTCATTTTAGTTTCAAATAGTTTGGTAACACATTCTTTTTTGATTAATAGACATCATTGTCAAATAAGAAAGCTATTAAGGTATCATTTAACATGAGTCAAAGTAATGCTTAATTATTTGCTTAATTTAATAGCATACTGAATTTTCTAGTTTCTAGAAAAGCTGTTATGCAAAATAAAAGGTAACTGTACACTTTTTGTGTTAAATATGATACGCACTTTAGTGCACATTCACTATCAAATTTATGTAACTCTTGGTAAAACATGAAGTTTTGCTCGGCGAGATATTTGCATTTTATATCTTTGCCATTAACTTCACTTGTACATCAGATTTGCTAATATATCTTCAACCTTAGTGTTTTTCGATAAATTTGAACATGTGTCCGATACTGAAATTACTTTTCCTCCTATTCCGATAAAGACTTCACATAAGGATGGATGATATGTATGGTCCTTTTAGTGCATTTGGATCATTACCCCTATATTAGATCACGAACGATATCTGACGTGAACCATTTGATGAGTGGCATGAAAATGTGGGTAATGACCACGGAGATGTAGATCATATTAACATGTGCGTGCGACTATCAGTGTTAATATACTGCTAATATTAGATTTATCAAATAAGTCACCTGTCGTAGGAAGAGAGGAGACTGATGGTGTATTAGTGAATAAGCACGTAGTATGTATAAACTAACAACAGATTATACACTTAACCTTAGTGATACAGTGATAACAAGATCAACAGAGAATGTAACTGTCAAATCAGCAATATAACAATTATCTAAATAGCTAAGCTATGTTAAGGTCAATAAGAAGGGCAGTGAACGTTCCTCTCTCAGACATACTTGATAAAACTCAAGATATCACATAAGATAAAACATTAGCCATTTACTATATCTGTGTATGGTTTGCGTAGTTTGGATTTAAGTCAGTGTAAGAATTTTAAAAGAAAATTTAAATTATTTTTCCAAATATATATTAAACAAATAATGCATATCAAAAACTACACAATGTTGTACTACTGTTCGTAGCAGCGAGTGTACAGTCGCATTACATTCGCCTCTATTTTTTAGAGTGTGAATTCGATCTCAGGTCAAGCCAGATTGTAGACTTTGAAATTGGTTCTAGTTGAAAATAGGAATTCAAATGGTAGTTCTAGAAATGGTCGGCCAGGTAAAAGTACATTACATAACACGACATGGTTATTATCAAAATCAATGGGATTTTTATCTACAATAAGTCAATATGTAGCCGAATATTTTGGCATAGTCGTTGGAATAAGTTAAATTAAGCATTTCAATTTTTTTTCCAGTAACATGCTGCTTTCGCATGTATATGATGAATATTAACTTATAACTACAATTCTATCAACCGGGTGCTGACCAATCATCATGCTTATAGTCACTGCTGTTAAACGTTCCACGGCGGAAGAACTAAAACCGGAGTGGCGGAACAATCACCATGCTTATAGTTCGTCACTACTATTAAACGTTCCATAGCTGAAAGAATTAAAACCGGATTGATTGACCAATCACATGCTTATAATAACTACTGTTGAACGTTCCAGGGCGAAAAGAACTACAACCGGAGTGGCTGACCAATCACCATCCTTATAGTAACTACTGTTAATCGTTCCACGGCGGAAGAACTAAAACCGGAGTGGCTGACCAATCACCATCCTTATAGTAACTGCTGTTAAACGTTCCACGGCGGAAGAACTAAAATCGGAGTGGCTGACCAGTCCCCATGGTTATAGTCAGTGACTGCTGTTAAATGTTCCACGGCAGGAAGAACTAAAACCGGAGTGGCTGACCACTCACCATGCTTATAGCAACTACTGTTAAACGTTCTACCACGGAAGAACTAAAACCAGAGTGGCAAATCAATCCCCAAAATTATAGTCACTGCTGTTAAACGTTCCGCGGCGGAAAAACTAAAACCGGAGTGGCTGACCAATCACCATGCTTATTGTAACTACTGTTAAACGTTCCGCGGCGGAAGAACTAAAACCGGAGTGGCTGACCAATCACCATGCTTATGGTGACTGCTGTTAAATGTTTGGCAGTGAAAGAACTAAAAACCGAAGTGCCTGACCAATCACCATGCTTATAGTCTGTGATTGCTGTTAAACACTCCACAGCGGGAAGAACTAAAACCGGAGTGGCTGACCAATCACCATGCTTATGGTGACTGCTGTTAAATGTTTGGCAGTGGAAGAACTAAAAACCGAAGTGCCTGACCAATCACCATGCTTATAGTCTGTGATTGCTGTTTAACACTCCACAGCGGGAAGAACTAAAACCGGAGTGGCTGACCAATTACCATGCTTATAGTCACTGCTGATCAACGTTTGGCTGCGGAAGAACTAAAAACCGGATTAGCTGACCAATCACAATGCTTATAGTCCTAGACTGCTGTTAAACACTCCACGGCGGGAAGAACTAAAACCGGAGTGGCTGACCAATCACCATGCTTATAGTCACTGCTGTTAAACGTTTGGCTGCGAAAGAACAAAAAACCGAAGTGGCTGACCAATCACCATGCTTATAGTCCTAGACTGCTGTTAAACACTCCACGGCGGGAAGAACTTAAACTGGATTGGCTGACCAATCACCATGCTTATAGTCACTGCTGTTTAACGTTTGGCTGCAGAAGAACTAAAACCCAGAGTGGCTGACCAATTACCGTGCTTATAGTCCTAGACTGCTGTTTAACACTCCACGGCGGGAAGAACTAAAACCGGAGTGGCTGACCAATCACCATGCTTATAGTCACTGCTGTTAAACGTTTGGCTGCGGAAGAACTAAAAACCGGAGTGGCTGACCAATCACCGTACTTATAGTACTAGACTGCTGTTAAACACTCCATGGCGGGAAGAACTAAAACTGGAGTGGCTGACCAATCACCATGCTTATAGTCACTGCTGTTTAACGTTTGGCTGCGGAAGAACTAAAAACCGGAGTGGCTGACCAATCACCATGCTAATAGTCACTGCTGTTAAACGTTTGGCTGCAGAAGAACTAAAAACCGGAGAGCCAGACCAATCACCGTGCTCATAGTCCTAGACTGCTGTTTAACACTCCACGGCGGGAAGAACTAAAACCGGAGTGGCTGACCAATCACCACGCTTATAGTCACTGCTGTTAAACGTTTGGCTGCGGAAGAACTAAAAACCGGAGTGGCTGAACAATAAACGTGCTTATAGTCCTAGACTGCTGTCAAACACTCCACGGCGGGAAGAACTAAAACCGGAGTGGCTGACCAATCACCATGCTTATAGTCACTGCTGTTTAACGTTTGGCTGCGGAAGAACTAAAAACCGGAGTGGCTGACCAATCACCGTGATTATAGTCCTAGACTGCTGTTTAACACTTCACGGCGGGAAGAACTAAAACCGAGTGGCTGACCAATTACCATGCTTATAGTCACTGCTGTTTAACGTTTGGCTGCGGAAGAACTAAAAACCGGAGTGGCTGACCAATCACCATGATTATAGTCCTAGACTGCTGTTAAACACTTCAAGGTGGGAAGAACTAAAACCGGAGTGGCTGACCAATCACCATGCTTATAGTCACTGCTGTTAAACGTTTGGCTGCGGAAGAACTAAAAACCGGAGTGGCTGACAATCACCATGCTTATAGTCACTGCTGTTAAGCGTTTGGCTGCGGAAGAACTAAAACCGGAGTGGCTGACCAATCACCGTGCTTATAGCCCTAGACTGCTGTTTAACACTCCACGGCGGGAAGAACTAAAACCGAAGTGGCTGACCAATCACCAAGCTTATAGTCCGTGATTGCTGTTAAACACTCCATGGCGGGAAGAACTAAAACCGGAGTGGCTGACCAATTACCATGCTTATAGTCACTGCTGTTAAACGTTTGGCTGTGGAAGAACTAAAAACCGGATTGGCTGACCAATCACCATGCTTATGTGACTGCTGTTAAACGTTTGGCAGCGGAAGAACTATAAACCGGAGTGGCTGACCAATCACCATGCTTATAGTCCGTGATTGCTGTTAAACACTCCACGGCGGGAAGAACTAAAACCGGAGTGGCTGACCAATCACCATGCTTATAGTCACTGCTGTTAAACGTTTGGCTGCGGAAGAACTAAAAACCGGAGTGGCTGACCAATCACCGTGCTTATAGTCCTAGACTGCTGTTTAACACTCCACGGCGGGAAGAACTAAAACCGTAGTGGCTGACCAATCACCATGCTTATAGTCACTGCTGTTAAACGTTTGGCTGCGGAAAAACTAAAAACCGGAGTGGCTGACCAATCACCGTGATTATAGTCTAGACTGCTGTCAAACACTCCATGGCGGGAAGAACTAAAACCGGAGTGGCTGACCAATTACCATGCTTATAGTCACTGCTGTTTAACGTTTGGCTGCGGAAGAACTAAAAACCGGAGTGGCTGACCAATCACCATGCTCATAGTCCTTGACTGCTGTTAAACACTCCACGGCGGGAAGAACTAAAACCGGAGTGGCTGACCAATCACCATGCTTATAATCACTGCTGTTAAACGTTTGGCTGCGGAAGAACTAAAAACCGGAGTGGCTGACCAATCACCATGCTTATAATCACTGCTGTTAAACGTTTGGCTGCGGAAGAACTAAAAACCGGAGTGGCTGACCAATCACCATGCTTATAATCAATGCTGTTAAACGTTTGGCTGCGGAAGAACTAAAAACCGGAGTGGCTTACCAATCACCATGATTATAGTCACTGCTGTTAAACACTCCACGGCGGGAAGAACTAAAAACCGGAGTGGCTGACCAATCACCATGCTTATAGTCACTGCTGTTAAACGTTTGGCTGCGGTAGAACTAAAACCGGAGTGGCTGACCAATCACCATGCTTATAGTCACTACTGTTAAACGTTTGGCTGCGGAAGAACTAAAAACCGGATTGGCTGACCAATCACCATGCTTATAGTCCTAGACTGCTATTAAACACTCCACGGCGGGAAGAACTAAAACCGGATTGGCTGACCAATCACCATGCTTATAGTCCTAGACTGCTGTTAAACACTTCACGGCGTGAAAAACTAAAACCAGAGTGGCTAACAATTCACCATGCTTATAGTCACTGTTGTTAAACGTTCCACGGCTGGAAGAACTTAAACCAATGTGGCTGAAAAGGTAGTTAGGGAATTGGAGAAATAAAAATAGAAAATTATTTCGCTTGTAAATTGTGCTTCATTTTATCATATATCATATATTTGTTGTTTAACCTAATATAAAAAGACAGCGTTTATTCAAATATATATATGTGCGTATCAAAATGTATGTGTATGTATACGTGCGCACTGTCAGAAATTAAGTGCATAGACGGACAAGAATACTTTTAACTTTTATCAATTCACATATTTTACACGTAGATAACGTCTTCAGAAACTACTTTATTTTAAATAACTCACTGATACCCTCATTGATAATCAAGATTGTCCATGACATTATACTGTTGCTGCAAGATCGTACGATCATAATGACGTGATGCTGTGACATCATACTTACGTGATGCTGTGACATCATATCGAAGTGATGCTGCAAGATCGTACGATCATACTGACGTGATGCTGTGACATCATACACTCATACAAACGTGATGCTGTGACATTATACACTCATACTAACGTGATGCTGTGACATTATACGATCATACTGACGTGATGCTGTTACATCATACAATCATACTGACGTGATGCTGTGACATCATACTGACGTGATGCTATGACATCATACAATCATAATGACGTGGTGCTGTGACATCATATTGACGTGATGCTAAAACATTATACAAGCATACTGACGTGATGCTGTGACATCATACTGACGTGGTGCTGTGAATTCATACTGACGTGATGCTGTGACATCATACAATCATACTGACGTGGTACTGTGACATCATACAATCATACTGACGTGATGCTGTGACATCATACAATGATACTGACGTGATGCTGTGACATCATACAATCATACTGACGTGATGCTGTGACATCATACAATCATACTGACGTTGTGATGTGACATCAAACAATCATACTGACGTGATACTGTGACATCATAGAATCATACTGACGTGATGCTGTGATATCATACAATCATACTGACGTGGTGCTGTGACATTATACAATCATACTGACGTGGTACTGTGACATCATACAATCATACTGACGTGGTGCTGAGACATTATACAATCATACTGACGTGGTACTGTGACCTCATACAATCATACTGACGTGATGCTGTGACATCATAGAATCATACTGACGTGATGCTGTGACATTATGCAATCATACTGACGTGATGCTGTGGCATTTTGCAATCATACTGACGTGGTGCTTTGACATTATACAATCATACAGACGTGGTGCTGTGACATTATACATTCATACAGTTGTGGTGCTGTGACATTATACAATCATATAGAAATGGTGCTGTGACATTATACAATCATACAGACGTGGCGCTGTGATATTATGCAATCATACTGACGTGGTGCTTTGAGATTATACAATCATACAGACGTGATGCTTTGACATTATACAACCATACTGACGTGGTGCTTTGACATTATACAATCATACAGACGTGATGCTGTGGCATTATACACTGATACCGACGTGATGCTGTGACATCATACAATCATACTGATGTGGTGCTGTGACATTATACAATCATACAGACGTTATGCTGTGACATTATACACTGATACTGACGTGATGCTTTGACATTATACAGTCATACTGACGTGGTACTGTGACATCATACAATCACACTGACGATATGCTGTGACATCATACAATCATACTGACGTGGTGCTGCGATATTATACAATCACACTGACGTGATGCTGTGACATCATACAATCATACTGACGTGATGCTGTGACATCATACAATCATACTGACGCGATGCTGTGACATCACAAAATCATACAGACATGATGCTGTACATTCATAACAACGTCATATTGTAATATCGTAAAAACATACTGACATGGTACTGTGACATCAAACAATCATACTGACGTGATACTGTGACATTATACAATCATACTGACGTGATGCTGTGACATCATACAATCATACAAATGTGGTGCTGTGACATCATACAATGATACTGACGTGATGCTGTGACATCATACAATCATACTGACGTTAAACTGTGACATCATACAATCATACAAATGTGGTGCTGTGATATCATATAACCATACAGACGTTATACTGTGACATTATACAATCATACAGACGTGACGCTTTGTCATCATACAATCATACAAAAACATAATTCCGTCCAATTTGGCCGTATTTAATTCAAACATGGTGATTAAAAAGATGACATAATCGTATATAATAGTTGTTTTAAAATCTCGGGAATCAATATTTCCTTTCCTAAGGAAAGTCAAAATCTGATCTCATGTAGATTATGACATAACAGGGTATGTTATTTCCATACTTGATCGACAATTTGGTTTAAAGAGGATTGAGGTAGCTTTAATGCCTGTCAATTCAAATGCATGGATTTTGTAGCATGGGTCACAACTTCGGTTGATTTGACCTAGTATGAAATACCACTATTGTAGAAAGGGTGTAAAGTAAGATTAACACGAAACATTGATTGGTTTACCAGTGATCTTTTCACTGTAGCTGGACCAGGTGGCTGACAACAGAAAAGCAGATGGGTAAGTAAGATATCTGAAAAATCAATTATTCTGACTTAATTGGTATAAGCAATGCCAACAACAAACAATATGCAGTGCTGGATAGTCTGTTGCAAACCAGGTCTACGTTGATTTGTAAACATTTCTGTATTCATCGATTGAGTACATCTTTCCTTTATTCCGTGTATTTTACAAATAATAATTACCCGTTTACAACAAGCACTTATATTATTTAATTGGTTTTGAAATATCTGCGGGTCGGAATTGTTCCAAACTATCTTTTCGTGTGTTGAATTATTCGTTTTGTGCAAATATAAATCTTCAAAATTAAAGAAAAATACATGAAAGTGACAATTATCTGAGAATTCGGTCAAGTCGAAATGTTTATATTTTTTGTACATGGAACACCTTTAAAATGTGTTAATGGTTAATTTGCAAAACTTGTCGTTAACCTATTGCGATCTAAATTATGACACGTTAAATCACCTTCATTACGTGATGACCGTCAGCTATACAAAGTTTATTTTCCTTATAAATGTGTATAGTTTGTTACTAAAACAATTACACTAATGACCGTGAGATTATCAAACTTACACGTGAATATCACTCTATCACCTATTAACTGCTGAAGGTTAATATATATTATCAACCGTGTCATACCCTTGATAATGTTCCGTCATTAAGAGCACGTAGGTTACTATATATGCTGATATCAATTTTTTTCTGATCGAAAACAAATTGATGAAGAGGTCACACATTTTTATAGTAGACAATAGAATCCTTGAATAGAACCTGTGCAAACACGGAAATTATTTTACCAACAACTACTATAATAGTTTTTGTTTGATAGAAAAGTAATCCTGGTAAAAATCATAAGATCTTTTTATTTCATTTTCAAAAGAGGCGTGGCATCACTAGTTTTATAGACTCGCTGTTGATTCTTTTTTAATAAGAAGTTTCGGATAGAAACAAAAAGAAGATTAATGTTTCCATATTGTTACATGTATTCGTTAATAGGTTTATAGGTTTAATAACTAATTCAATGCGTGAATTTGAGTAAAATAGACTCATGCAGTGCCGTGTGTCTCTTTAGGCATGGCACCACCATTGGGAACAGCGGTCAGTTATAATCATTGAATGTTTCTTTGTCTTTAAAAGTTAATGCATTTTTCTTATTTAAATAATTTTATTTGAATGGTATTATTGGTGTATTTTCAACATTTTGAAAGCGTTGTCATGTTTGAATTGTGAATTTAGAAATAAAAAATCGATACTCGGAAATTGGGGTATGAATACACGATTTCGGAGGTTCATTTCCACTATGCAGACAGCGTACACACTATACAGAAAATAACACAATCTCTTGGAAGCTACGTTATCTCTATATTTATAGAAATAAACTTTGTACTTTTCTTTTTTTTTCGCAGGCTAGTTTTGAAAAGCATGCATTTGTGATAACCCACAAAAGATAATGTGATACACACATGCGTGTTTCACTACTGACATATGAATGAATAGAACGATAAACTGACAGAACGCTTTTTGAGTGTTCTACTTTTTAACCATTTAGATGAATATTGGAAAATCATATTTTTGTGAACAAACTAGTTTGTTTTACATAAATCCAGACGAATCCGGTATGAAAGGAAATGTAAACAAAAAGGCCCAAAGATCACATTATATCCGACAATTATTAAAGTATTGGGCTTTTCTGGTGAATATTGTATCAGCTATTCCTACTATCATACAAACTATACAATCATTACCATTTATCACGCATTTCTTATTACTGTTATTTAAAATTGCCGCATGAATGTGTCTTATCATTGAACTGCCAATCATGTTAATACTCAGTCATTGTAACTTAACTGCGAACAAAGCTCAAAACTTATATGAACCGCTATCTAGGTAGAATCGAATATTGACTGTTGATTTTTTTTTTTTAGAAACATCGAGTCGAGCGGAGATCGAACCCACAACCTCTGGCATGAGCGGCCAACATTCTTTTTATCCACTACACAACCGTCCGTCTTAACACAGTTTAATAGGATTTACAAAGTACAGTAGGCACATTTCCAAACTCCTGCGATTCTGAAGCAAATTTGTGAATATTTATATGTATATATGTATGTTTAACTAATTATCTCTTATCACTGAACAGCGAAATAACATTGAGCCATATAGTCCACGATATTTGATGTGATAACGAGGTTTAAACTTAATAAACGTATACACAAAGGAGGTAACTTATGAAACATAAAACTTAATTAAACATTTATTTCCACCCAAATTCAGCATAACTGTTTCGTCCTTGAAGCTCAGTCGAAGTTAATCTAATAATTTTAAACACAATAATCCACTTCATTTTAAATATATATATATATATATAATTCTACTCAACTATAACAGTCGTTATACAGTCGACGGTTTTCGGTGTGATAACGACTATTGTCAATCAAATTCTACATTAACTAGTTATCTTTTTTAAAAACAAACACTAAAACAGCAACCACCTACATGTAGTTTAAAATGTCAAGATCATGAATTTGATTTATCAAACATAAACTTAAAATAATTACCATCTTCAAAACCAAATATACGAGCAACAATCTAGTCCCCGATGTTAAGTCACAAATGTGGTTTTACACTTGACGTATATTTTAATTAAAGTATATTACTAAAATATAATCAAGGTACATAAAGTATATTACTAAACTACAGGTATCTTAAGTAGATTACTAAAATACAATCAAGGTACCTAAAGTAGATTACTTAACTACAATCAAAGTACCAAAAGTAGTTACTAAAATGCAGTCAAAGTAACTTAAGTAGATTACTTAAATACAATCAAGGTACCTAAAGTAGATTACTTCAATACAGGTCCCTAAAGTAGATTACTTAACTACAATCAAGGTACCTAAAGAAGAATAATAAAATACAATCAAGGTACCTAAAGTAGATTACTTAAATACAGGTACCTTAAGTAGATTACTAAAATACAATCAAGGTACCTAAAGTAGATTACTAAAATACAATCAAGGTACCTAAAGAAGATTACTTTAATACAGGTACCTTAAGTACATTTCTAAAATACAATCAAGGTACCTACAGAAGATTACTTAAATACAGGTACCTTAAGTAGATTACTAGAATACAATCAAGGTACCTAAAGTAGATTACTTAAATACAGGTAAATTAAGTAGATTACTAAAATGCAATCAAGGTACCTAAAGTAGATCATTTAAATACAGGTTCCTAAAGTAGATTACTAAAATACAATCAAGGTACCTAAAGTAGATTACTTTAATACAGGTACCTTAAGTAGATAACTAAAATACAATCAAGGTACCTAAAGTAGATTACTAGAATACAATCAAGGCACCTAAAGTAGATTACTTAAATACAGATACATTAAGTAGATTACTAAAATACAATCAAGGTACCTAAAGTAGATTACTTAAACACAGGTACCTTAAGTAGATAACTTAAATACAATCAAGGTACCTTAAGTAGATTACTTAAATACAGGTACCTTAAGTAGATTACTTAAATACAATCAAGGTACCTACAGTATATTACTTAAATACAGGTACCTTAAGTAGAGTTCTAGAATACAATCAAGGTACCTAAAGTAGATTACTTAAATACAGGTACCTAAAGAAGATTATTAAAATACAATCAAGGTACCTAAAGTAGATTTCTAAAATACAATCAAGGTACCTAAAGTAGACTACTTAAATACAGGTACCTTAAGTAGATTACTAAAATAAAATCAAGGTACCTAAAATAGGTTAATAAAATACAATCAAGGTACCTAAAGTAGATTACTTAAATACAGGTATCTTAAGTAGATTACTAAAATACAATCAAGGTACCTACAGTAGATAACTTAAATACAGGTACCTTAAGAAGATTACTAAAATACAATCAAGGTACTTCAGTAGATTACTTAAATACAGGTACCTTAAGTAGATTACTAAAACACAATTAAGGTGCCCAAAGTAGATTACTTAAATACAGGTACTTTAATTTTACTAAAATACAATCAAGGTACCTAAATAGATTTCTTAAATACAGGTACGTTAAGTAGATTACTAAAATACAATCACGGTACCTAACGTTGTTTATTTAAATACAATCAAATTACTTAAAGTAGATTATTAAAATGCGTTTATCTTTATGACCGATAGTTCAAGTTTAAAGAGGCTAGTTGGTGTACAGGTATGTGTTTCCTTTAATTGTATTAATCATCACCAGGCTGTCCATATGGGCGACAACCGTGATAAGGTATTAATTTTCGGGGATAGTGCGAGCCATAGATACGATCGAGTATCTAAGACTTTCTTTTTTTTAACGTGAAAATTGTATCGGATACACGGACAGATTGAAAGATGATGGTAATGCAAGGTATCGAACTCATCCACCCTTACTGTGCAAGTCACCTTGGGAAGTACGTGCGGACTAAGAAACGTATTTAAGCTGTCATTATAAGAATTGTGACCAAAATAAAGTGATAATCTGTAGAAGACAAACAATACCAATATAAAGCAACATAACTGTCAGAGTTAACAAGGGGATAAAAGTAGTGCCACTCATGTTAGATTCCACACAAACTATTTCCAGTGTGTATAACTACTAAAATCAAAGTGTGCGTATGAATACATGTTGTAATAACACGATTATATAACCTGTTTAACACGTGATCATGCACATAATGTAGTGTTTATCATTTTATCTAAAAGATGCTGCACTGTGTTACGGCTCGTTTTAATTCGCTAAATATCAAAAATGATAACTTTCAATTGGATCATTTCAAACTTATGATATCACATGTAATTGTATAAATTGTTTGTGATTACGGCAAAAAAACCCCAACATTTACAGAGTTAACATGAGTATGACTAGTTCATCTGTAAATGTCGTCATTTGTTTGATCCACCATTGTTTAATTACTGTATTACAACAGTGCTTGGTGCTGAGAATACTTTTATTAGTTGCTGAAGTTTGGGATTCACTACACTACACTAGATGTACGAGGCAGCAGTAACAGTATAATTCCCTCTTTCTTCTTTTTTACAGTTTTTTATATTGCAATGATTTATTTATGCTTACCATGTGTTAAATGTTCACTATTAAAGAAATCATCACAGAAAACCTGATGTTGATACCGGCTATCTAGCCAATTACGTGTCACTGTAGACAAGACGGGTCGAATTGCATCGCGATCCGGTTGTTAGCATACATTTTCTCTAGAAACTGATAGGTGTCACAAAACCATTGAATTCAAAAAAGAAAAAAATATGGTCAATGTTTATTTCTATGTATAATTGCAAAACTTGAACCAGTGAAGAATTTGAGCGCAGACACATGCAGTAGATTTGGATATTGCTCTGTGTTGTTGAAATGGGAAATGACAATGGAGCACTATGGGAAATGACAATGGAGCACTATGGGAAATGACAATGGAGCACTATGGGAAATGTAATAGTGGCATGAGACGTTATATTACAGCTTTTACGCAATACATGGAAACATATTTAATATGAAATTACTCACAGGACGTTACATGTTTAATCGATCTATAATCAGTTGGACACTGTTGTAAAGATGCTGTAACGGTATAAAACAAACGCTATTGAATTTCAGTATCAATTCCATTAGCATTAGCATTACAGTAGAACTTTAATGGCTCGAACCCGACGGGACTAGACAAAATAGTTCGAATAAGGGTTGTTTGAGCCAAGTATTATTCAACATAATACCGTACATGTACGTGATATGTATAAACATCGAAATAGGAATTCGGCCGGGGCCAGCTAAGTGGTGTGTGCTATATCTGATGTTTCAGCCATCCATCCGTGTTAGAGCCAATGAAGTTCTACTATAGTATACTATTTGTCTGATTTGTTTCTGTGCACAGCATATGGGTATAAATTATCTAAAAAGAATGCAGATGTTTGTTTGCCACACTTACACATTGTGGCAAAATCAATTAGAATGGAAGATGTATTGTCTTTTGTCTTCTTTCAGTGACATCATTACCATGATTAAAGTGACAGAGATGTTCTTTTGAATTGTTGAACAAAACAATACATTTCATTTTATTTTAAACTTATCTAATTTACGCAAGTAATTGCAACTTAGGCAAATAACGCTCGAAGTGTACCCGGGTAGAACCTGTGGAAACGGTGTCTTGCTCAAGGACACCACACATAGTCGTGGCGCGGAGGATCGAACCCACGACCTTCCGTTCCTGGGTTCGATGCTCTACAACTTGACCACGCGCTCCGCAAAACAATAATATTCATTAATTATCACATCTTTCATAATTATATCAAATTAGTAAATCCGTTATAACATTTGTTATTCGATTCTGAATACCAATTTAGCTATATTGAGTAACAAAAATATGTTTTATTATATTAAGAAAAAAAAGTCATGACAACAAAATAGTACTTAGTCATATTTTATAATTATGAGATAACAAGTGTAACCGGCCAGCGCCAATTAATGTATTCCGTATGTTTTACCATTTGTCATTTTGGTCCTTGAACTTTTGTTCAACTGTATTATTTGCCGCATTATTTACAATGTATTTGTGGACGGTCTTTTGTAGACTGGTTGATCTAATTGTTCAGTTTGACCACATGGCCGAAACACTCAGTACAAATATTACATACAATTTTGAAAACACTCTGAATGTGTATGTAAGCTAATATAATATTTTTTTCGCCTTTCAGTAATCAATTAATATAATGTTAGAGGTACTTAATGTTTGGGTTGGGATTAGTTTTTCGGTTGTATGCAGACAGACGAAAGTACAATATCATAACGAATTAACTTTAGTCTGCCCTATATGTAACTTATTGCACAGAGTCGAATTAGCTTAGTGAAAATATTCGCCTGGCATGCCTGTTAAACTAATCCGTGTATAGCCATGTTACATGTATACTTAATATTAGTATTAGTTAATCCCGACATGGCCTACACAGCCGGGACTAGTTAGACACGAGTATTCTGTAGTATTGTAGTATATACATAGTATTATATTGTATTGTATTGTTTTGTATTGTATTGTATTGTATTGTATTGTATTGTATTGTATTGTATTGTATTGTATTGTATTGCATTGCATTGTATTGTATTGTATTGTATTGTATTGTATTGTATTGTATTGTATTGTATTGTATTGTATTGTATTGTATTGTATTGTATAATACAATTATTCGTTATATTATAAAATAATTCGCCAATATTTGGTCAAGGCCCGTAAGCGATAAACACAGTGAATGCTCGTATTGTTCTGAAGTTAATCATAACAACATTTCACACATTATTTCAAGTTGTCTCATCACAGCTGATAAAAGAAATACATTTTTAACAAATGTATACACAACTCTGAGCAACCACACAGTTATCGACAAGATAAAGAACTTGAATCCGAAAGATTTAACGCTTAAAATTCTAGGTGCTGAAATTGGCCTGGCCCTTGAAATAGAGGAGAACGTATTATTCTTAAAAATGGCTTTCATATACATAATTGAATGCCAACAATACTTTCTTTAATTACGAATCGAAATAAGATGGATGACTAGTTTCCATTCCTTGTCCCTTTTCGATTGTTTGCTTTCGCGAAAAGGTTTAAGCAAATGGGATCAACTATTAACTTAGATCGCAACACAACTTAAAACTGACATGTCGGTGTAAATGAAATGTTAGTAAGACTGTAAATGAAATTTGTATATTTAATTTAAAAAGGTGCATAGAAGTTTCATAATTATTCAGCATAGCAAAAATGAAGATAAAATAATATGAAATGTTTGCATTTTCATTGTATGATACACATTATATGTTAACTCTTGCTATATGTAATTTGTATATATGTTATAAATTGCCCACATTGTATGTCAATTTTGTATATTAATCAAGAGGAGGAAATAAAGATATTCATTTTTTCATTCATACATCATATCATATCATATCGTATCATTTCATAATATATCATAGTATTATTACATGTATATATATATATAGCTTCTGCAGTGTTATTTTCAGAAAACAGATAGAAATCCTGACATATTTGATAATATGTATTTCTTTGTACAGTCTGTTCTAAACAGCTATCCGTAAACGTTTTACCAAAATATGAAATGTTTAAAATAATCATAAGCTTGGAATATTTAAACATAGATTGTCCCTATCATCAGATCAAAGGTACTAGAACTAGACTCACGTTTTCTCTCGGTCGTAACAGTATTCCAAGGATAAAGAACGAATGTGTTTTAAAGCTTTGCTATATACGAAGAGTCGTATATATAGGCGGCCTACTATTTCCGTACTGTAATCACCTCACCAACCGGCATTTACATCAACACTATAATAAGTTACTGCCTCTTAAATGCTGTCTCGCGCTGATTTGTTTTGGAGGTTATACAAATGATGTACATTTGCTTACGAGTAAACAATGTGCATTCCAACTATGTTATGCAAGGTTATTTTGTAAGTTTAAAAATAATACCATGAAAAATCTAAGTATTGAGTGTTTTCGTTAGTTTATATTAATATATTTTAGCTCGGTTGCGAAGAAAGCTCAGAGCTTTTTGAATCATGAATCTGCTTCCTGGGTAGAACAAGTACAGCGTTTTGTTTTTGAGAGGCATAT